>VZTE01002616.1:380754-422619 GCA_013397775.1 Eulacestoma nigropectus | reverse complement strand
GGGTGGTGCGCTGGGCGTCGTCGTGTGTTTTGGAGTTCTCTAAGTCCTGGATGAATAATGATTCCAAGAAAAGGTGTGGTGTAAGTACCAAAAACACCACATATGCGACTAAGTGATCTCAGTGCTCTCTGGGCATTACTGATTCCTCACAACCGGTTGTTACTGAGCACTGAGGGGAGATAAATTCTTCCAGCTGCTGAATTACAGGTTATCAAAGTACAGGGAAGGCTGTTTGCCTTATAAGCAGGTTCTGGTGTGGTCTGAGGAGCTGTGGGTCCATGTCGGAAGACAGATTACAGGAAAGGTTAACGGGGATTTGGTTTCGGTGTAGTCAATTCTATGTTGGCTGATAATTAAGATAAACTGCTCGATTTAAAGCTGGGCAGGGGCAGGAGAGAGTATTGGTGGTTGCAATGGCCTAAACAATTATTTCTTGTAGACTAATGCCTTCCTGCTGTGTTATTTAAGATAACTTTCATATGAGTCACAGAATTTGATCTTAATTTGGGCTTGTGAAACCTTTTCCGTTTTTCTTTGTATCTGAAGCTTTTTTAGGTAAACACCTGTACATTAATCCAGAGATAGCATCAGATAACCTTGCTATTGCAGTTACAAGCTTCCCAGAAGACTAATGTTTCCAGTATAAAAGAAACTATCTAATTATTCCACTCATATTGCTACCTGCATGTTAACTAATACTCGTTCCATTTGATCCTGCAGTGTATCGAGTAATTTATACACCCCCACCTCATTAGACCTTTGGAGCATCCCATGCAATCTACCTGCAAGACCTGCAGTGCACCTGGGCATTGTTATTGCTTTCATGGAGGCTGGGGTAAAATTTGTCAGATCAGCTACCCCCTTTCAGACACACAATTCTGTGATAAAAAACAAGTTCTCCTTATCAGCCAAGTTATGCAAGCTCTGAGGAAGATAGCAGGTTCTCTAAACCCAGTGGTTTAATCTTCTCCAAAGTAAATAGTTCATCAGTTTTAAGTCCAAATCCAGTACGCACTGGTGGGAGCAATTTCCAAAGATAGGGAAGCCTCTCTGTATGGATGCTTTTCCTCTCATACATAAATAGGTATGTGGTCATTTGGATTGGTGAGCTGAATGCATGAGAATGTAATATTAGCCATAAAATCAAAAGAATTCTACTCTAAATTGGTTTGAATTTAATTGAAAAGAATTGGTTTTTCCCTCATGTGGAATTAAACTTGTCACTACTGCCGTTACATCCAGGAGAAAATATAGGCAGATGCTCTCTCTCTTCAAGCCAGACCATATTAAAAAGAAATCTTAATTAATACTTATGAGATTTGTTTGGGAATCCTAAGGCTTGCAACACATCCTCATGTAAGTCTCACTACATTTTAAGTAGTACACATTTTAGACAAAAAATTGTCCTAGAAGGTAACATGGGCACCACTTAGTTTCTCAGTACCCACCATAAAATATCAAAGATGAAATACTAAAAGTTAGTTATAAATAGTGACACAGCTTTAAGGACTCATGTTCTGAACTTGTACTGCACTTATCTCTTTTTAAAGTAGAGTTGAAACTTGTAAGTGAAGGCATATTTCTTTCAATACGCAGTATATGGTATACAGAATTAAGAAGCTTTGGCTTACATGAATCCACAGGGACTCGTGACTTCTCTAGTCAGACCGTGTTTCTATTACAAAGCCATTTACCAAAACATGTGAATCAGGATGGTGTTTGATTAAGTGAAGTCATTCTTTTATTCAACCCTTTCTTTAAAATTACATTCATATAAAATCCATGTTCATATTTTACATAAGCCAGTTGCACCACAAATTCAAATTATTTTCCAGACCAGTTGTGTTTGCATTCTTTAGAAAAGTTCCTCTGATGTCAAAGCAGTTCTGACTCTCTAATTAAAATTTAGGAATGCACATAGTCATGATCGCATCTGATCTGAGCCACCCTCTTGATAACCTTTTAATCTCATCTCCCCGTGCTCCACGTGGATCCCATTCTTTCTCTTTCCTATCCCTTCCACATCATCTCTCATTTCATTTTCTTGTCTCTTTAGAGACAAAAATTTCAAAGTATAAAAACCCATCACTTTGGAACAAATGTGATATTAAATCTTTTTCATCTTTCAAGTTTTGTGTCTTAAAAACAACACACTCTCTTTGAGAAGAACCTCTTTAGTCCACACAACAAAGGCTCCATAAGATAAGCACAAAATCTTTACAGCAGTTAATGTCTTAATAAACATTTTTCTAACTGTTCTGTAATAACTTGAAGTAATCACAACTTTGTCATCAAGTTGTCTGATCGCATTTTGCTTTCATTTAACGGACTGGTGAGTACATAATTTTGTACAAAAGCAAACCCAAAATATTATGTAAGTTGTACATGTGTATGCCCTTGAAAAGAAAGTACTCTTGAAGTTCCAAAATGAAGAAGTCATTTGCCTCAGAGCAGGCTCCTGAGTACATCTCAGCCAATATGAGTGAAGCAGGCTGGTAGAGAAGGGGAAACAGGAAGCTCAACCCAAAAAATTGGAATCTGCTGGAATCTCCAGTACACTGGACATTGTGCGGGGCTGAGAGAGGCACATCCTCCTAAGCTATTGGATAGACAACCCCAGAGCCAACATCTGCACAGCAGCTGAGGGCTGGTTTTCTTCTGGCTGAGCTGGGTCAGTGTTTTCAGGAGGGATCCAGCCTTCGGAGCAGATGCAGAGCCTCTTCCTGGCTGTGAAGGCCAGCGACACACAACACAACTTGTGCAGGCAACAGATGTAAAGACCATTTTGAATCCTGGGAGAGCAAGACACAAGATTTTTTTCACACAATTTCCTTTTTGTGTCAGGAACCGTGCTGCGTTCAACTCCGCTCAGTTTGTTGTGTTAACTTCGTATAATTGACAAACTGTCCTATAAATCTTCTTGCCAACATCTCAGTGCTTTATAGGTCATCAATCTCAACCTCCTTGGATTTTTCTATTCCATAAATGCAAGCAAGTACAACAAAAAAGGACCAAGGGAGTGGAAAGTCAAGTCTCACCTACTCCATTTTAGCTTTGCCAGGGCTGGTAACTACAAGATCTGGCTGCCCCAGAAAGAAGCCCCAGATCTCAGCCTGACAGGGTAGTTTAATTCCTGGTGAGAGAGGTGTGGATGTAGACAGTTGTGAAGACCTTTGCCAGACATCATTATGCTCTCTAGGTAAACTGGGAGCTTTCTAGCACAGATGAAAAATGAGCAACAAAGCAATGCATACTCCTGGAAAATCAGCTGTGCCTGTGCCAAATGAGGATTGAGGTGAACAGGGCAAAGATATCTGAGATTGTAGGAATGCCTTTGCGAAAACAGCTTCCCTGGACTCTCCAGAGCAGCAAGCTCAGCTCACTAGCCTTTGCTATGAGAGAGGGTGGTGATGATGTAGGGATTCTCACCGTCAGACAAGCAAAGATAACCCCACCTGTTCTGCAGTGAGTGAATTCACCCAGAGATTACAGATCAAATCCTGCTCTGCTTCACTGCAGGTGTATAAAGCCCTTACCTTCCATTTCTTTTTGGAACTGGATATTCCAAGGAGTGCGGCTACAGCTGCGGACTACTGTGGACATTTAATGGCATAATTGAGAGTAATAAGACCAGTTCTCAAAGATGACTTGCTCCTTGAGCAATCTATTTAGTGGGAATATGACTCACACCTGACAGAATCCAGCCCTTGGCTGCCTGGTAATGGAGATGGATATGCAAATCCACCAGTGGCTCTTGTACTGCTCAGTGCCTTGGGGCTCTCAAGTTTCCAATTCGTACCCTTGGAATAAGAGCTCTTGCTGCAAACATCGCGTGTAGTCGGCTGGAATCTGAGATCACTCCATTTCAGAGGAATGTGCAGGCCCCTGTATTTTTCACTACCATCAGACATTATACCACAGAACAAGAACTTTTATGGACATAAATCTGATTGCCTGGGATGGCTCAGTCCAGTACATGCCAGAGTGCCACACCACCCTGCTTGTATTGATTCCGAGTTTGAGTGGTACATGCACCACAAAACAAATCTACTGCCGCACTTGGAGAATGAAATCCCTGAAGCTTATACAGGTCAGTAAACACAACTTCCCTGCTGTAAAATTTTTATTGCATACCCTGTCTTCCTCATCCATAATAGCACTGAGATACACCTTATACCAGTGTATTACAGTGTGGTAACATATTTGCTCTATTAAACAGTGTTGTCTGATTCCTTTCCTGAGCAAAGGAAACATAAATAATGTAAACACCAGTGAGAACAACAGAGAATGGGGATTAAAAACCTCAAGTCAACCGAGGAAAATTTCTGGGTAGCCCAAAGATATGTAGAATCGTAGAATTATTTGGGTGGGAAAGATGTTTAAGATCACTGAGTCCCACAACTAAACCATGTCCCCAAGTGCCACATTTACATATCTTGTCAATACCTCCAAGGCTGGTGAATCCACCACTTCCCTGGGAGGCCTGTTCCTCCACTTAACAACATTTTTGGTGAAGAAATTTTTTCTAATAGCCCACCTAAATCTCCCCTGGTGCAACTAGAGGCTGTTTCCTTTTGTCCTGACACTCGTCACTTGGGAGAAGAGCCTGACCCCCGCCTGGTGACAACCTCCTGTCAGGGAATTATAGAGAGTAAGACAATCCCCCCTGAGCCTCCTTTTCTCCAGGCTGAGCCCCCTCAGCTCCCTTAGCTGCTTCTGATTAGACTTGTGCTCCAGACCCTTCACCAGCTTCATTGCTCTTGCAAGTAGAAGTAGATTTAAGTAGAAAATAGGTGCTAAAGCAAAAAAAAAAAATAAACAAACAAACCAGGAAAAACATACCTTAAAAACAATTTATCTAACTGACAGCCAGCATGATTGCCCTGGCAAAGCTCTGTCTATATGTTATTTTTCTTTCTTTCCTCTTTCTTACCCCAAACTTACTGCAAGGGTGTTGTATCTGCATGCTGCCATTGCAAACCCACAATTACAGCTTTTTTCTATAGAATATCTTCAGTGATAATTCCTATGTTGAGAGAAATTTTCTCTCCCTCCTCAAATAACTTAATAGAGGAGAACTGCTGGGGGAGAAAGAGGCACATCCATAGCTTGTTAGTGGAAATCCTTTAGCTAGTGGTACCATCATAGCAATTAGCAGGGGGAGCTCTGTGTCAGCCCCTGGTGTGCTGAGGAATTAATTTTAACCAGTGAGGCAGGAGGACAGGATTTCTGCATGTCTACCAGTATTAGCATTTTGATGTCATTTATATCATCACCTCATATCAATATTTCCATTACAACTCCATCACACAAATGCTTTTAAATAGAAAAGGCCTTTTAAAGTGTAGGCATTCATAAAAGGTCAGCCTTTGAACACTTCTTTAAAACACAGAAGTTTTTGAAAAGCAACACTCTCAAGTCAATGCAGCTAATTTCAGAATAGGAAAGGAATTGAACAGTGTTTGTTTCTCTCACATACTATCCTGATTCCTTAAACACTGAAATACAGACCTGAAAAACATTTTCTAGTGCCACAGAGCGCATAAAGAATCCAAAAAAAGAGCTGAAATATTATAAAGTCTCTTTTAAATTTTTACATTTTATGCCAGGCAGAACAGCAAACCTGCAATTATAATAGCAGAAATTCAGAAAGTAGAATAACCCTTCCCAGACCACAACCCAACATCAGAGCACCTGTGATTTAACTCATGGGAAGGGTGAGAATCGGGATTTCCCCTCGTGCGGAGCCAACTTCAGAACAGCTGGGGCTGTAAATTGCCTCAAGCATAAGCATTTATATCAGCATTTCTTGTTGGTAAACTGGATAGCCTGCATGCAGCTTGATGGAGGTTTTTCCCATTTTCAGAAGTTATAGTTATCCCATAAATCGTGTGACCTTCCCCAGTTTACCCACCAATTACTGCCCATAAGATATTTTATTACAATCCAAACTATAAAACACTCAAGCAGAAAGGATCCACCATTCTATGTTGGAGCACAAGGGCAAGAAGTGCTCCTAATTTGCAACTAATGATGAAACTACTACAGGTCCCAATTTAAGCTTAATTAAACCTAATCCTTTACTGTTTAACACGTGTAACCCAAGCTTACAAAAAAATCAGCAAAGAGGCTTTGTCTTACACAACATTCCCACACCAGATTTACATTTTCTTGGGAGATGCATTTTACAGATAATGCTCAGGTAGCTTTTAACACCAGCAGACAGCCTTGTAAGGACAGAGCTAGAGGTGCTCTTCTTAACTGGCCCCAGCCCTCCCTTTTCTCTGTCCCTGCTAATCCCATACCTGCTACAGCTGTAGTGATCAATCACCCCTTTTCCAGGATCTTTTCCACCCCTTTTTCTGGGGTGCTTTTTGGCCTTTAACACTGCAACCTGATTCTATGGCAAAGAATTGTACAGAGTTCACTTAAATCTTTCTGAGGTCCTCATAACTATAGTTTGTGAACACAAATTTTTAATCATTTAGCTTTGACCCGTGGTGCTTCAATGTAAGCATATGCACATTATATCAATACCTTCCACAAGGATGCTATGGAGCTCAGTTAAAATGGAATTATGCCTTTAGCTGTTTAGATGGACTGTGGTGAAAAAGAAAGCACCATTTTTTCATGTCGCCAACAACCGCGCTCCTGAAACCAGCATTATACTGAGAAAATATAAATGGGTTTTCCCACACTAAGACATCCTTTCAGTAATCACCATGCTGCTACTACAAATTCCTTTCTGCCTTTCCTGTTCGTGCTGCTGGTTTGCCCTGGAATTCCTCAGCTCTCTCTAAAGAAGGCAGAAGCCAGAATGTCTATAGAAAAATAAATGCATATTGTGGAATATGCTATGTACAAACAGCTGAGGTCAGAAAGGAAAGATGGCTGCTAATGTAGGTTGGCACATCTTGTCATGTTGCACAGACACAGATCTCTTGTCTGCTGTTCTGGCCTCTAAATTATGCCAAATGTAAATTAACTCTTATTAGTGCCACATTCCATGATCTCCCCAGTGCCACCCATTAGAAAGGAACTATTTTATAGAGAATATCTTTAATGACTTTTCTTGATCTATTGTTGCTATGCATCTGTTATTCAGCTGTGTAAAGTAATTAAGGAATGATCTCATGGAAAGAAGAGCAGTTATCTCTTAGGAACGTGTATGAGCATACGAAAAATCACTATCAAAAAGTACTTTAGCAAAAAAAGTTAGACCTGTTACCACCTTATGTCAATTCTGCAGTTAATTGCAAATGCAGATTTTAAGAAGGGAGCTACTGTGCACAGTAGACCTGTGTATTCAGAAGAATAAGCAGGTCTTAGTTGTGAGATGATAGCAAGAATTCTGATTTCAGAATAAAACTGTGCTTGATTTTTCACAGAAAGTTTTTACTTTAAGCTTGCTTGCCACTACCCTCTGCCACGTAAAAAAGTCTCACCACATCTGAAGAGTTCTGTGACGCAGTACAGGACAGTGAGCTAGAAATAAAAACCATTTTATTGTTATTGCTGTTGTTTCAAGTATGTTTTTTTTAAAAACAAGCAAGCAAGGCATCTGAATGAAGCAAGTGTGCACATACCAGTGCTGGCTCATGTGTGTGTGTGTGCAACACCACGGGGTGTCTCAGGAGAGACTCTTCAATTACTGACAGCTTCCTTTTTAAGCCAACAATTCTCCGCTTTAACCATCTGCAACAAAGTAACTCTAGTTCTGTTTAGCTTTTTCCTCCTTTCAAGCTTTACTTCACATTTATTAAAAGGTCCTTCGGAGCAAAGACTTGCTTGGGTGAAGTCTGTTATTAAACAAGCCGAAATTGCTGCCTTCATTGTGGCACTTAATTGGGCTGCTGTGCGTCAGGAGCTGTTAGAGCTCTCCCGTGGCGCACTCGGTAATGCCATGTTGTGCCATATGGGAAGGCTAAAGCTTGGAAACCATTTCTGGGATGTTTGACTTTTGTGTCAATGAAGGCTGACATGAAAAATAAGGTGAATCGGAGCTCCAGGGACTGAACGCACAGGTTGAGAAACTCTTCGATGTCCCCTGGTGGCTGACAGAGTCTGTGGGGTTTAAAAAGTCTCCTGTTAGTCACAGACTTAATTGTGTAATGGGCAGGTGCAACCAGTTAATTAATATTGCTTCTCCCTAGAGGATTATTTTAGATTATTGTGTTAGGCCCGAGGACTTTCCTGTGGCAGAAAGTGATAGAAAAACTGGAAGGGGCCTGAAAAGTTGCCGGAAAGAAGATTTAAATTTAACATTTCCATGATGGGAGTAGTTTTGCAACTGCTGTAGATATGAGGATATATGCTGTAGATAGGAGGATGTTAAAAAGCTAGGGATATATGATTTATGTATGTTTTTATCATTAATGTTACTATAAATATTCAGCATAGTCTTTTAAAAAAGTAATGCCATCATTGTTTTCTGAATAGAGTCCCAAATTTGTGGGGGGTTTGACACTGGAGTTTAAATACTTTTTATTACTAATTAAAATGAATTCTGTTTCCAGACATACTGGGCTATAAGGATCATGGATTGGAAGCTCATTCTATCTTTCAAATTAAATTTCATTAATTGGAAATAAATAGAGTGTTCAGAACTTGTTTATATTGCTACTTTAATTTCCTGCAGAAAATATCTTCATTTTTTCCCCCTCAGTTATTTCTGACTTAATTAATAAACTGCTTCAAAAATAAACCAGTTTTGCTAGGTGTAGTAGTCAGGGTTGGGTTATGTCTCCCTCTTTAAGAATAATAGCTGCAGGCTGGATTGCATTTTTAGCGCAGCTCTTCGATGGATCCCTCCATCTCTGCCTCTGATTCCTGCAGCAGACTTTTACAACTGAAGCTCCATTACATTCATAAAGCATTGCCTGACCTTCTACTTGATAGATTTTAGGCCAGAGCTTGCTCAATCTCACAGCAGAGCATCTAAAAATAATTTTACCTTCAACATTGTTGCGCTGTTTGTAAATCCCCTTAATGCAGCGAGAAACAACAATTACTGGAATGTTGACTATATTTTCCTCTTTCTGCGTGAAGATTTACCAGTTCTAAAAAGTGATTGCTATGAAATAGTGAGCAGACAGACTGGCATGTAATGAGGTGCAGAACCTTATTTCAAAATACGCTGTCAGTATCAGTGCAGAGACTCGTGAAACATTCAGTCTACTCTATTGAACTGATACAGCGAGTTGTATTCAAAATTAAAACTAATTTTTGCAGTAAAAAGGCTAGAAACAGCACCTGGGGTAAATACTGCCTCTGCCCAAGGAAAATTCTTGGGATTCAGCTCTGGTAAAAGCAATTCAAAGTATATTCATGGTGTCACGGTTGTATAGATTTGTGGGCACACCACAAGAAAGTATAGCAGGGCAAAAATGACAATGCTGAGCCTTCTTAGAGACCCCAGCAAAGCATAAATTCAGACTGGAACTGAAACTTCTGTGCTGGCAAGGTTATCATATTTACAATATGAGTAGTTTATAACATGGTCAATTTAGGGTCACATAGTACAGGGTCAGAGTTTGCAGTAGAGAAAGACCCAATAATTAATTATTTTTCTGCTTTACCTTTATGCTCATGATCATGCCTTTTTTCTTTTTTTTTTTTTTTTGGAAACTGACTTGTGAAGTTAAATATTTTTGATTGAGGTTATTTTTAATTGGCAATTTTTTAAACCACCCCACAGGAAAAAGCAGGCATCACTTCAGAGTCTCTGGAACTTTCTAGCTGCAATGGCAATGCACAAATCATTGAAGGCCCAACAGGAACAACAGGAAAAACTGAAGCTGTGGGAGGTGTTCAAAAAGTGAAAAAACCAAAAACCTAGAGGTTGCCCAAGGCTTTAGCACTGGCCACCAGTAAAAATAGGGAAAACACAGCAGAAGAAAATTATTTCTGCAAGGTAGATGCTTTTGCTGGGGGCATCTTGGAAAAACTAAAGACAAGTCTTTCCTCAGCTGGAAATTTACTCTAGGCTCCTGTCCGCTACATGAAGCCACACTCCAGGAGCAGCAAGCAGAAAAGGCAATCTTCCTACCTAAAGGCATTTATTTGCCTGTTTGCTTATTTAATGGACATCATTTTGAAGGAATTAAGGGCTTCTGCAATTCTTATGTTGAGTGGGGTACATCCTGAAATTTTTCTGACACCACTGCCTCCATCAGTCAGGGGAAGTAGAAAGTATATTTGTGCAAATGAACCGTCAGCTTCCCAGGAGAAATCACTCAAGTGGGAGGAGGGGAAACATCTCTTTCTTCTTTTCTGAGAGAGCTATAAAGGTACTGCCATTTCTTTTAATAGATTTGCCCTTTGAATCTTGTATTTGTAGCCAAGAGCTCAAAAAGCAGAATATGAGGTGGGAGAGAATGGAGGAAAAAAGTAGAGTTGACTAAATAATAGGGAGAAAGAATGGAAGAATGAAAGTAAGAAGAAAAAGGAAAGAATGAAGGGAATCTAGACAGCCAATAACAAAAGCAATTCAAAACATCCAGGAAATACTGTTGTCATAAGAACAAAACCAGATCCTTTTACCAACTTTATGGATGAAATTGAGATAAAAAGAAGAGATGTAGGAGGAAATGGTATTGCTTTAATTCTCCAGCTGTTAACAGATTGTTTGCTGGGTCTTATATTTATATGTGTGTGTGCATATATGACTAAATACATTTAAGAATAGTGGCTTCACTCAGTTTTAATTCAAACTCGGGCGCCTTCCTATGGGAACTGCATCCCTGCATCATCCCCAAGGTTTGCATTGAACAGATCTTCACAAAGTAATTATTCAACATTTTCCTGCCTTTAACACTCTCAAAGCATTATCCCATGTATTTATCATTAGACCTGTCTCTCCATGTCTGCAGAATTGTTCCAGTAGAATTTATTTTTTTTTTAACTTAATCTTCCAAATGTACCTTCAAGAATTACTCCTGCAGCAGCACCGCTCAGTAATAGCTGCTGTGTCCTTACCCAACCACCCCCAGAATCATTTTCAAAGTTACATCTGCGCTGCTGAAGCTGGGGGAAACAAAAGAAGCAAGGACTCTGTAGTTTGTGCAAGCTTGGCAGTGACATGCTGTAAAGCAAATCGTTTAGAAGATTTGTTTTGTTTTATTATCTCCATCGTTGAAAAATCCCACAAGCTCTGGCATTGCAGGAAAAAGAGTGGCAGGACTGCAAGACACACAACTGTTATCATCATCTGCTTCAGTGAAACCAATATCAATTAATTTAGTTAATTAGTTCTTAAAGGCCCTTCAAATTGAATTTTGTTAAAGAAAGTAAGTTTCCTCTGACTCTATTCACATCAAATCACAAGTTTTCTAAAAGCTTTCTAAGCTGTTGAGAATTTGAAATATTTTGCTTTCCACAGTGAGCATCCTACTTAATTAAGCAATCAAGAAAAATAAATCCCTTTGCTTATGTGGGATTCAGAAAGTGAAAATTGAAAGCAATCTGATTTTCAGCTGTTAAAACATTAAAAACACACATGCAGAGAACCAAACACAAATCCTGGCCATGATCGTACACCTGCATTTGGGATCTGGGCAGAAGCTGCAGTAAGAACCATTCCTCCCTCAAAACAGACACTGTTCATTGGAAGATCTCTCACATTGAGGGTGAAGCATAAAGGTTTCAACACTTTCCCAAGTGTACAAAAAAGGATTGTACAGGAGACAATATAGAAAAAGAAAATAATTGAGAAACATTTTGAATAGCTTTCATAGCCACAGATTATCTAGATCCATGGAGATATCTGTGCCCTCCTGCCACATGAGCAGTTGTTCTGGAATATGGAGGAGAACATAGTCCAGGCAAAAATAAAAGCCACCATTCTGCTCTGAAATGTATGCATACAACTCTCAAAAAATTGTAACAGACTGCAAATGAGCACAAATGAAAGGATGCTTAAAAGCATAGGATAAAGATATGTGCTTTTGGATTCAGAAAATGAAGTCAGGCTCCTATTCATATATTTCTGGGCTAGGGAAAATGTAGATTAGAAGCCTCTAAAAGCCTGTCATTGCATTATACGTACCTTCACACATATACATACATAATAGACATCAGCTAAAAGTGGTGCCCTTGGGCCTGGGTTCATCACTTTGTATTTTATTCTGTACAATGCTATCTGGATGCTTTAGCTGGGGAAAAATATGTGGTTTCAACCATGAATGGGTCACTGACCTTAGAATTGAAAGATTTATCAGGGTATGTTTGCATGACAAAATACAGCACTACACAGAAATATACGAGCTCTAAATGTGACATTTCCAAAATGGAAAAGGATTTAACTGAATTAGCACAGTCCTCTGATCAGCCTCCTCTGCCCTGCTGTTCAGCAAAGCTACTTAACCCAGACAGAGCTGTACTAACACAGTTATGCTTGTCCTGGTTTCTGTGCCAGCCCAGCATGACTCTCACTGAATTTAACTCTAAAGGAATTTACATGATGTTTTCTCAAAAGGACCCCTAAAGCTCCCGAAACCTCCCAATTTCGGCTTAAATAAGACCTGTAGCAGTAAAAGTAAAAAACAAAACAAAACAAAACAGCAAAGTCAAAATATTTTACTTATTACCATGACTTCTGAGAAGGAGTTGGGGCCAATAAGCTTTTCAGAGCCTTTCTGTGGAAGAGGTGAAAATGTACACAACACATGCACAGCACCAGCACATCCTAAAAACACCTGGACTCCCAGCTGGCAGCAACAGAGCAGTTAGTGGGACATGCAAGGACAGCTACTCAGGAGAAAGTTAGGGGATCCACTGCAGCCAGAAACTTCTCTGAAAACACAACAAATGGGAAAATGAAAAATAATTTAAAAAAAAAAAAGAGCGAAAGGAGCATTAATTTTGGTCTAAATGAGATCTTGAGAACAGAATATATCCAGGATACTGGAATGTGGAAAGACAATCTCCCCGTGAGATGCCTGAGAAATGAAGGAGCACCATTGGAACTGCCTCTTCATGAACACAACCGTAACCTGGCTGACACCACTGAAACTCAGTGGGAAGAATATAATTGCAAAAGTGATGTTAAAATAAGTCTTTAGAGAGGTCTGCGGGACAACAGGGAGGCATAAAAATATTCTGTGTCAAGCAACTCTGTGATTGTAATAACTAATGAAGCTTGGGCTCTTAGAGAACTTCCTGTGAATGACTGATGTCATCTAAGATAACATCAGCTAGGCTGAAAGTTTTTTCACAGGTCACCATTTATAAAAACTCCTCCATGAGGATTCTTTGGCATCCCATAAAATGTCCAAATTACAGAAAATCAAGTGTTTTGAGGCTGCCACTTCAGTGCCAAATCTATTTGGAAAGTGTTCAGAGAAGGAGGCAGTAAGAAGCTCCCATAACACTGTATGATTACACTGTATTTTTCCATGGGACAACTGTTTTTAAAAATGATTCTATTTGACTAATGGACCCTAAATAATAGAAACAGGAGATCTGGAATGCTCCTGGATACATACTATGGCTGAACAAAAGATAAGGTCCCTGTTATCATCTGCTACACAGCATCAAAACCCCCAAGGGAGGTGATGAAGGGGTACATCAACGCCTGACTGGGACATGCACAGAGGCAATTGTATAATCATGGGACAGTTACATCTGAGAGGTCAAGGTCTGGAAATCTCCCACTGCTGGAAATAAAGTGGAACTTCGGAAATTACAGGAGAAGGACTCCTACCTCAAAAATATGTATTAGGGCTGTAGTGGCAGGTTAAGAGTCCTGAGGAAAGCACATCTGACTGGAAAGGTTACCATCTCCTTCCTTCATTTGCTTTCTCTTTTTCAACCTGAACTGCATTCAGACCTTTCTGGAAAATATTACTGCTCCTGAGTAAGGGCAATTCATCTGGTCTTTTTCGTTAAAATGACTAATTCCATAAAGATGAAAAATATTATGAATCAAATCACTAGGAGAATGAACTAAGCAGGGGAAAAATAAAGAGAATATCTTAGTAGATGCTCAATTCAAATGGAAAATTATGAATTATAATTGGGAACTGCTTAAGAGCATTTTCCTTGATGCTCAAAATAAGACATCAAGAATGGCAAAACCCAACTTTCTAAAAACTGATGACAAAACCCAAACAATGTGTTTCAAAGCAAAAGTGAATGCAGCTATTTAGGCAATGTAAAAGGATATTATTACAGCAAATGTGGGGAAAAGGGATAAACAGCAATAGATGTAAAATATAAGTAGGGCCTCAAGGAAACTAGCAATAGAAACTAAAGAATATAAAATCAAGGGCTGGCAGATTTGATTAAGATGGGAGAAAATTATGAAGCATAAAAGGAGGAAGAGATTCTTAAAATTGATCTAAATATTTAGAGCAGTTACCATAAAAAAGATGAAAATGCAGAATAACTCAAGGATTTTTTTTCCACATTTTGAACCAACTCGTCATTGCCATATAGGAGCATGACAGAAAAATATCTATTCCAGCATGAACAAGCAGAAATTCAGTGGGACAGCTTTCATACAACAGGTCTAAAACCATTGCCCCAGAACCTCACTGGGCCATATATGTTAAATATATTATCAAAATATATTAAATATATTAAATATATTTTGGATACTGAGAAAATTCAAGAAAACTAGTAAAAAGTTAAAATTGTGCTAATGCTACTGTAAAGAGAGATACAGAGTAGCATTTGTATTTAACTTCTCTTGACAATTTTTAGAGAAATTAAGTTTGGCTTCCAAAGTATTGACATATTATACAGCTAGAGTACCACATGAGATTTTTATTAATAAAGTGGAACGATTCAAAACTCAGTGTAATAAATATTTTACATTAGTTGCAAGCTGGTTGCCTTCTTGAAACTGTAATTAAAAAAAGGAAACACCAAGTATCATTAACCCTGCAATTGCACTGGGTTGTGGCAATCCATTGACATCAGGAATAAAAATGCTGACATGCCAATAGCCAGGGTGAGCACCGAGCACTTCCCACCCTGGGACATTTGCACAGAGTCCTCAGTCATGAAGTGGAAGATCTTAAAAGCCCAGTCAGGGCTCTCCTTCAGGTTTCCTCCTGGTTTCCCATTCAAACCATAATCTGCTGGCAGGAGAGTAGATCATTTTTTCATGAACTACCACGTATTTTATTAGTGGTGTGATTTCCTAAAAGCTCTTTGTTATATTTCAATTTAGTCAAGAAAGTACAAAAAAATCTCTGTGAAAAAGCAGGATGAACCTGCAACCGGAGATCAGAATTTACTTTAATAGTGTGCTGTAGAGTACCATAATGTAATAAAGGTTACAAAGGAAGCCCAGGTGTCATAAAGCAGTTCCACTGACTTGGGCAGAATATTACACCTGCTGATTTTTCTATTTTCTCCACATTTAGACTACATCTATATTTATGAGGGGGGAAAGTGATGAAATATTTAAACAGTAAGCAGCTAGAATACTTTCTATTTGTTTGTTAAAATTTAACACATGCTGCAGTAAAAGACCAAAGTCCTGGAAGCAAGCTGCAGGGCTGTCAGGGGGACGAGGAGCTGTCTTGGTACATGCCCTGGAGCCACAACAGCTCACCCCGAGCGTTTGGGAGCTCTGCACCAAGGGCCACTGCCGCCGAGCCTCAGGGAACTCATGGGCTCTGGGTACATTTTAGAGAAGGACAAAAATAGGATGTAGTGTCCTTTTTGTCTTTAGGAATGGATCTGAGCTGGAACAAAGAATGAAGCTACCAAAGCAACATTCCTGACTTATTTGTAACAAGATGTGAAGATGAACACTTGTGTTTCTGTTTGGAAGAGTGGTTCTCAACTTTGTATGAGTGGAACTAGGAATGACCCACACTTTTTCTTCTGCTCTTGCTTTAGATTTCATATTGGCAATTGCCATGAATATTTTATACTGGCATCCAAGCCTACCTTAGGAGGAAAAAACCCCCAAAGGTCAGAAATCCTAAAAAGTTCTAAAACTCCTGCTTCTGGGGAAGGCCATTACATGAGATGTATTTGTGGCAAGAGCAAAGTAAACGAGACAGAAATGAACTCCAATCTTCTGTAGTTACTCTGTGGCCTCAGTCACTGTGGTAAATGTGGGTAAATGGACTGTACCAGTGAACCTGCCCTTCAAAATATGAATGTCTCAGGTATGCGAATCAGGGATTTTAAAACTGAAATACTCTTAACCCTCCAAAAATTGCTAGATCTTTTCCACCAAATCTTCCAGGTTGTAAACAGGGAGAAATAATCAGTTTCAAATATAACCAATCAATTAATCTGGATATGAAATTAGTCTACATTAAATTAATTAACTACAATTTACCTAAGTGCTTCCAGGCAAGGAGATGCAGGCAGGAACCTGTTCTCATTCCACAGAGAAAGCACACAGAGACTTTGAAGCTATATTCTCACATTGCTCCTGTAATTCATCATTGCAAGAGATTTCTTTGACTGAGGAGATACTAATTTACACTGAAAAGTTCAAAGATGCACATAAACACTGGAAATTTCAAGTAGTGATTTACAAAATTTTGTAGAAATAAAAACCTCAGCAAAAGAGATGATAAGACTGGATTTAAAGGCTTACTCTGGACCTCTGTCTATGAAATGACCCCAAGAAGATATCTGGGCCTTCCTCTGCAAATAAATTTGGTCTTTATGAACTATTAATAAAATCAGAAAGATCATGTTAGGATACTGACAAATCTCTTAGTTTGAACAAGGTGAACACAGTAGAGTTTATCCTTATCCAGTGCTGTAAGATATGGGCAGTTTCCTCAGTAACTTAATAAAAAGATGAACTCTTTAAAGGAAATAGCACATATCCAAGCAAAGGGAGAGCAAACCCATCAGGAGATATTAAAACAGCAAACCACCTAATAAAGAACATATAGAAATAGAAATAAATCCAACGATTGGTTTCTTAATTTATTTGCTTTGGATTTTCTAGAATGAATTTTTATTTACATGTTTAAAGGCATGCATACAGAGATGAGATAGTGAAAGGAGGAAGTAATTAAAATAGAACTTTGTTTTATGAATATTAATATCAAGAAATAGTAGCATAAAAGGTTAAAAATGGAAAATTAAACCTAAAAAGACTAAGAAAGCACTAATTCTCCATCTTAATTAAAATCCATGTCTTAATTCAGAAAAGCATGAAAAGAACCCCTTTTTTTCATAAAAAATCTGATAAAAACTGTGAAGTACAACAGATTTTGTATTCTGATGGATTGTTCGAGGAGATGGAAACCACTAACGATAGAATGGAGCAGTGAAATTTGTAAGAAAGATTACAATTTCTGTTTCAAATGGCCACATGCTCCATAGTAGAATTTGGGGACCCAAATGATTTTTAACTTCTTTGAAAGGCATGGTGCCAAATACCCAACAAGAACAAACTCTCACAGTTCAATTGTTAGAAATGTGAAGCCTTTTTCTAGGGAATATTCCTCCCCCTGGCAATGTCACCTTGTTCACACCAAGTCCCAGCCCACCTTTGCCCTGTGTTCAAACGTCACCAGAGCAGTCGGTGGCTTGATGCAGGAGCAAAGTTGGATATTCCCACATACACAATGACAACACTAAGCAGAAGGGGGGGAGTAAAATAATTAAAACATTAAGTAGATTGAAAATTAAATGGCATGGATGGTTGGGTAGCTCTGCGTTGGCTTATTGGGTGTTGATAGGTTACCTCAATTATTTGCAATTTCTCCTGCAGAGGCATTAAGGGCCCCGGTGAGCCCGTACTGTGTGTACAAACCTGCTCTTAATGACTCAGACTAAAAGGACAGCACATGGGAAATGACACAGAGCCATAAAGAGGTTAATGGACTTAACCAAGGTTGCAAGACAAGATAATAGGAGGGATGAGAATAAAATAAAACAAGCAAAGACTACAAGCCATTCCTCCTCTCCCACTGTCATGCTTAAAGAAACCCCTTCATTTAGATAAATGAGGCCTCACAGCCTCAATACACTGCATCCCAAAGTCGCCTGAGGACTTTCTGGTGGTGTTAGTGGCAAGGTGTGTCTGTTGAAAAAGTTCGCGTGGTACAACTTTGGTTGAACTCTGCCAAATTTTTGTGTACTCAAGGACAAGCTGCGTAAAGCTTTTGTAGAATGTCCTGCCTCTCCAAGTGCTGTGATGACATGTTAATGTGACAGCAATAAGGCCAAGGAAAGGTATTTAGACCCAAAAAGCTCTTTGATTCTGAGAATTTTCTCAATCATAGTGGGCTAAAAGTCAGAATGTAAACTGTTGTCCCCAGTTTGGACTTTTCAGTTTCTTCTGTCTTAAGTCCTAGCAGTAGTAATAGCTGATTTCCAACACTGGTTCAGTCACAATGGTTACATGACTTCATAATGTTAGTATAATTAAATGAGACACATTTATGAAAATATAATAATTCTTATCAAAACAAGGCTTTGGCTTGTTTAAACATGCTGATAAACCTCAGCTCATGTTCTTAGAAGAGGCCAAAACATCAGTTTGCATCCACTTCTTGTGGTTTCGCCTTGGCAAGTAATGAGTCTAGTTCCTACAGATTTTGAGACACTGAATATAGTGAATATAATGAATATTTTTTATATTCATAAAAATAACAGACTAAGCTTCAAGAGATGTAGCAATATGTTGAATTAAATGTTATATTGTTGAAATTCATCATTATGTGTGTTAAAAGCTGAAAGTTCTATTGTTAATATATATATGAATGTGAAAAATGAGATCAGAGTACAGAACAAATAGTTTTATGTTCCTGTTCTCTGATTCTGCAATATGTCCACAGTTACTAGAAACAAATTCTCTGAGACAGCACATATCCCCTGTAGAGGGACAGGGAGCTGCTTTTCTTGTTTTAGCCAAGGGAAGCTTCTGTATTTCATCCCTTCCACTTTTCTAATGATTTTACTGTGGTGTATAATGTTGAATTAGGTATGATTTTGCCAAAGGATTTAGCATTTGCAGGACTTTGTTGTTAAAGAGGCAAATATTTAATATCAAATAAAACCTTTCTGAGATGCTACTTTTACTATCTGGGACTCAGAGCTGGTTCGCATAAAAGCAGGAAGAAATCAGGCTAGTGAAGGAAAATTTAAGAAAAGCACTGCCCTTTTCATTAAGAACATATTTTCTTTTGCTTTCCATAACCTTTGGCTTCTTCCAAAGCTCTGCTTCCCCTTTCACATCATAGAAAACATCTCTAGGAAGGACACAGAGGATTGTGGCATAGCTTTTTCTTCTACATTGAAGTCCTAGATGACATTTCTTCAAATGATTTTATCTTCTCCGATACAACGTTTTCACAAAGCACATCCCTTCCAGTCTATTCAAGCTGGAGTCCAAGTCAGACATAAAGTGAGAATATTACTTTTTTTCCATCTCTTTTCTAAGTAGTTTCTTTGTGAAGAAATGGAATATTTCTTTCTGTAGCTTAGAGCATCCTGTTGGAAGTAAAGCACACTCTGGTTCATGCCATTTTAAAGCTGGTGGTGTCATCTGAGCTAATGAGGGCAAACTGACTGTTCATCTCGTGAGAGCCAGGTAGTTTATGGTAAAACACTGCCATGAAATGAGGTTTCTTTACTTCCCAGTGGGCACCTGCTATGCCAGCAGGTCCAGATAAGGTGTGTTCCCTGTGTACCACACTGTGCAGGCCAGCAGAAGATGCTGTTTTCCCATACAAACCACCTCCCCATTGCTCTCATTGCTGCATTTGCAAGCGCTTGCAGAACTTTCTCAGATTTTTAGTTTTCAGCTAGGAAGACTCTGTTTTCTATTTCTAACTTATTTTTTGCAGCAGCAAAGCTACCAGCCTGAACTATCCATGTGTTGCAAGACCAAGTTAACTGAAGCAACAGAAGTGAGATTTAGCCACTTGCCACTCTGTTTGTTGACTTCAGTTGAAAGAATGGTAAGGTAACATTTCCAAGAACCTCCACTTGTTTTTTTTCAAGCTGAACGTGCAAAATCAGCAGACACTCTTGTGTGATGGGAATGTTTTAAACTCTTCCCTGCCAGAACAATTTCCCGAGGCTTAAAAGAAACAAGCTGCACTGTATTTCCCAGTAATATTATTTTGACAAGTAAAAGGAATCATTTCCCACATTATATATCACGACAAGAGAGATCTGAAGAGTCAAAGCAGTAAGAGAGTCCATTCTGTATTTGGAGTGAAATGTGATGAGTTAAAAAAGTGTATTTTTCTAAGAGTGACAGTAAATAAATAGTCAAATATTAGAATTCTAAATTCTTAAAGTTTTGGGTGTTTCCTTCACGTAACAGTTCGGGTAAAAGTATTTTATGGTAATACGGGATTGCCTTTAAGGAAAGAAATTTTTCATCCATGATGCAAATAGATTAAATACAATGGAAGATCACTTTCTAAATGTAAAAAGTGACAGTAAATGATAATCTACTAAGCAAATTGCCAATGTGTGCTTCTAGTAGCTGTCAGATCAATGAACTGCAACAAATTTCACAGAATCAATTAAGTTGGACAAGACCTCAAATACCATCAAGTCCAACTGTTGACCAAACACCACCATGTCAGCTAAACCATAGCAGTAAGTGCCACATCCAGTCATTAATTTAGTAACTAATGCTTGTATTTCCACAACTGAGAGACAAAAAATATTTTTTTTTCATGTAGATTCACAACTAAAAGCAGGGGTTTATGGGAATTCTTAACCAACACTCAAATGTTCTTTGTCCATTTAAAAATTAAATTTGGCAGTCTGTCTTCCTACTAACAAAGAACACCAGATTTACCTATACCTTATGTTCTCATTTCTTTTGTTTTAAATATGATGTATTAGTAATTAATTATAATTGTTCTCTGTTACAGATGATACCAGTTATTATGATACTCACCTTCTGTTATTTTCTCCATCTATACTTCCTTTTGGCTCTTCTCCATCAGAGCTTCTCTGTGATTTAGGCTGAGATATGGAGTCCACAGACAAAGGCAGAGCTAAGGTGATTGTTTAAAACACCACAACAGCCCCAGTTATGCTGGTATCAAACATATAAAAATACCAGATAAAAACCTCCCACAAGTGACCACAGCAACAAAATTGTTATTGGTGCAAGTTTTCCATAGTTCCCTTTCAATACCAGCTGCATGGAACAGAACTGGGGAGAGTTCAAAACATTTTTTTTGTAAACAGCTTAGTGTGTTAAATTATAAAAAAAAATGATTATAACTACTCTGATCCAGACACAAAAGCCAACTGGCTCCACGGCACCGGTCCTTTCTCCAAATTCCAGCTCACTGCACAGCTAAATACTGCTCTTATGTTAGCATCTTCTAATCTCTGACATGAAAACTTCAGATTATCTTATTTCTAAATGCAACAGCTGAGGATTTATTTCCCTGTTACGCACTTCTGGTAGTGTATTGACAACAGGTCTGCAATGAAGGAAGAATAATTTGAATTTTCAGGGACAATTTGATTAAAATAAAATCTGTACTAAACTTTAGCTTGTAGGAAGCACAGAAAATTCTTTACAGGACACTGAGGAAACCTTTGTTTTCTCTAGAAAGCATGGTTTAAAGCCAATAAAAATTTGTGTATTACTAGAGTCAATCTTCCTTAATTTTCAAGTTTAATTGTGAAGCGTTGATATCAATGCTAATCAGAATAAAACCTTCCAAATCTCTTAACTACGCCGCGCAGATCCTGGCTAGGTGTGTGAATCATGACTCACTGCCTGTGGCATTCACCAGTTGTGTAAACTGCTTTAGTGACCTTTTCTGTTTCCAACTGCCCAAGTGTCCATATTAAAACAGAATGGATGGACAAACATTTGGCTGTCGACTTTTTTTTTCTTTTTTGGTCGTGATTACATTTCCCCTTTAAATACAGTCACTCAAAATCAGTTTACTTCCAGGAGAGAAGATGCTTCATGGAAAGTTTTACTGTGATTTCTTGATCAGGAGCCAGTCTTAGAATAAATAACCATTCCCCAGGGTTCATAACTCAAGGTAACTTTCATCAGCAGTGTATTCAAACTGATAGAGAAAAAGCATGAAGTCAACGCAATCTCTAGCAATTATTTCACAGACCATGCTTGTCTGTCCCCAAAGTGCCAGCCAAAGTTCTGTTGAAGGGCTTCCTTAATCTTACCATAACCATTTCTAAATTACTGTTAGAGCAGCAACCAAGCAAGATGGGAGAATTTTTTTTCAGAGCTATTGTTGTAGAGAAATGTCCAGCACTACATAAATGACCTATTCTAGACAATTTGCTCCATGTGATGAATAAGGAGCCCATATAAAAAATTAATTTGGACTCAATACTTAAGGGTTTAAAATTGACATTTAAAAGGAAATGAAAACCAACAGTGTGTGGGTTGAGGAGTCAGGAAGGAGGATGCCCTTGGAAATGAAAATTGTGTGTTTGCAGTAGGATAACCCATGATAAAAATCACAGTCTATTTTAAAAAACAGCAAGAAGGAAAAAGGAAAGTGGAATACACTGAATACCTGTCTAAACAGCAGTATTTGAAAAAAACAATCTCTGTATAACAGAGGCTAAATTTTTGTAACAGCTATAGTGGTTAAATCCAAGAGTATTGTTATTTGGTATAACAGAGAGCCTAGAAGGAGATTTTTTTTTTTATTTCACTTTTTGAATTTGTGGATATACCCGGAAAAGAGAAATTGCAAGCACTGTTGCTTTAGACAGCTTTTAGAATGCAAAGATGAAAACTGTTTTTTTTTTTTAAATGAAAAATAGTATATACTATTCCAATTTAGGTGATAAAGCAAATTTTAAAATAGTATTAATAATTATTAATATTTTTTTGGTTGTAGAGGCAGTGAAAATTCACTTACAGGATATAGCTCTCTGGGGATCTCAAACCACTTTATAAATATTAATGAATGATGACAGCTTTATAAAAAAATATTACAAGTAGCAATTTTCTATTCTGCAGAAGAAGAAACTATGTCACAATCTTTTTTAAACAAGAAGTGGATAGGAAACAAAAAGAAACCAGCTCTTATTCCCTTCTCCTGCATTACAAAGAAAGTTCTTCTTTTTGTGTTTGATATAGAATGGTTTATTGCCTCCATAGTGAGGATCTTGTGCCTGTATCATTCTTGGAAATCATTCTGAAGGAAATGAAGAAAAAAATTCAGAGATTTTTTTTTTTAAAACTGTATTCTATGTCTTGTATTCAAGACTCCTTGTTGGAGATGTTTCATGGTGTGTAGATGGAAAAAAAGGAAGGCGGCCTTGGCTACTCAAAAGTTCATAGAACTTTATTATGTTCCTGTAACCTATGTTTTTGTAATAAAGACATATGCACAGAAAATAATGAAATCACCTTGTTGACAAGTCACCTTCATGCAGATTTATATTTCATTTTTACCATATTCTCAAGTGGTGGTTACATCACATTTCTTTCAGAAATTGTGCCTATTGGACGTAATTTTGGGACAATATATTCTTTTGACAAAAAAAAAATGCAGCTTAGATTGAGCTATTCACAAACCATGGTTGAGCATCTAGGGTTTGATTTTGGGAGTTTTGAGGGAGCAGTACTAATCTATAGAGGGAAAAATAGGTGTCCATGATCTTAATATGCTTTAACGAAGTGAAAAACATCTTCTTGATTTTTAGCACAATTTCTGTTATTTTTCCTAGCTATATACTTCTAACTATGAAAGTCCATTTTTGCTTTAGGCCTTTCATAGCACGTAGTAATTTGAGACAGTGAATGCAGTAAAACTTTCTAATCAGGAAAAGGGTGAAGAGCTGTGCAACATCTTGAAAAAGCCCAATCTGCTATGAGAAAATTTTTGTACCTTCTTCAGGTAAAACAGAGATAGATCTCTCAAAATAATGAAAACTGGATGTGGGAACACATTATGAGGCTGGGAGAGGGGGAAGCATGTACAATTAGATGGTCCGACAGGTCAAGAAAGTGAGGCTTATAATCAGTTCATTTAGTTTGACAGGCCTGGATATGAAAGATTTGACCTTTTTTGGAGGAAAGGTGGGGAGAGAATGTATAAGCAGTTGGGGTATGAAGCATTTCTACCAGCTCACTCTTGGTAGGGCAAAGTTTCAAGTCAAGTGCCTGCAACTGCTTATGAAGGCTCATCTTTTCAAGACCAGAAGGGACTGTCAAAATAGGTTTCTTTTTCTCTTGGGATAGTGCAAACCAGAGAATTAAGCACTGTTATTACAGTGATTTTTAGAGAAACAACAATGAAGTAAGGTAATAAATTTCCATTTCACTGTGATGGAAGGTAGGAGCCCAATGCATTCACTCAACAGTTACCTAAGGATTGCCTGGTCTCTGTGAAAGCCAGAGAAATCCCACAAAGAACCCGGCCAGGGAGCAACCGTAAGTGGAGCGGGCTGGAACACTGCTTCAGGTCTAAGCAGATACCTACAAACACCAATGTGCAAAAAGCAGCTGTGATGGAGTGGTAACGGGAGGGTTGCCATGGTTCCTGAGCAATCAGCCAGGCACATCCAGCAGCAGGGACAGGTCTGGGGACCGTCCTGGGGACAGTCCTGGGATGCTGTGCAGAGAAATGCTGGGACAGGAGCTGGGCTGGCACAGGCTCTGCTACTCTGCCTCTGACAGAAACTGCCCAGGCAACTGCACCAAGATTTCCTCCCAGAAAAATGAGTTTCCTCGCTTGGAAAGCAAATCTATGAGGGAGATAAAAAACACAAGATGTGGCTACTTCAGCATAAAATAGGAGATACAATTCTTAAGGGTTAAATGTATGCCAAGGGTGCTGGAATACAACAGCTTTCCCAAACACAACACTCTTTTTTGCAGCTCAGCCTCTCTTGAAGACTCTGCTGTACAAAAAGGGGAACCCCTCTCATCAAGGTCATGACTCAAGCAGACTTGTCTCTTTTTGAACTCTCAATAATGTCTAGGAGCCTGAGGTCTGCCCTCCTATCAGCTGCCAGACTTTTTCAGGTGACTCCAGTGACCAGCACTTACAATGTCATGATACAAATTGGCAGATGCCTGTTGCCAGAAAACTTTATTCTTGTCAGCTCAGCCGTGTGAGTAGCAGTAGGTGGTAGTAACTCACTGTCATGATACAATTATATTTCAGTGGTAATAACACTTCAGTCAGGGTTTCACTGCTAGAGACCCTTAATATGGCTCAAGAGAGAGGGTAAGTGGCAAGACAGAGTCAAAAACTCAAAAGAGAAGTTTGGAGTCTGACTAGGGCATGTACAGAGTTCATATCTCCAAAGGTAATCTGTCAGCAGTACAGCAGAAAATTGCCCAAACTGTTATAAATGACATACACAAGGAAATATATTCCGACTTTTTTCTTAATTATAAGCAAGGAATGGCATTAAAATTCTTTCTACCATTCTTCATATGCTGTTCTTATACAAATTACTAAAAACTAACATCAAAGAGGAACAAATGAAGAAGGGACGTGAAAAAACAAAGTCTATTAGAAATTTCCCCTCAAGAAAAATTTCAACCAACAACAACAAAGAAAAACAGCAAAAAAAAAACCCAAAAAAACACTGCAAACCAACAAACAAACAAAAACTCAAAAAAATCCCAAGAAAAAAATATAGCTGCTTGGTATATTCTGTACCATCATAAAACTTAAAAAGAGTAATTTACTCAAGCATTTTTAAGAGTTAGAAGGAAAGTTATCCTTTTAGCCTGCATAGCTGAGCACTGTCAGGGGACACAAGAAAAGCCAGAGGCAAAACCGACAAAAAACAAACACAAACCCAAAACCAACACTCTTTGGCCCCAAATCCTCCCAGTTTCTAAAAACAACTTACAAACAATCATTGTGTTTTTTGCCTCACAACGAACAGGGTCAGCACAAAATTTTTTCCTGTAAAATCTGTCTTTAATGGAATCCCTAATTTACTCCTTTTTTTTTGCCTCGGAAAGGTGAATAAAAATAATAGGAGAGGAAATCAAAAAGTATCTGCAAAAGTTGATAGGACCAAAGATAATATCTTAATACGGCCAATTGTGTATCAGCTTTGCTTTCCTAATAGGCTGCTGCTCACACTTATTTTTAAGGCCTGACTCATCCTGGTTTGCAGGTGGTTTCTGCATCACCTGGGTTACAGAGCACTCTGCTTTGCAGCTGACTCCATTCAGCTTTTTATTTAATATTTTTTATTTCCTTTCTATTTAAAAGCAAAATCTTGCCCAGAATTGGAAGTTTTCCTTTCAGGTAAGCAAGAAACATCTATAGAAAGGATTTTCTAGCTTATTCACCAAGACTTTTTCATGGTGGTGCATAGGCCAAGTGATACCATTAGATTTGGTGTTACCAGGACACTCCTATAGCAGAATTTAATAATAATTGCAAGTTTGGTTTCTCCCTCAAGTTCCTGGGGAAAGCAGCCAGACCTGACACTGGAAAATGAGAAAGTACCAGAGAATTATCTATCTAAACTGAAATCACAGGACAAGTGTTTAACTCATAAAGTAGTACAATGACGAGGAGAAAGAAAGAACAAAAGAAAAATGTTACTAAGTCTCTGAACTTTAACTTGCATCCTTACAGGCTCACTAACTCTGGTGTTCCTTCCCATAAAATGTTATATCTGCAGTGTTCCACTGCCTTTGTACCTGTCCCTTTGGTAACTTCAAGAGCTCTCCTTAGCAGTTTCCCTTGATTTATCCAATTTCCAGTTAATACACGTGAAAGGCAGAAGGAACCACTATTAGCATGTAGGCAGAAAGGCAAAGAACACTCTCTGTGGTGATGTCTGCAGAGACATGATCTTTCATAGAATGGCCTGGGTTGACAGGCACCTAAAGATCATCTAGTTACAACCCCCCTATTGTGGATATAAATTTATGGGACTTACATGTGGTTTACAACAGGTAGAAGGTGAAAAAATAGTATTTTACATTTCAGATCTATATATTCTAATTATGACCGAGAGATGAAGAGAAGTCTGAGCTGGGCATTACTAAGCTAAGAATTCTAGGCAAAAATCAAAAATCTCAGACTACTGGGGATTTCTTGCCTATTGACACTTGTCCATTGGCAATGACACATAAATAACTGATATTTCAGAGACTGGTCACTTGCTACTGTAGGACAGATTTTTTACATTTCAAGTAATCATTTAAAGGCACAAAGCAGAACTTGGTTTCAGCTTGGAATCCACTTCATCCGTTTTTACTAATCTCTTCAAACCCTTTTCACTTTTATGCATTCCCAGTCCATGTATGCTTCAGAAATAGGACACTATTATAAGAATTCCTTTCCTGGTCAGAATCAAGAGTGTGTGAAAAACTGCTCTGAAGCAGATGGCTACTTGTGAAGGGGTTAAAAAAAAATCGTACCAGACATTTTGATCCTCTAAGTATAGATTATTTCACTTAAAGCACCTTATTTATATTATGGATGAGCCTATACTTCTTTTAAAAATAGTAAGTTTAATTATATATTAAATACAATTCTAAAAGACATCCCTCTCTGACTGACTGAAAGATTAAAAATATTTTTTCTTAAATAGTCTCCATGCCCTGAAAATTATGTTTTATCTTCTCATGGGCTAAGGGATTTGCAAAAGCAGCACATGAGATATCTGGACTAGTGGGATGCTGATCAGCCTAACAGATGGCTCTTTTGGGCCAGTGTTTTCAGGGGGTTTGATCATTAACTGGGATTGACCTGTTGGAATGAATCCAGGGGAAAGCCACTCAGTTGATCCCAGGGCTGGAATACCTCACCTATGAAGACAGACAGAGTTGGAGTTATTCAGCCTGGAGAAGGCTCCAGGGAGACCTTGGAGCCCCTTCCAGTGCCTAAAGGGGCTGCAAGAGAGGTGGAGAGGGGCTTTGGGCAAGGGCATGGAGTGACAGGACAAGGAGCATCAGCCAGTATCAAGGGAAGCACAGTGATATCTGTAACAGTTTAATTTTGCAGGTAAATGCAGAAATATTTTCCTATGATGCATCAGCAAAATCAAGCAAATAAGAAAACACAAAACCCAACAAAAAAAAAACCTCATACAAAATGTCAGAATATTCCCAGAGGCCTAAAATAGGAGAACTGCAAAATCAACAAACTTTTGTGTAAGATAAATCAAGTAAATTATTTTGGGACATCTGTAGCTGCAAACACTCGTGGGAATGGCACACAGCCCACCTGATTGCAGTTACTCCAAGACCTGCTTGTGCTACAGACATAGAATAAACCAATAACATATTGGGTCACATCTTACCTTAAATGCCCCAGCTGCTCTCACAGAATTTGGCCCCACCTTTACCAGAAGCCAAATCTGTGTGCTGCCCTGTGGCCAGTGTGAGATCTGCACTGTGGTTTTGCCCTGATGAACTTGTCCTTTGCATTTGGTTAGAAACTTAAATACCGGTTTTGTTTCAAAATCCTCTGAGAAATCGAACTTTATCGTGAATATAATGTCAAAAAATGTCAACAAAAGCTGTCTCCCTCTAGAAATGATTCTTTGGAACAACCTATGGTTGCATTGAAATTCAGTAGTTCACAGCTATCTGCAGGAGCACTTTGTACCTGCACTTTGAGGAGGCTGGAGTCCCACAGGGAACTATTTTTTTTTTTCCGGTGTATTTGACATGTTCAGCTGTTAGTGCTCATTATGGTCATTATGACTTATTACTGCTCATTATGCTGTTAGGCAGATGACACCTAGATTTACTGAACTGATGCTGATGGGGGTGGAAGAACCTTTCTTCTCAGATACAGATCTTCTTCTACGATCAAAAAGGAGAACTAAAAATGAGATGAGAGGAAGAAAAAGAGGTATTGGAAGAAACACCACACTTTCAAACCAAAAACAGTGACATCAAACCACATCTGCCATTCAGTGTCATGTATACACAGCTCTACTACATTCACCTCCCTCTGTTTGTCTCTCGAGCAAGCTCTAGGAACCATATAGCTCAGAAACAACAATAAATCTAAGATAAGTTAAAGAATAATTCCAATATTACTGTTCTATTTCCTCTGCTCCATCACTCATGCAATGACACATATCCCTTTGGCCACTTACTTTACTGATAAATTTCAGATAGCCTTATGCACTACAATTTAATTATTCTCTAAAACAAAAATAGAAATATCAGCATAGGCAGTTTCTGAAAATATTACCAAAAGCTTTACAGCAACAGGAGTCCCTGGAAAAACTACTCAATTGCAAATTTGCTTTTTCCATTTTCTGTTAATAAAAATCAGATGAAAATTTAGAGTCTGAAAAGAAGTAGCAAAAAAAGGTTAGTCCCATAAAAACTTAGAACAGGTTAAATTGCTTAAGAAAGTTATCAAGTCACTTTTTTCATCATTGTTCATTCATCATTATTTACTTTTTAAAGGCTTTGATGAGCTATTCAGCAGAGGGGGGAGAATACATGACCAGCTGTGATATTCGATTCAGGTATTTTTATGTGAAGAACAAGAGATTAAGCTCCCTGAAAACCAAATGGATCACAATGCCAGATTTTTGGTCGCTCTTTTACTACTACTCAAGATGTAAGGATACAGTAAACCCTGGCTTTCAGATCGACACAGGTCCTTTATTAACTTCCCTGCGTGTCACACAATTCAACAGAGCACTCGAGCTCCTTGACAAGAAGCCCTGGAACAGAGTCTCTGAGGGTGTGTGGTACTACAACAGCTTTAAGTGTTATGCACTCACAGGTGTAAAGTGCCTTATTCTGGCTGGAGGATCAAGGGAAGGGAAATGCCACCACTACCTGCTCTTTGGTGTAAAACAAGAAAGAAGTGAGTAAAATCATTCCCCTCCTGGGTTCCACTCAGCTGTGCACAGGCAGCAGCCAGGCCAATGTTCCCTGGCTGAGAGACAAAACAAATGCCATCGAGATGAAAGTGTGAGATGAGATAAGTTATCTTAATCTCCCTGTTGCATCCCAGAAACCAAATATTTGGACTGTACATAGCTACAGTATTGGAAGTCTCAGAGTGGTAAGCCCCATCAATCTCTCTGTAATGAATCAAAGAGAAAGCCATTAATTAATTAGTCAGGTATAATGAACAAACAGATAAATAGCATGCAGCGGCATTTGTGTAATCCAGAGAAGTTTTAGCACTCCGGGTATTTCCAGTGTTGTCTCTTCTGCTGGGAAATAATTGTAAAGGACACTAAAAATCTTCTTTTTACCAGATAAATCAAGCCAGAAAGGCATATCCCAGCATTGTGATACAACATGCCAGCTCAAACTAATGGCATGTCAATTCTTTCCTGCTAGCCAAATTTTCAGTGGTGGAAATCTCTGGAGAGAAGAAAAAAAAAAAAAAAAGGAATAAATATTTATATCCTTCAACCTCTAACAGACTGAAATGGAGTTGTTCTGTCAGGGACAACAGCTTGTATCTACTTTACGTTGATATCATTGTGACAGGAGCAATGTAACTTTTAAATAAATATAAATAAGTGTATATTCTGACTTAATTTCCTAATCATTGATGAAGGAATTCTCTGAATAGCTTTTTGTTCCTGACTAACCATTGCCTGATGGCTAATCCTGCGCCAATAAATATAATCTAGTGCTTTCTTTATGATCCAGACTTTTATTGCCAGATGTCAGGAATGCAGTGGACAATTACATCACATCATAAATATGGGGCTTGATCCAACACAATTAAAATTAATGAGTTTTTTATTGCCTGAAATTTGCTAGAATCAAGGACATAATTAAAAGATATGGTCTCACTTTTAAGCACAATCTATGCATTTGTGATAACCCTATTCACAGTATGTAATAATAGTGTGACTATCTTGTACATAAAAAGGTCAGTATGGGTGTAATTTTCATTGGAAAAAAAAGTTGTTTTCACAGGTTGGGTTTTGTTTGTTTAAAAACAGATAATTTTTCTATTGTGATCCAGTAAGATGCTAAAATAGCTTTATTAAGATAATCAAGAACCGTAAGTGTCCTTAGAATTACTAACATTTATTTTACAATTGATACATAAACCAAATATTGATCAAGAGGAAATCACACTTTTTCCTGCGCTGAGGTTCCAAGGGGAAAATATTTATTTTTCCAGTTTCCCTAAGAGTAAACCTTCACTATTTTCTTTACTGTATTCTCCAAGACTCAGACTTGATAAAAATCTATTCCATGTTAATTTTATCCATGTAAGCAACCCAACTGCAATCAGCAGAACTACTCATGTTTGTAGTTAATCAAGACCAACAGAAATCATAGTGGTTACAAACCCACAAAAACTATTTTAGCAATGAAGAGCAGGCACACCAAAAGAAAGGAAACATCAAACCCCTGGTTTTTTAAAGGGTCTAGATTTCCTCCTGCACTCTTTCTGTCTATCATTCTCCATTAGCCTTTCTTTTATCTCAGACTGCCCTCTTCTTCAGGCTGATGTGAAACTATGGAAAAATGTGCAAATCACAGAATGATTAAGGTTGGAAAAGACCTCCAGGGTCATCAGGTCCAACCATTAACCCAGCCCTGCTGTGTTCACCCCTCAACCACATCCCCAAGTGCCACAGCTCCACCTCATTTCGAACAGACCCAGGGACGGGAAGAGCACAGCTTCAGATCTGAGAGCTCAGTTAATTGTGCTTGGAAAATACCCATGAAACCATGAAACTTAAAAACGAGTAGACATCTTTCTGCAGGAATGAATGAGGAGAAAATGGAAAATAGGACTGTCCTGAGCAGGACCAGTTGGAGTTTGATGATCCTTGTAGGTCCCTTCCAACTCAGGATATTCTGTTTCTGTGGAATCATAAGGCAGAACAGTTTGGTGCAGGAGGAAATACAGTCTTGTCTAACTGAAATAAAAGCAGCGCTGACTTTGTTCTTTTTTAAGATATCACATAACCTACAATTTCATTCCTGGTTTTAAGTAATTTCATATATTATTGGTATTTTCAAGATCTTTAAAGTTGCTCAGTATTTGCTGCAAATGCATTCCTATTGTGCTATTTGCTAAAGATCAGAGAACTTTAAAGAAAACTTGAGCACATGTTTAAAGTTGCTTTAAATTACACAAATTGCTAAAACTCCTACATTCTCCCTTTCCTTCCTTTAGTGCCACAGAAAGTTTGCTAGCATGGCATAGAGAAAGGAATTGTGAATTTTATAGCGCAGCGAACAAGTGATTGTTTGTCCTGCTGAGTGTTAGATCTGACCCAGGTAGCAGTGTTTTATAGTCTGAAGATCAAAGTGCAGCTTACCCATCAAAATCACATTCCAGCTTTGTTTATTACTCTCTTAACCTTTCATCTGTGCTTTACACAGTGCTGAGAAATACAAATATATATATATATATATAAAATGTTCAGGAAACATTCGGTGAGTCATTTTTACTTCTTTACTTATCATAGTATAACAAGCTCTTCGCTCTTCTTGAAACTCTTCCATCTTTAAAACTAATATAATATTCCTTTGGAAAAATGAGTGACTTAATATACAAAATACGTTTTCAGCTTTCAGAAAAAGTACTTCAACTTGTTTGATTCACCTTAGAAATACTGATGTTAAAAGAGTCGATAATATTGAAAACACTTAATGAAATAATAAGGTTTATCACTAACATTGGGTTATCTTTTTTTTGTAGTCTTTCAAAACTAAGATTTTTGGGGGAGTTTTTTTTTAAGGAGATGCAGCAAATAATATCAGATATATGTAAACACTCTCAAGAGAAAACAAACCCATTTATCAGTTGTATCTTGCAGAGAAATCCCCAAAGGTGTCTCTAAAAGAGATTTCTAGGTTCTGCAAGTTGTTAAGCACGGGATATTTAACCTCCTTTTTGCAACTGCTTCATTCCAAAACATTTCACTACTTGGATTTACTGAGAAGCTGCTTTTAAAAGTACCTTCAATCTGCTATATTCATATCAATTGTAGAAAGCTATTAGCTGTAATTGGCAATTTAATTTTTTTTTCCTTTTTGCTGCTTTTAGTGTATGATCAGCTTCCAAAAAGTAAGGTTTTAGAATTTCACTAATGTACCCTAAGCGATGTATTCATCCGTAGCACATGCAGATTTTAGTTAAGAAATTGCTTTTTATCAACTTGTGATTTTTCAATACATGTCAAGAGACGTGAAAAAAATATGTCCTCAGGAATTGCCAAATTTTCTGGAAAAGGAACAGTGAGACGAGTGACAGCACAGAGGAAACACTCTGGCATGACAAAAACAAAGAAAAAAATCCCAGGATGCCAGTGGTTGGGGGCTAAACCTAAATAAACCTCACCAAACTAGAACAATCCAACATCCATCTTACACTGGGTCCTTTCCTAAGAGGAAATACAGGCAAAGAAGGGAGAGAAAAAGTAGCCTTCCACTGTCTTATAACTTGCAGGCAACCTTTAGGATTCCTTAAAATCAGGAGCTCCATTCCCAAAAACCCAAATTCCAGCTGAGAAAGCTGTAGCATAAGACTTCACTTGATCTAACCCGTGACCATTTGATTCTCACCCACCTCCACCCTCCTGTTCAATTCCTGGGTAATGCTACAGTAAGTGCAGGCTTTACCAAAAGACCTGGAAAGGCTTAGGTGTAAAAAAGGTTCTGCATCTCTGCTCTGGATATAAGCTTGGATAAGTTTTCGGGAGACAGATCATTATCTCTCACTGCCAGGCTCTCAAAACAGAGCCAGTTTTACTCCGTTGGGATGGCAGAATAAGTAATCCCTCCTGTGCCCATGAGCCACAGGCTGAAACCACAGCACATGTGAGTAGCTGATACATCTACTGGTGTCAAAAAAAGGTAGTAGTGAGGTTATCGCTTTGCAGAAAAGCACATTTTTTGCCTAAGACAACTATAATGGGCTAATTCATTTTCAGGAGAGCCCAGACTACACAGAGAGGTGTTTTATAAAGATAATCAGGAGCTAAAAGACCAGGTAGGTGTCTAGAGAATAATTCATCTGCCCCCTCACAGTACTCGGGACCCACTGCTCTGCCTAAAGATCACAGAATCACAGCCTCAGGGTAGCTGGGACTTCTGGAGACTTCAGGTCACCACCTCCCCTGCTGCACCAGGTTCAACTACAACAGATTACTCAGGCCTGTGTCCAGGTGGGGCTTGAATATGTCCATGCACTGGAGGCTCCCCAGCCTCTCTGGGCAACCTGATCCAGCACCTGACCACCCTCAGAATAAACAAAGTTTCTATTTCTGAACTTTCCTCTGTACTTGGTGCCCACTGCCACTTGTCCTTTTGCTAGATGCCACCAAGAGTCTGTTTTGTTAAACCTTCCTCATTCTATTAAACTCACATTGAAGCTAGTGAAAGCCAGACCCATTCACAGGTTTAATTTTCTTTGGCTTTTTGCATATTGCTCACTTGGCAGGGAGAAGTTAAGAACCATGTTCTGAATATGTTTCTGCTGGGTTCTGCAACTTTGCAGGATGACTTTAACAACAAGTAACTGTTAGCACATACTGATCTGCACAAGTAATTTTGTTTCTTCCAATGAGATAGATTATCTTTACTCAAATCATACAGCTCTCCTGGGAGGAAACACTGAGAAGCTACAGAGAATGTGATGGGAAAAGCTTTTAAAGGACTAAAAAGTTTTAGCAGCAGAAGATGAAGAGCTCCTGTAAATGAAAAGCACAATCTCATGACAAAGCCTCTCATCTGTACAGTCACACAAAGGAACTTATCTATTTCCATCTTCCAAATGCCAGCATTCAGTCATTAATGGGAAATAAACCCTCTTGGGCTCATTTTTCAAAATTATTTTGTTGGAGCATTGTAAGGGAACCATATAAAAGTAGAGCAAGACTCACATGCTCTGAATGCAATATCCAGAATTCATTCAGAGTCATTCTGGAACCCTGCAGACTTCAGGAGTGAGCCAGAGAGGTGCTTAGCCTGCACCTCTTTCAGAGGCACTGCACCAGGCTGTTCTACAGATGCAAAACCTTGTTGATACAAACACATAATATTTCCTGTTTGTGCTTGGTCCTGGTAAAAATAGATCAGGTTCTAGCAAAGTTGACAGTTCCTAATGACAGCTGCTCACCACCACCTTGCAAGAGGACCTGCTCCTTGATAGCCTGGAACTGGATCTTGTTGCAAGACAACATTGTCTGCCAGAGAAGGGCTTTTTTCAATGCTTTTAGGATGATCCGGACTTTTTTCTAACCCTCAGCTGCATCTCTGATACACTATAGCCAAGCAACGATATTTTTTGTACATATTTTACATATTTTGTACATATTTTTTTATGTCTCAAGGAAAAAAAAGCTTAAAACTGCGAATTTATTCTTCATAATACTTTTTCAATATTATCAGTTCCACTACACCCACTGAATATAGTCCTGTTTGTAAATTTGTTTGTACACAGTACTTTCAAAAGAAACCTATCAACAAGAACATCTGCTGCCATGATTGAATTTGAACCAGAGATCAAAACACAACTTATGAAATATTTATAAAAAGAAACCAGTCAACAACTCTATAGAACTTTCAAAGGATAAAAAAGCAACATTATGTGCTTCTGAGGGGGAAAGGAAAAAAAATGTGTGCATTGTTTTAAATCCATTTAAGAATAGAAATTTAAATTTGAAATTGTGATCATTACTTCTCTAGCATCTACCTTAGAAAAAACTACGAAGATTAAATTCAGGCACTACCACAGATGTTGAATTTTGTGGTTGCTGGAAAATGGAGGTAATATCTTGTATTTATCAAAAACATTTTTAAAGCACATCTTCAGCTGGAGGGAACCCACGTTAGAAAAGCTCTATGCTAGCAAGGTAGTTGTCAAGTGTTCTCTTTGTTATCAGAAAGAAAATAAATGAAATAGTGAGTACATTTCCATTTTAAGTTATCTTTAATAGTAATTCAAGAACCTAATGATAATCAAAATCCAAACAATGTGCATCCAAACAGCTATCAGTTACAATAGGAGAAACTCAGCTATGAAAGGGGCTTTAAGCTTTGAACACACAGGATGTGCAAGCCCATGAAGTATCAAAAGAGAAAATTTTAAGTAATAGAAACATAGAATAGTTTGGGTTGGAAGGAACATTAAAGATCACCCAACTCCAACCCCTGCCATGGGCAAGGACACCTTCCTCTATCTCAGGTTGCTCCAAGCCCATCCAACCTGTCCTTGGGCCCTTCCAGGGATCCAGGGGCAGCCACAGCTTCTCTGGGCACCCTGTGCCAGGGCCTCCCCACCCTCACAGGGGAGAATTTTTTTCTGATATCTAATATAAACCTACTCTCTGTTTGAAGCCATTCCCCCGTGTTCTCTCATTCCAGGCCCTTGTAAAAAGTCTCTCTCCATTTTTGTAGCTCCTTCAGGTGCTGGGAGGCCACAATTAGGTCACTCTGAAGCCTTTTCTTTTCTAGGCTGAACAAACCCAATTCTCTCAGTCTTTCCCTGCAGGAGAGGTAAATGATCAGAAAAAAAATGGTGGAAAGAAAGTTAATATTCCTTTTAATGTGAACATTTCCCTTTCACTCCACCAAAATTTAGCCATCCTTGTTAAGAACTATATAATGGCAAAAGGAAAATATTTAGAGAACCTTTTTCAAGAGGCACGTAATAATAAAGTGAGTAATTATAACATCACCAGGGTGCTCGGGAGTGCATTTTACAGGGTCATTAATAGAGTTCATGGGTAGCTGAAAGCACATGGCCTTTGGCCCCACAGCACACAGGGGGCTCAGTGAAGGACACCCCATTGTGTCACTGCTTTAGCAAAGCCTCGCAGATGAAATGCAAACTCATCTCTAGTGGAGACACAGCGTTTACCTGGAGCTGAAAGGAATATTTCAGTCATTGAAGCAAATCAATTAATGTGCAATAAATTATACCAAAAAGTAGGGATGGCAACAAACATTTTGGGAAGAAATTCATTTCCCTGTATGTCTCCTGTTGGAATCAGTGAGATGATACAAATAAGTGTTTAGCAAACTCATGGGATATTAGAACCTAAGTAAGCAAAACAGCTTAGGGGTATGTTTGCCTTATCTTTTTTGAAATTATTTGGAGCTATATGGTGCTCTGCCTCCTTTCTTTTAATATTTTGTGCTTCTGTACTGAACACGTCATTCTTCAATAACAAATAGTAAAGAAATTTGTCAGCATACCTACGGCAATTTAAGATCCCTCAACCAAAATCCTGGTGGAAAGCCTTGAGAAAATGAACAAATTATAATGAGTAAGGGAGATTTCATAAAAACAAACATCCAAGAACTGACAAAAAAAAATACAGCAAAAAAGATTTTTAAAATCAGGAGAATTCTTGAATGTGTGATGAGTCAGCCAGCCAAAGACTGCTCAACTCTCTTTCATTCTATTTCATTAGGATCTTGAAAAAAATAGTGAAAAATTACTGCAGAACAATGAAAAATGCCAGTAAGATTTATTTCCCAAGCAATAAACCCCCTGAAACATGGAGGATATATTTCAAATTCTTAATTAAAATGTATAAGTAATCTTTCTTTTCTTAAAAATATTTTTAGCTTGCAATGTATACAACACAAGATATATTGAAAATACTTTTACAAATACATAAGTGTCTAGCATTTCTATTTGCTGGAAGGCAGTTTTCATACTTTGCTTAACAAAGGATATTAACCAATATACATAATTTCCTCTGGCCTTTCATAGACCTTCATGTAGCAGTTTTTCACGTGATAATGTATTCAAATGCAGTTTTTGCCAAAATAATATTTATTTGCCAGTACATCTTGGGATATAAGAAATCAGTGTATCAATCAATGCAGTCTTCTATATATTCTCCATTAGAAGGTAATGAAAATTGCAACATTTTTACTGTAGTATTTTCTAGGCATTTACACATGGATCACACATTAAATAGAAGAAGAAATTTAGGACTTTCTCTTGCCAGTACTGCTGCCAAGAGAGTTTTGTTCCTCTAGATCTATTGTTCACATTACTCTTTTCGACCATTAAAAAGTGCTGTTATAACTTTAAAATACAGATCTGATTCAACTGATTCAAAAATATCATGAGGTACTACATCAAGGAAGTATCAGAATAATATTTGAGCTACTACCCATACATGTAAACTAATTTGCACACGAAAAAAGTCATAAAACGAGGAATTTTATGCAATTGAAATGTGTGAAAAATGAGAGCAATATTTGCAATGGAAATTCCTGTCAAATTATCTATTGCTTCCAAAGCCCCACAGTATACAGAAGTGCTTAATTTAAGCTTCAGAAAACTATTTTTATATATGTAATTAAATGCCATGAACTGGGAATTTAGAAAAATTCTATCTACTTGTCCTGCTACTTCTATCATAAATGTTGAAAGAATTTTCATTCACCTTTTTTCCTGGGCATGAATTACAGCTGCATAAAACTCGGGGATGCAGAGTTCCCGACTCACCAAGGCTGGGCACAGACCTGACTTAGCTGCTGAGCTGCAGAGTATTTCTCAATGTCTTCCTGCTTAGGTTGAAAAACAGAATATTGGGAACTCAGAGGATTATTTCTGTGTGGGAATGATCTGCAGTGAGATACAAATTGCATAAAAATCCCAATTTATCTCCAGCTCTTGACTTACAGTCAGACAGATCCTTTCCTGGGAAGTTTGGCATGCTGGCAAAGGCAGAGCAGCCTAAATTCTGTTTGCTTCTAAGGATGGGGCCAAATCTGGCTCCCCAAGAAGTCTCCCATCACAAGACAACCAAAGGCTTAGGATAGTGCAGAGTGTAAGATACAGGTACTATTGTACAGCTGAAACATTAAAAATACAGTAGATGAAAAGTTTTGCAAGGGGATCAGCGATGGTGCAAAAATAATTCAGTCAGATATCACTTAGAGCAAAGTGAAGGTAGCTACACATAGCTAGATGATAAAAAACTACAAATAACATCATGTAGGATAATAGGGTTAAAGATTTTGATTTTTTTTTTCTGAGGCAGTAAGGTATTTATAACTTGCCTTCAGTGAGCGCTTTTTCTTTCCTATTTTGCAAATATTATCATGCTGAAGTTTATTATGCACTCAAAGATAAATGTGCTATTTAGAAAAACTGGGATACTTTTATTATATGATTAAATATTGATGAAGGAAATTTATCTTACCAAAAAGTAATTTTTCTTGACAGAAATGACACAAACTGCTCTTATGCCAAAATGAATAGTTTGAAAGCTTATTATTTGTTATTTTTCTGTTTACTAGAAAAGAAGTCCAGTGAAAAACATCAGAATAAACATGTTATTTAAAAGGTACCTGTACCAAGATAGAAACCTATTCAATGGCAAATAAAATGATGCCTTTGTGCCCTAAAAAATAGAGAAGTGGGTGGGTGTATGCATCTATCTGAGCAGGTGGATAATGTCAATTGGCTGTGCTAGAAAAAGCACAAATAGAAAAGAAATGGTTCATTTTAAGAGTGCACTGTTTATTCAAGGTTCCCATTTCATAAATACCTTGCCTGCTGTGTTCTGCTGTTGACCCTTTAAACATCTCTAGTCAATAACCCATTGCTTCCCACACATCAATTTTGTTGTTTTGGTGGTACAGACTCAAGTGTGGCAACCTTCCTTTCTCTGCATACCCCACCTCCCTTTGGCTGGCACCAACTCAAAAAAAAAACCCCACTAAAATATCATTAATTACAGCAGGTCTGAGATTTGAATGCTAATTCTATTAATGGACCTACGAAATCAGGACACTGCAAATCTGGATGAGCCATGCTTGGGCCTCCTGCAAACTGGGCTGCCCCGAGGTTACCTGCTATATTAAATAAGAATTGTCTAATACATTTTTAGAATTCTAAGTATGTGTAAATCAGCCCTTGTGAAGTACAGCACCAGGGGGAATAGATAACAGCAGTACTCTTTCTATCTTAACTCCTTCTATTTATCTAGAATCAAATTCATTTGGAGGGCTTCATACCAAGGCTCTCTGATGCCCCAGGCTAAGGTATGATCAGATCAGGCCTTCTGGACACATTCGGTACTGCGTAATCCTAAAATATTAAAATTTCATTTATATCTAAAGGAAAACTGTTATGAAGCTGCCAGGGGTCCCTAAAAGTATTTCTAGATTAACATTCCCTGCATGTTCTTCCATTTCAGAAACTTTGAATGATTTTTGACTGCAAATTTTGATGTGTTTTGCTATTAATTTTCCATCTTTACTTTCAATGTAATGTACTTTTAATTAGGCAATAATATATAATCTTCTGCTCATCTATCACTTTTACTCAAACATGTTAGGAAATGGATAATAGAAAAAAGGCTCATCAGAGACCCTTTAGAGGTGCAGCAAAGCTGGAATAAAATGCCATCTCCTGACAGTACCTTTAAGGTTTCATAAAAAGATAATGGATGTGCTTGTCACCAAAGCTAATGATCAAACATTTTCCCACTTTTACTGGATATTAAATTGTGAACTATAAAAGAAAACCCCACAGTCTAAGCAATGTAGGAAAAAGACTCTTTGTACATTTTTTATCTCCTTTGATATCTAACTAACATAAACCTTCTTATTGCACTGTTACTTTCACTGAATAGCCACTATGCCATGAGATGCTTACTTTTACTGAAGTGAAAAGGCTTCTTTTCAGGAGAGACAACTCTCCAGGTTGCAGAATAAGAGTACAATAGGTTTTATTTGCAAAAATACTTAAGTGAAACAGAACACTAGTTCATCACAACATCTTTATGAAATTGACTAAAGCTTTTTAATCTGATATGAAGCAATTTTTAAAAGTGTTATATCTGAATTTTATACATTATTTTGAATCATATTTTACAGACATCCTCTTTTTAATATTTTCAAAATAAAGAGATGAGCAAGGCAGTAAAAAAACCCAGCCAAACTATGTGATGGAAACAATACAAAGTAAATAATTACCAAAATTAGGGTAAACCAGTTTGCGAAATCAGATTAACAGCGAAAAAAGTAGATCTAACTTAAAAGCAATGGGAAAAATTATGGTATGTTATTCTATTTTAAAAGAGAAAAGTATTAAAACAAAACAAGAAAGTACCTTCTAGTCAATCCCAATGGAATTAGACTCCTGAAACAGGCAGGTACTTCCAGGTTGTTCTGAAGCAGCTTTCATTGTAATATATTCTCATCTCTGTGACCTGCAAATGGCCAGCTGATCATTCTTCATCCCATGAAAAGGTTCACCAGGCTGCATTCTGGAATCACCGTGGCACTGATGCACACAAACTTGCTCGTAAAGGAAAGGTTGTGCTTTATTTTTTTTTTGGCCTGTTGGGAACGTGCAACTCCTTGCTGAGGGCAGGATGGATGAGGGCAGAAATTCTGGCCTTGGCACAGGTGGCCCAGCACTCGCTGCAGGGCTGTGCCCTTGTATTCCATGTACCTCTTTGGCCAATAAGAGGTTGCAGGTTGGCATCATTCTGCACAGCAGCAAATGCATGTTCAAACCTGAGGTGTCTTCCTAATGTATCCAGACACACAGCAACAAAACATTTTACGGCGTAATAAGACTCATCCTCTGTCACTATATTATCCATAAAGCTCCAACAGTCACTAAAAAAGTTAAGAAAGGGCTTTTGTGATGGTATTTTTTGCTTTGTTCTGTATTCTGTCACTAATCTGTGTTTTATTTGGCATGAATGCTGCAGCCTAGCACAGCTGGCTCACAAAATACACTACTGAAAAAGGGAGTTTTGGGCTGGAAAACACAACAGACTTCTAAGAACAGCTCTTCTCAGAAGCAGTTCTGTGCAAGAGGAGCAAATACCTTTCCAGTACCCTTGTTCCTCATCACATCATTTCAAATTACAGGCAACCAGGCTCTGTCACAAGGGGATGCCCTGCACTGAAGAGCCCCATTGATTTCAGTGCAGTTATTTGGGAAATAATGTACTGAATAATGTTAGCAGAGCTTTCAGTCTGCTGCAGTGACTTTACTTGCAGCATTAAAAGTACTAACTGGC
>VZTE01002616.1:260531-376757 GCA_013397775.1 Eulacestoma nigropectus | reverse complement strand
AAAAAACAGAGAGAAACTCTTGTCTGGACAGCTCAGCAATGGGAATACCTGTTTCGTGTAGCATGACAGCAGGCTCTTCCAGAAAATACCTGCAATGTCTTTATATCTCATCCCCAGAATACAAACCTTATATTTGACAGAGAAATTTTTAAAATACTTGTTGTTGCTCTTCTGCCTTTTTTTTTAAAGTACATTCTCACATGTAATATGAATTGCATTGCAGATAGCAGGGATTAGGGGAAAGCTGAAAGCTTCTTACCAAGTACCCCAAGGCGATAGTTGACTGTGATGACTATCACATTCCCATAACTTGCTAGAACACTGCCATCATATAAATTTCCAGTGCCTTCCATGTAGGACCCTCCGTGAATATACACCATCACAGGCTTAGGTCCCCCACTGTCCCGAATGTCTGGAAAAAATATTAAGACACATTTTATCTCAAGAAAGCACCAAAGAAGATACATGCAATATTTTAATTTTTTTTATTTTTTTTTTTTAGGTGAGGTTATTTTTTCTGGAAGTGTTTCTCAAGCAACATCTTTTATATAAGGAAATGGGCAGGTGGGCATAAGTGTTTCTTTGCAGCTTGCTCATGACTAAAACTCCTATTTTTGAAACACTCTGCAAAGCAGGAAGGAATTGAAAATGGTAACACATTTGCTCAAATGCAGTGAGACATTGCTCTGATTCCGATCTTGCTGAATTGGGTGTCTTCTACATAATGTCTACTAACATAAGTGTGAACTCATTTTGGCTGAACACTTCTGAAAGCTCAGTGCAGCTTTCTGTTCACTTAGCTAAGGGAAATCCAACAGATTAGGATAAATAAGATTTCTACTCATACATAAAAGTGTTGAATTCTTCCAGTCCACTAATTTGTAAAAAAGGTATATAAACAGCAGTCTTTGGATGAGTCTGAAGTTTGAGTTCTCAAAACGTACTTGAAAGTTGTTTAACACTTAGACCTTGAATTAAGATTATTGATAACTTGGGTAGCCTGAAGGTTAAGGTGCATGGGTACTTCTTAGTGACCTAAACCATGGAAAGGACTGAATATTTGAAAAAATAACTTCCTGGAACAATACGGATAAACCCCCATCCTGTATTCAAAAAAACGGTAAGATTTGCAAAAGTGACATCAAAGGCAGGGAACAGTTTTAAAATGTTAGAAACTCTGCCATTCTCTCCGACAACAAAATTAGATATTGTCTCACTGTTTTGAGTTTTGATTTAGGTATCCCTCCACCCCCAAACAGTCCTATTTGCAAACGGATGCATCTACTCAGAATAAAATTTTGTATACATGAACAGTGCTGCTCCTCATGAGAAGAATTGTTTCTGAATACCAATTCAAAACAGTTAGTATGGACTGATTTGTTTGTAAAAGTTAGTGTTTTTTCTGTTGCACAGGAAATAAATCAGCTTAGGTGTAAATTTAACTCCAACATCTGATTAAATTGCATTTTGATCTCATTTAGGGTGCTTGCATCTCTTCCACCACCTAAATCATAATATGCCGTAATAGTGCCTCAAAATCAAGAAAGACAATAGCAAGAGAGCATAGGAAAATTTCCCAGTGAGGAACTGTTCTGAATATTCTGATTTAAAGACACTTTTTTTGTCATTATGACAGTATTCAAGTGACTTCCCTGATTGCTCCCTTCAGCGTTTGAAGAAATCTCAGATGTATTGTTTATTCCTTTGATTCTGAAGGTTCTTAGTTAAGAAGCTTTCAAGCAAGCTCTCTGCAGAACCGCGAGAATTGTTTCTGAAGCGCTGTAAGGAGTAGTGAGGGCAGTTACACCAAAAACCCTGCTTTTGGAATTTGCTGAAAAACACCCGCACAGATGTGCCTGTTTATAGAAAGCCAACTGCTACTATTAGTTTGATATTGATTCTAATTTGAAGAAAATGCCAGAACAGTCAAGATCAGAAATTGGATCTTCAATACTGGAAGTACTAGAACAATCATCTATTCAGGACCAAAAAGACGACGAAAGGTTGTGCATGAAATTGCTTGTCTTGCTCTCCTTGATTGAGCTTTTAGTGAGGGCTTTCCAACGTGCAACTTTCATAAAGCTACAGAGATTATTTATCTTCATTGTCCATAGGATGGAGTTATGAGTTTCTCAGGTTTAAAATCTATACTGGGGAAAAAGTATTTCCAAATTCATATACTGTTTTTAGTAGATGCTTTTTTCTTAGTCTATGCTGCCTTTTTTTTTTTTTTGATACAAATATGGAAGAAATAATAAATTATTAATCTGAAATCACTGTGTGACTGTTCCCAGCAGAAATTGTACACAGTTAATTGTATGCTTGATGGTAACACAGGGGGGGACTGTCTCAGAATTCTTCTTTAATTAAAATTACATAGAATTACAGAGCACCAACCGTGAACAGCAATGAAATGTTGGTAGCACTGGCCTGTATATCTGGAAAATAATATTGGGATATTTAGAAAAGAATGGGTGTCCTTTATATGAGAAAGGAAGCACATATTCATGAATAAAATCTCATATATAAGGAAGTTATTCTTTGAGTAATTTCTGTCTCTACAATACTGTTATTTTCTACTACTAATATCCCTGTAAAGATTACAGATCAGATAGATAAAGGAAGGCCAGTTTTCAGCTCTGCCTCTGTGCCCTGTCAGAGCAAATGACACGCAGAATGAATTTTCCTCGTGCTGCTTTGCCAAAGTCATCAGTCTTAAGAGAAATCCCTCCTACAAAAGAAAAATTATGCATCTCTGTGTCTTGGGCAGTAATCTAGTGCTGGAGACATCAGCAAGGGTATGCAGCATTCAGCTGAGGCTGCTGGGACTTTGGGCTATGGATTATACAAAAGCTATGGAGCTCTTCATGGGAAAAAGAAACGTCACTGCATTTTGGTCAATGGTTTCGTATCAATTGCAGTCTACAGCCAGGAATATTTGAAAGGTGCAAATATTCAGCTGGGAGACTGTTGTTTAAGTACATATGTTATTAGCAATGGAGGTTATGAAATGATAAGATCAAAGGCAGAGAGTAAAAAAATCAGACTGTAATCAAGAATTGATTCCTACCTTAAATGTTCCTCCATGAAAACTCTCATCCTTTAAAACTAAACTGGAGGAAGAATTAAGATAATACTCTGTGAGGATAAAAATCTGTATTGGCATAAAAGTGGCAGAAAGAAGCACTTTTCAAAAGTGATTATTGAAGTTAAGTGTCCAACCCAATTGCTACCTTTGGTATTCAGATACTTTTCAAAATCTGACCATAAATGCTACATCTTTCATTTTTTCCTAGAGGCTGGTGTCAGTCCTTTTTGTGCATGTGCTGGCATGGACTCAGGACACCGTAGTTACACTTTCATATGCAGATTAAGAGCTATTCATGGATACAGATTAATAGTTATTTGTGTTTTTAGCTCATTCTGAACCTGAAGACTTTAGCTGTAAATGTGGCATTTCTGCCAAGTGTGGACTGATTTAAATTAGTTGTGTTCTGCACTTTTTGTTGCTTTTTATTAAGTGTTGCTTTAATTAAAAATGGACACATTCATCTTTTCAAAGACATATGCAAGGATAGAGCTGTTAAAAATCCTTCTCAAATTCAGCTCCGTTCTGGTTTCAGTCACACAGAAGATCATTTTTCAGTGCTGTGATTCATTTGGCTTTAAATTGCCAGTTCTTAAAACATCTAAGTAGACCTTACCGTACAGCAGAGAATAACCCTATTTATCTTACATATACATTAACTTTCTTATAATTATTTCTATTATCTCTTCCCTTCTGTACCTTTCTAATGTTTGCTGCATCTACTTTTTATGTCTCATCTTAATTACGTTACAGACAATTTAGGAATAGGGCTGTCTTTTATTCTATGTTTGCTACATCACACAACAGGGAACTGGGTCTGACTGTGAATATCAGTCACAATTGTCATATATAACAAAACATAATTATAACTTCAGTCATTCGAAGCTGCTGTGAATTGGCCACGTGACTTAACAAGCATAATTTGCAGGGAACAACCAAAATGGGAAAGGAAGAAAGCCTACCTGGAGACAACTTCACACAAAAAGATAATTAGTTTAGCACCGATGTCACAAGCATTGCTTTTCTAGATGGCATAAAAAATTGTGACAGCTTGATGCAGATTGTTAAGTAAATCTTGAGTTTTGAACATGAAACAGCACTTCCAGTAGAACAGTGGAAAACTTTTAGACTGATCAGTAAAAAACCTATATGTGCCCTCCATAGAATGTTATGTGGATGTGTGTGTAACTCCTCCATAAGCTTTTGTCAAAAATATTTAAGTAGAGCATTGCTACTCTTAATTATTTTAAAGCTTTTTAACCTTTCAGTTCAAATCTGTCAGATGCACTACCATTTAATAACTAGTGCACTTAGTCCTAATATGTAAACATCCATTATTGTCATGTTTCTAAAATGAGATATAAAACTAGATGCCCTGAGACTATTAAAGTAACTACTGAGCTGCTTTTAGGAGTTTCAGATATGTTTTCTCTTTTAAAATACAGCCTGCATCCAGCAGGTTTCAAATAGAATTCTCTCTCTTTGTTTCTTTTCCTATCTGTCAAACCAGGGGATCATTTTGTGCACTCTGAAACCCTTAACCACCTTTACCTGAAAATTATTTGAGATCTTGATGGAGGACTATATGAATGTATATCCTAGCATGAAAAAGGCCAAAGCTTTTACAGGTAAACATCTGGAGCAGATTCCCATTAGAGTAGGACCTCAATAGCCAGGTAGGCAGTAATTTTAAATTATTAAAGGATGATGGTTAGAAATCCAAAAGCTGACAGACTCTTCACTGTACAAGCAACGCTTGGCAGTGCTGAAAGTAAAATGAAGCCCTAAAGAGGTACTTAAATTAAAGGTCTGCCAGAATTTTATTATGCATGTTTTCAAGTATTAATAACATCACCACAAAAATTTGACACAATTTGAACCAAGTGTCTGTGTGTAAAGGGAAAATATAATCAGCACAATTTAGTGTGCAAGTGGCATTGGAAGCTGTACTTTGGAGTGGAAATCACAGAACTAACATGAATGGGTGACAGGAGGAACAGGAATCATGGATTTGGCTAAGCGCATCAGTCAACAAGCTCACCCAAAGCGGTCTTTTCTACCCCAGATCCGTGCTACCCCAGCCTGGCTGGCACTCATTAAAGGCTATAATTAAGGCTGGAGCATGTGGTTGCTTTGTAGGGTAGACAAATGTGTTCTGCTGTTTGCTGATCTCCAAAGTCCGAAAAGGTGCAACCAGTGCTAGACAGACAGAGTGTTGCTCCCCCTCTTTCTTCCCACGACAGCCCAAGGCAGATGAAATGCTAAACTTGGCAACCCAGTGTGTGTCAGTACCAAAGGAGTGAAAAGGGGGTTTGGAGAGCCCCAGTTCTGCAAAGTGCTCCTTTGCCCCAGTGGCGCTACACTCTGTTAAGCATAAGAAGGGTATGCAGATGAATTCTGCATCATTAGAAACTTAAAATTTGAGTGCATTTTTGGCTTTTTTGATTTAAAATATGCTCTGGACCAAGAACTTCCTTCAGTAAATGAAGTCCAATACCCCATACAAGACAGAGCACCAGGCTAAATTATCAGAATCATCACAGTTACAGCCTGTGAGCAAACAGCAACATCTGCTCCTAATCTGTCTCCTTTTCCACAGGAGAAATTGGAAGGGAGGAGGGAAGAGCAGAAGCATCTATCAACTACAGTGCAGACCCCACTTCTGAGACATGTACTCTCAGCAACAGACATGGTGTCTGCATTCCTCAGACTTAGCATCTGTATTCTTCCTTTCTAAAAATGGCATAGCAGCATTCCTGTATTGCAGAGGGATGCTGTGAGGCTGAATACATTAAAAACTGAGAGATGCTCAAATGGCACTGGGGACTAAATAAGGGTTTAAGATTGACAGATTGGTGTGCCGGGGAAGGTGTGTATAATAGAGCAGAGGATGAGAATTCTTGTGTGAGCAATCCTTCATGGATATTTCATACAACACTAACTACTTAGAAGTCCAGTTCTGATCCCACAGTACATTGGCTGGTTAATGATTTGTGTTGCCATATTTTAAGTCATGCTTTTAGTGGATAGGAACTAAGGGTGCATAAGAGTCACTGATTTTAACTATAGCCAAATTAAAGTTAAATCATTACCTGGCCAAAATTAAGACTCAGACAAGACACTAAGATTAAAATATTTTACTTTTTAAAACTAAGCCTTGTTTCCAGACTGGGGAAGGTACACTTTGTGTAGCTGCTGAGCAATGTGAAGCTAAATCTTGCATCTACACTAGATATTGCATACCTGCAGGTCAGCAAATAGGCAAATCCACCACTGCTATAAAAAGAATTTATTATTTTATTTGAACCCCAGTGCTCAGCGGTTGCAAATGCTTTTGCTACTCTTGTTTTTGGTGTCTGCTCAAGTTATTCAATACTTACTGAAAACAGGTAAACAATAGAAGTGTAGGCACGAAAGGATTAAACAGAAACAAGAATGCATCCAGATTGGGGAAAAAAAGGCATTTATATTGTTTCTGACTTTTCACATGTTTCACACTCATAAAATTTGAAAACACCTTCATTTTTTAAACAGCAAATTTGCAGATCATTAGCTGGTAATGTGCACTACTGCCTTTGGGTCTTTTGAAAACAAAAATGAAAAATGATCTAATTAAGCCTGGTCTACTGGTTGCAGTACATACCAGAGATCCAAGTTTGATTACTGATTCCAGTGCTTGTGCTGGCAAGGTTTGGACCACAATATTGTGATAGTGACATGCAGCAGCTGAGGGGAGTAGGATTATTGAACAGTGTTTTAAAATGAAATCTTCTAGTCAAAGTCAGATATTTGAGTGGCGCAACACAAAATGCTCTCCAGACGTTTGCTACAAGAAGCTGCTACGGAAGATCTTTCTTCAGAAAGATGTAATACAATAAATAGACATGAGATGTCTGGATTTTTTAATATAGAGACCATCCTGGGCATTTTAGAAATCTGGACACTGGACATTGTTTATATAACATGGATTCTGTGGTTATCTGATACAGTTGTTTTGCACCATGTATAGCCCAGTCTCCCTAATATTCCAATTTCATCATTCATTCAGTTTAGCATTTATTTTATTTATTCCCCAGCTATTCATTTGTAGGATTTTACACTGCCTCAACTCTACCACACTACAAAAAATGAAGGCTTGGATGGACAAGTTGGAGGAAAACTAGACTGCTCAGTTAACCCTTTGCTTGGCCTCTCTCTTTCCTGCTACTCATACCCAAATACATATGACTAAGTTTGTGAACTCTTCAGTTCTGCACATGCTACAAGTGTTAGAGTTTCAATACAGAAGAGCAGGTTCACAAAAATGCAGGACATCTGATCCTGCTCCTCCACTGGGAAATGCAGGGTCTCAACAGACAGGGCTTCTATCAACCCAGCAGACATCCCAGCAGTCTTGACTGTCTAGTGATCATAAAAATTTAAATTTTCCCTGTCTCTCTGTGCCTCTCGGAAGCAGTAAAAGTCTAATTACTGCCTGCACTCTTCTATTGGCATGGAAAGGAGAACAAAACTGTCACTTGTACGCCAGAGAAAATTAATCCCAGTCCTATAAATTACAGAGATTTATTAGTGCTGTAAATGTGCTTCTTCCCCTCTAGTTTGACTGCTGTGTTCTTACAGTCCTTCTCTCTCCTGCAATTGTCAGAGAGGGAGACAGGTTTTCCCTGACATGGACACTTGTTCTCAGCAGACTGAGATCTCTCCTCTCATCTGATCCTACCTACTAAAGCACTTTCTGACAGCAACCACTCTCTGCTGAATTTCAGCAAACTGAGGAGTCTCTTTTAAGTCTGTCTAAGCAGAGAAGGACTCAACAAACCTATTGTCATTAGCATCTGTCTTGGCAATTATACAGCAATTTAGGAGAGCTATTAAGGCCCACTGGGTGAATAGCCCAAATTTCAGGTGGTTTCTTAAAACATATTTTTAAAACAAGACAGAGTAACTTCTGCAGTGGCTACTTCTCTATCGCAGATCTTTGACAGTTCACAATAACGTCCCTTGCAATATTCTATCATGGACTCATGTGAAAATATCCTGCGTTCATAAAGCTAGGAGGATCTGAGTTGTCAAAATCTGAAAAATTTGTGTCCTGATTTCAGCTGGGATAGAGTTAATTTTTGCACTTAGGGTGAGAATAATGTTGATAACACACTGATTTTTTAGTTGTTGCTGAGCAGTGCTCACACTAAGGCAAGGACTTTTCAGCAAGTGGGCTGGGGGGGCATGAGAGGATAGGAGGGGACAGAGCTGGGACAGCTGAGCCCAACAGGCCAACGGGATATTCCAGATATTCCAAACCCTATGGCATCATGCACAGCATGTAACCTGGGGAGAAGCTGGCTGGGGATCACTGCTCAGAAACTGCTAAGCATTGACCAGGGGCATGAGCAATTGCTCTGTGCACCACGTGTTTTCCATATTCTCATTTTTTTAATCACTATTATTGCTATTATTTCATTTTATTTCTGACATATTAAACTGTATTTATCTCAATTAATAATTTTACTTTTATATTTCTTTCTCCATTTCTCTCCCTCAGCCAACTGGGGAGGAGTGAGTGACTGGCTCTGTGCTGTTTAGCTGCCTTCTGGGTTAAACCACTACAGGAGAGCTTTCAAAGGAGAATTTCAATTTATCAAAAGCATCAAATCTTCCAAATTTTGGGCCAGTTGGTGGGCTTTTATTCATATGCTTAACATACAGATCCAGTGAAGGATCATAAATCAGACATAAAATTGTGACAAAAGCTGTGTTCAGTTATTGGTTAAGAAGTCAAATGCTCAAATTTGCCTTTCTTTTCTGAAAAGACTGCGTGCTTCTGTTTAAGTTAAATAGCTGATGTTCTGTGTGATGAAAAACTTCTTAATTAAGAGCCTTTCGGTCTATAAGTTAAGTTTCATCTTAGTATCTGGCCAACTTCCCCCTGCCACCCCAAATATTAACAGAGAAACAAGAAGCAACTCTACCAGTCCTATATGGTAATTTCTTTTACTCATTGACCATAAAACATACAAAGTATGTGTTTAAGATTCAGAATTCTGAAGCACATCTACTTGAAGGGATGAGACTGCTCAGGAAAAGAGCCCCTTGTTACCATTTTCATAGCCCTGAAAAAATATCAAATCTGCATAGCTTCATGATCAACAGACATAATTTATGAACAGAATAATATCCTTGACATTTCAAACTTTCCATTTTACTTGGTAATAGGGTTTTCTAAGGGTCAGATCAAGCAGATCAGCATCTTTGTATGCTTGTGGAAAACAGAAGAGATCGGGTTCTTTTAGTTTTAGTTTAGCTCCACAGAGCCTCACCAACAGGCAACACTGCCACCCTTCCAGAGGGAGGTGGGGTAGCGTTTAATTTATTTATATTTTTTCATGGTAGTATAAATGCAGCCAGGTTGGCATTTGGGGAAATTCAGTTGCTTAAGAGACACTTTTAAAGAATTTTCTGTATTTTTCCTTTTATAAACACAACATTTTCTATCTTTATCAAGCTGAGATCAGTCAGTGAAAAAAAAGAAACATCTTTGTACTTGGTGAAATACATAGGGTTAGAAAACATGCAAAAAGGTGTACAGAGAAACTTTAAAAGAGTGTTAGTTTAAATAGTATGGACAAAATTCAGTCAAAAGGTGGGATGCAACATATCAAAAGTCCATTTCAAGAAAACAAAAACCCTCCTTTTTAAATATTGTTACTGTTTTGTATCAAAACGTAGAACTTAACAACATTCTTTTTTTTAAAAAAATTAAAAATATATATGTATAACAACAAGCAAGAAGACAAAACACATCAAAAATGGGAATTAAAAAAACAAAAAAACTCTTCAAAAGAAGACAAGAAGTCAAAAAAAGAGGGGAGAAAAAAGATTTTCAGGGATCCTTGTCATGCAAATCAGTTTGGCGGCAAAAAATACCTTCATCTTCAGCACCGTCATTATCACCTAAATCATCTGTCTGTTTCTTTGTAAGGGGACCTAGGATTAAGAACGGAGAAAATGGAGGAAAAAAGACAATTCAAGAATATACAAGACTGAGGAAAAAAACAGTGAATATTAAATTCCCACGGACGTTTCAAGAAAAACATTTGCAGGGAGGGAAATCTTAGTTTATAACAACCCATTTTTCATTAAGTTTTTCAAACATTACAGCAAAACCTTCCCTAGGGGGTATGGCTATTAGAAACATCTAGCACAAGAATCAGAGAGTGCCCAGTGCTTTATTGTTTTTAAATGAAGAATCAAAGCTTGTTTACTAAAAGCATACCCCGCCATAAACTGTATTTATCCACTTCATTTAATTGTTTTTTCCTGTTGCTGTTATTAGGAATAGTGGAGACAAGAACTGCCAAATTACCCCTTGCATTTGATGCAATAAGGTGGTTAATAAAAGTCTTGGCTGTTGGTTAAAATTATCTATTCTGTCAAATGCTAATTCACATTTCTATACTCAATCATTTAAGCTCATGCTTTATATAAAGATAAGCACGGGTTTGATTTTTTGAGTTTTTTGACACATTCATCACATTCTCTTTTAAATAGAACCGTAGATACCCTTGAAACCTTTGACTACCTGCTGAGATATTTGTAAAGAAATATGAAAATCCATATATAAACCCGAAAAAAGAGTGAAATCCCAGACCAACTGAAGGCAATGACTTTTGCCATTGATTTCAGTGGGGCCAGGGTTTCATGGGAAAAGGTTGTTATTAATTGAAATTTTAGCCTGTGCAAGGCATCCAGGTTCATAATTCCTTATCTCTACAAAAGGATGACGAGACAAAATTCCTTTATGCCCAACACCTGTATTATTAACAAGTATTTATAGATTTATCATATTTCCCGATGGGAAAAATGCCCACTCCTTTACTGAGTGATAAAAATATACAGCAGAAGGAAAGTCAAAGGCCATTCTGAAAATATTTCCAGGTCATATATTTTACACACTTACGCACAAACATAAGACAGTTGGAACTCAGCATTATTTTTCCTTTTTTTTCAGAGCTCTCTCATTTCCATGACATTCTGTAATTTGCATGCGAAAAAGCAATCAGTACGAACACAGGGCTAAGTAACAAAAAAGAGAAAAAGCCAGCCAAGCACAGAGAAGAAAACAAGAACTTCCTCATGCATAAAATAGCAATAGACAAAAACAACAACAAAAAAAGAGATGAACAGTATGTGTTGATATTTGCAGTAGATGTAGGCAAGAGACATGCATTAAATCTAAGCACTGTGGAGTATTAAAACATTTGTATTTAAAAAGCTCTCTGTTATTTTACAGGGTATTAGTCATTCAGCATTAAACTTGTCACTTATAGGCAAAATACCATGTATTTGAGTGATGCATTTTTAAAAAAAATCATAAAATGTTTTTACCAGGTGCATGGATTTAAGAAACAGAAACAAAACCATGAGACTTTAACTGTGAAAGTAGGAACTGGACCATATTACTGAAAACCAAAGCTCAATACTTTAATTCCTGCATCAGTCAGGAGTATAGTTTTTAACTCATTCTAAATACAGAACACTAGAATTACACATTGTAAATAAAACACAAGCATTTTTATAGTCACACCTGTAACAATCACTCTGTTTAGTAGAAAGCCTTGGTGATGCAAGTTTTTCCTACTACACGTCCTGGATACAATCTTTGCTATATTTGGTATCTGGATAATGTGCCCCGATCCAAAAGCACACATTCAAATATCTCTCTGCCCAGCATTTTCATACCATAGCAACTTTACTTCTAAAAGAATAAAACTAGAAAAATAAAAACTCTATGCAAAGAATGACAATAATTTCATGATGGGTTTTCAGCATAGAGAAAAAGGAAGAGTGAATTTAAGAATGGTAAGAGCTGTGTCCTCAAGAATGGAGATCCAGATACAGGTAAGGAGATATATATATATATTTATTTATTTATTTATTTATATTTATATTTATATACACATACATTCTTAATGGCTTCTTATATTTTAGATTTTAAAAGTCACCAGAAAGTAACAAAGTAGTATCTGGAAAGGCAAACAACGCACATTTCTCCAAGTAACTTTCATAGAGATGGGCAATTTATTTTCTAGATGAAACCAAGACAATGCATGTTACTTTTTTTTATTTTTTAATAGATGGCCTTTGGGAGGTATTTTTTGTAGCTCATGTTTCCAGATCTCAACTTCAATTACGAAGTGCATCAACCATCTCAATGTAGATGTCTGATCTCATACCATTTCTGATTTTACAATATGCTGAAGCATGACTGGGGCTAGTTTTAAAAACATCCTCGATAATTTTCATGTTTATACTGTTCTGAGGTTCTCTGAAAAACATTTAAAAAAAAAAATTAGACTACCTTCCTTAAAATCATAGAATTGTTTAGGCTGGAAAAGACCCTTAAGATCTAGTCTAGCCATTAACCCAGCACTGCCAAGGCAACTACTAAACCATGTCCCCAGGAGCCACACTCACACATCTTTTAGATACCTCCAGGGATGGTGACTCAACCACTTCTCTGGGCAGCCTGTTCCAGTGCTTGACAATTCCTTTTTGCAAAGGGGCTGACCTATTTTTGAGTTGTCATAAATTAAACATACTTTTTAATATATCTATAGATCTGTTTCACGATACGAGGGCTCTGCTCGCCACATCCCCCAAGCAGGAGGACTCGTCCCTGTGGAGACACGTGGCACAGCCACCAGGCACCACTCACGGTGGCTAAGAAAGAGATGAGAGATTTTTTCCCCCAAAAGTTCACTCCAGTCTGCAAATATAATGGACAACATTTACTACATCTTCAGACAGATTTTCTGCTTCCTGGAACTATAATGCTCTGAGTCTAAGAAACCAAAGCAGAGTTTGTTTCCTCATGTAGCAGGAATGAACCTCCTTATACTTTATCTAAACATACAGGGGTGCTGTGAAGCTTAATTTATATTTTTTGGTTGCTGGGCAATCCCTAAAAGAAGCATCAGCTCAAGACCCATTTTGCACCGGGCTGTCTAAAGGGGCAACATCAAGGGGTTCAGCCCAGAGTACTCCGAGAGGAAGCAGAGCTCTGTTATGACCTGTGCTGCCTGTTTCACCTACAGATGCTGAAGACACTTTCTGAAGTAATGAAAGTGGTATTAAGAGAAGCTCTGGATTAGAATTCCACCTTTTTCAGCAATAACTCTCACTCTAAAATCAGTAAGAAATGGCTTTTGCTTCTGATTCTCCAGATAACTGATTACTCTGACTAACAGCCTCGCTGTGTCTGTATGATCATAAAGAAAGATTGATGTTTTGAGTCCTCATACAGGAAAACACGTTGAAATCACAAGCAGATATACCAAATAAAATCTTATGGCAAGAACCTACAAAATGTAGCAGCAATAGCCTTTTTAAGTAAAAATAAATCAGAACTAAAATTCCTCAGTAGGTGTATAACTTTTAGATATTTTCTGCAGGTTTCAATTAATATTCTACAGATAGTTTATGATTTTGTAAATTAAGTGTATCCCTCAACTAGGTTTATTTCTTTAGCATTTGACTGTTTGTTTAATATATGATTCTTTAGGGTTCTTCCATCATTTTAATATTCTCTTCAGGTAACAGAAACTAATTTTAAGAATATTGATACTAAGACATAATGGACTATGAGCCAATGAAACAAAACATAATATTTTACAGAATTATGATTGCCCAAAGTCTTTTGTCCCCAGTTACTTTTCACTGTTGTTCTACTGTAGCCTTTTGTGAAGGCCCAATTAATCTTACTTTTTGAGCATTTCACTTTCAAAAGTGGGCATCTGTCATAAAAAGAGGATTTTATTATGTTTAAGTCACAAGCCTTCAAACAGATAATGCTGCCTTACTGTGCCAGCCTAAATTTTAGCTAAAGTTTATGTAATAAATATTAAATATCAACAAAATAATCAGGTACCATAACTAATGGGGGGAATAGAGGGTACTAAAGCCTTTAAAATGCTGATGCAAAGATGATTTACTTATCAAAATGCTCTCTAAGGTTTAGTCTCATTTAGTCTCATGTTGGTGCATACCCGTAACTCTCATTAATGCTAATGGGAAATTAGACCCCTAAGTCACTTTAAAAAAGGGAAAAAGTGATTACTGCATTTTATGTTTCCTGAAGGCAAGGAACAGTCTTGCTACAAAAGCTGAAGAAATGCTGTGTGCAGGATGCGCTCCTGACGAAGCCCATACTCATTTAATTTAAAAATAGTTCTTACATTATTTAAATTATTATTCAAATATTTATTCCATTTGTATTGCAATCAATGCTAAGGCACTAACATGATGCATTTTTAGACCTTGATAGTGACTACTGCGTGCTTGAAGATGCCTTTCCTTGCTCAAACTAAGAAAAATAACACACCTCCTGTCCAGTTAGCTGAAGAGTAATTACGCACTCAGAAATAATTAAATCCAGCCATATTAATTCTGGTTTTTATCATTCCCTTTGATGAAGGACTAAGGTACTTTAGCTCCCAAATACATTAAAGCTGATTATAAATTCCCTCTTTATGGGCTTGATTCGGCAGAAATTATCCGTGGCCTTTTGGACTGCAGGAGTGTGGGAGGCACGGAAGCTCTGGATGCCATTAGCTCTTTGGCCTGGGAAAGCTATTCATCATCAAATAGAGTCACGCTGCAAGTTGACACCATTTTGTAAAACAACAGTGCAAATCCTCTAAACTTAATAAATCAGTGCTCATGTATACAGCCATTGTTCGGGCCAAAATGTTCTCCTTCAGTAATGAGGGAAGTGGGGAAGAAAAAAGGACCTTTTACATTAGGTTAAGTAGGCTCCATGGATCCAGCAATTTAGAAATCACCATAGTAATAATTATTCTTTGAGGTAAGGTGTCTGCCCAACAGAAAGGCGAAGAGACGAGGCTGAGGCTGAATGCTGAAATGATACATGTAGAAAAATTCACCAAGTGGGTTGCAACACTGTGGAATATGATACTGCATATTTATCTTTAAACTTATCTAAGTTCCCCCAACCAGCTACTTCTATTCCTTCTTCATTAGCCCATTTCTTAATTAAGCACTGAAAATCTATAAAGTGAAATTACATCTTTTTAGACCCTACCTTCAGTTCCAAATATAAAATAATCAATTCTTTATTTTTTCTACCATCATTTTTGTGCAACAGATTCTCCAACTAAAAAAAACCCCACAACTTATGTTGAATTATCACTGTCTAGGAGAAATTAGCTGAGACACAATAACATGTTGTACCTATCTCCAGTTTTTAATTAAAAAGAAATTAATGAAAGGTTATAATTAACAATCTTCACACCTCAACATTTTCTGTGAAGAAAAATCAAATTCTTATATATTGAGATTAAAATATAACTCTCTATATATGCATATATATAACTGTAATGACAAAAGAGAAAGTTACAGCACAATAGTTATCTGACAAATAGTTTTATAAAGCCATCTTCTTTCATTTGAAAATTTGAAAGCTCTCAGCAAAAATAAAATAATTAGGATACCTTAGAGAAGATAAATTTGGAAGGTACAAAAGGCAGCTGGGTCTAAGAAACACTTAAACGAAAAAAAAAATCTCTTTCTATTGTCATACTTTGCTGCTACAGACAAAACAATCTTTTTATTACTTTTTTATTTCCCTTTTTACTGTCCTGATTTCACCACACACTCACTCCTTTCCTTGTTATTCACACACACCCCCACTCATTAAATTCCTTTTATTTCCATATTGCACTTATTTGTAATATTCATACTTATCAGCAGGGCAAAGCCCTGGCCGACTTTGCTTTTTGATGGCAGCATTTGCATTCATGTTTTAACAACAAATGATGGCACAAACCTCAGTAGTTTCACATCTCACTACCTGATTTGTGATGACAATCAAGCTCTGTAATTAGAGCTGCAAGTAACTCAAATTTGCATCTGCAACTGAGTGACAGGTACAAATTGAACCCACAAAAGGGTTGCCAACTTTCTTTGAAAATTTACATGTATAAATGCTTTGTCACTAAAGAAGCTATTCTGACACTTCAAGACTAACTCCTGCTGTGCCTTTTATAACAGCATATTGCTGAAGTGTCACACAGAAAGAATATCTAATCCCAAACCTTTTTATTCACAAGATTAATCACACTGGCTGGATCTTGATTTCCCTTAAATCTGAAGGAGTTTCATTACTGCATGCTATATATGTGTGAATTTACATAAGATTAGAATCTGGGAATGTCAGGAGAGCTTCACTCTTCTGCTTCCCATTTTGGATACAGCCTGAAATTCCCTGTATTCTCGGAGATGCAGGCACTTTATGTTCACATGTCCTGAGAACGGGCCCTTGTTAAATCCCATTCCCTTTGAAATAGGTCACTCTATAAATCCAATTCCATTTCTTGGGGCTTTTGGTTCCGTGATATGCCTTGCATGGAGCCATGCAGCATCCCTGGGAAAGCAGGCAGAATAAATGCAGATGGGTGAGTGAGAGAAGCCCATCCACACAGGAGACAAGTTCAGCCCTGGAGACATCCTGGGTGAGCTGCCTGCTAATCCTGATTGACCTGGGATGAACACACAGCTCGTGTGTAGGGTGGATGTAGGACAAGGGAGGAGCTATTCAGGGGAAGAGCCAACAGCCCGGGAATTATTCTACACATCCTAACTTCTGAGCCACTCCGACTTTGGCTCTAGCCAATGGAAAAAAATATGCTAGAGAGGGGAAAGAGGAGTGACATTAATTCACTTTTTTTTTCCCCCCCTAGTGGAAGTAAGGAATGGAACAGACACTCAGGATAAAGGAGTGGGTGTCCCACTCACCAGAACCAGACATGAGAAAAAAAATGCTTCAAATGGACCAAGACTCTGCTGGCCAAGGCTGGCACACAGAAACAAAGCCCATGCCTTCAGCCAGGAACACAACAGCTGAAGTGCTCCAGAGGTGAGGGTTGGGTGGGTAAAAGACATGAAAAATGAAAGTTGTAAGCTGTTATATTGGCATTAACATCAGCATTTATGACTCCAGTGCCACCTCATGTGCTTATGTCACAAGTTCATGCAGCTTTACCCATTTTATTTGCATTAATAATTCATGTTGTTTTACAGACACATACTCCAGGGTGAGACACTGCTGTAAGGAATTGAATGCAGCAACACATGGCTGTGCCACCACACTGAGCTTTGAGATCATGAATCAGTTCTCCCTCTCTACAGGTAATGACTACGATCCAGACCTTAATGAAGACTTATGGACATGCTTAACTTTAAGCCTCTGAGTAAGTTCTCTGAAGTCAACAGGCTAAATCCAATAATATTAAGATAGATTCACTACCATTAACAGAACTGCTCTATTTGCATCTGGGCCAGGAGGTCAACTCAGGGGTAAAAGACAGACATGAGCATCCCAAATTTCTAACTTTCCTCAGTTGTTCTGTGGATAAATCTAATCAACAAATAGAATTTCAATCTCTTGAACATACTACCAAAGCTCTGCAATGGAATTAAATTCTCTTTTTATAAATGCATTGCTTCTTAGTCTGTGTACATATAAATAAAAATCTGCATTCATTTTCCACAGCTCTCATAATCAAATTGCTTCCTAATTTTAAAGAAGATATGAACTTGTTTTAGACCACAAGCTTATAAAAATTGATCACATTTAGCTCCTGCAATAGAACTAAAGATTTGTAATTGTAAGATCCAAATTTTCAGTTCCCAAAGGAAGATTTACAACTGCCATTAACACATCAACATTAATCTTCACTTTCCCTTGAAGATCTCTCTAGCACTGTTGTAATAAGTGCAAGTCAGGATGCAGTGAGTGCATCCTTTATATAAGGACATACAAAGACACAGCTGAAAAAACCACCATCAGTTTGGGTGAACTGGTAAGGTTTGTTCTATTTACAGCAATAAGATGCTTTATGAAAAAGCATTCTCTGCTACCTCTTGACTTATATTTTAAAAAAAATTTATAAATAAATATCATTTCAGTTTTTATTTTATTTTCATTCTGTTCTCAGCCCCAAACAACAACTGGATAAATAAACTTTTTAATCTTGCCTCCATATCTCTTTGGAAAGAAAAGATCCCAGAACAGCAGCCTCGACAGGTGAGATCACTTTGAGATTCCTGCACAAGTAATTTCCTTTTCTAGGGACAACGCTGGCTGCTGGAAAAACCTTCTTCCTGACTAATTCTGCTAACTGCAGGGGCTGGTGTTAGAGCAGCTGTACGGGTTTGTTTATGGCACAGCTGAGCATACAGTCCACCTCTCTCAAGGCCCAGTTTCACAGCCCAAATAGCAGAGCAAAATTGGTCTTCATGTAACCATGTAATTGAACATTGCAGAGAAAATGAAGTTAATTGTGCATAATATTTTCATATAGAGTTTGGAATGAAATAAGTTCTCCCAGCCCTCTTCCCAATGCACTTCATGTCATCTGGTTTCAAGGCACATGCTTGGAGCTACATGTAATTCACTGCAACCTGTGCAGTATTTCACCATCTAGAAACCCACACTGTTGCAACCACAGACATCATGAATGATATGCAAGTCTCATTTTCTCAATATTCTCAGTGAGCCACCATCAGTAAAACTTGACTCCAGCTACCTCACAGAGCTGAATTTCTTCAGAAAAGTGGCAAAGGGGAGAAAGTTGTTTTGTACAGCTGACTGTAATCCAACCCTGTCCTCACAAACGTTCAGCAGACAGAGGGGGCAGGGAGTTTAGAGGTAAAGCTCTTATTGATCACCTTATCAATGCCCTTGGGCAAACTCTTGAGTCACTGCATTTCTTGCCACATTTTGAGTAGCACAAAGAAAATCTGATTCTATAGTGAGGAACCCAGGTGGAGGTCGTGTATTCTGAGTCGTTGCCAGCAGGTTAAACTAGGCAGAACTGCACCCTCTTGCTATTCAGTGTCAAGGCCTGTCTCCAGCATCAGCCCCAGCTTCCCAATCTGATGCTGATGCTGGTATCTAAATCACAGGGTTGTTCTTTGTTGGTCTACTGTGATCTCAAGGGCAGAAATAGCACTTCTGATATATTCCGTCTATCTACATGTACAGTCATGTTCAAATGCTTTGAAAAACATTCACCCAACACAGTTTCCTCCTGAAAGGTGGAGGGGAATGATTTTCTTTTAGTTATGTATGGCTACATAAATATATGTGTGCACATATAGACAGGCAGGCTCTCCTACATGCCTTTTTAACACAGAGATTTCTTCCTACACTTCTGGAAGCTCTGAGCAATACTGAAATAGAAACACATTAAAGAAATTAATACTGATACTAATAACCTGGTGTTCAGAACTACAGTCTTCCCATTAACTTGGAACTTAGAAAGAATAAAGATACTTTAAGTCAAATGCTTCTCCGCTATTTGAAGCTTTCAAAGAATCCTTTAGGACCATTTAATTTAGACTGTGGTCACCAGATTTTAGAAACATAATTATAGCTGCTCTCATTACCACACCTTTTGACAGAATCAAAGTGCACAGCTCTGAGAAATGGCGATGGGAGAGCTGAGGGGACAGCATTTATGTAAAAGGCTGTCAGAAGGAAAGTACCTGGCCCCACTTATCTTCTCATATTTACATTCTGTATTTTTAGAGAGCATAATTTTAGGCAGGAAATCTCAAAACATCTCAGCAATGGAGCAGTCACAAAACCAGAACAGCACAGCCAGCACTTGAAGATTAGTGGGATCAAATACTTGTCATAAGAAAAATCATTTTCATTTTGACATGTTTTCAGTGTTAGCGCAGTACCTGTTTTGAAAGTACAGTTGACTTGCTCTGCATGTTATATTAAGGATTCCCAAAAGAATAGAAAAAAGTCCTTATACTGAATGGAGCATGAAAGGAAATCAGCACATCACTTCTAATCTAGCAGAACTCCCAGACAGGCAGTGATACTTGAGACCACATATTTACACAGTTACTGTCGACTCCTATATGGACAGAAGGCTCGAAACCCTTCTGGTAGAAACTCTGCCTTCATGCTTCCTGTTTAATAATTGAGTATCTTAACATAGAAGCTAGTGAATAGAAAATGATCATCAAAATAAAACAGACCTAAAAAATGTCAAGTCTAGAACTACAATATATTATTTACAAAAAGCATAGCAAATTTAAGAGCAAAATGTCAGAGTAGCCCTTGCTTCCATTTTCACAACAGCCACTTAGGTGGGAGTTGACAGGTTTGGGACAATATGACATTTCTAATTCTTTATCTGCTGACAATAACCCTGCTCTCTGGAGGAAAGCACCAAAATGCAGAGCAGATAAAGGCATAACATTTCTCAGCATTGGACAAAAGGTACTCTCACTTCTATTTTTATTTATTTTCCTTCTCAGAAGTCAGCTTGCTTAGAATCACAGTATGGGCACAGTTACCAGGGGTTTCACACAGACTAGTGGGGTAAAATGTACTTTCTTTTCCCTAACAAATATTGATAAATTAAATAAACAGTATGCACTACTAAATTATAATGATGGTCCAAGGTTTCATGCATGAGTCCTTTTGGTAACAAAATCAGTAACTAAATTAAACATGGCATTTTGCAAGGACTACACACACAGAAGTTACTTTATAACCACTTTAACTCTTCAGTGATAATTGTAAATTTGGTTTGTTTAGAGTGGCCCATGGCATCTTCTGTTTAGAATGTAAAAAACAAAAAAAAACTGTGAGGAATAATTTTGAGACTATTTGAGCATGCAGTCCTTATGATCCTTTCCCAAGTCAACCAAAGTCAGTGAATAAAATATCCCAGTATCCAAGCTCCATCCTGCTGAGCACAATGAGTGCCTACAGCAAGCACAGCAAACTACTGGCGCCAGGACTGTGCTTTAGGCTATCAAACTTCCAAAACCACTGAGGGAGGTGAAGATTATTCCTGCAACAGACAATGAATGGCCTGTTCCTATGGGGCAGCAAAGATTGTCTGGACTGTTGGGTCCATAAGCAGAAGCAATCTTGGTTCTCATTTTCACTTCCACAGCAGTAATGAATAGTTTCCATAGCAGGAGGCAGAATTTAAAATTTACAGTTTTCCTGTACGATTACTTAGTTTATTAGCATTGTGGATTCAATAATGTTTGGCAGTGTTAGACAGATTCATTCCAGCTCTTTAGCTAAGGGATTATTAACGGAACTGTAAATGCAGGGTATTTAATGTAGACAAATGGGAACAATCCAATTAACTTCAATTGTTTCTGAGAGCTTTTAACTTATGCCTTCAGAGATATACATGCACTGAGTGTATATGAACATTGTGATTTAAATGTAGGAGAAAGTTTTAGAAATGTATGTGGGCATAGATGACTTCTACATTTTTTGCTAAAGTGAGAGTTAAAAAATAATTCTCTTTCTCCTGGGATTTTCTGTGCACAATTTGTGTATATCTGCTGGAGGAAGACTAGATGCAGAAAGAATATTTGAAAGCAAAAGAAAAGGAACTTTTTACTGATATCAGCTCCCCAAAAATAAATAATAAACTGTGTTTACTTGTCTTTTATTGGTGAAACCTGGTTTCCTGGAAAACACACCAGCCAGCATTACAGATCAATAATATTCAGTGAGTCTCTTTGTGTAAAAAGGTTTGTAGAATAGACAGAGAGTTATGTCTACTTCTACATGGTTTGTAGAAATGGACAAACACAAATGAAATGGTCCATTTAACAGAAGAAATTTAATAGTTTTATGTTGTCAGAAAGTGTTAAAAAGCAGAGTTGATTTATATTTCAATGTAAAGCAATAAACCAACTCTGCAATTAGTATTGTTTGTAAATTAAAAGCATTTTTTATAAAGTCATGATTCACTGTGGGTTTGGAAGAGGTTCCAGTGCTCGCATGCTGTGCTAGGCCATGTCCTCAGCTTGGAACGGCTCTCATGGAAGTTTCAGGGCTCTTCCTTGGCCACTCTCCTTCCCCTTCCACTTCACTCTCTGACTCCATCCTAACCCATGACATGACATCAGTATAGGAGCAGCTTTGGCAGATTTCCAGCTGGCTGTGGATTTCATCCAGCTGTAACCCTTCCTTGCAGGAGGCTGCTTCCCAAAAACAGATGTGTGACTGACATCGGTGCAAATCCCACCTGAGCTGGCCCTCCTCTACTCTGAATAACACACACAGAAGTTTAAACTCCGGTAATGGTTGTAACTCTGTTAAGAGCTGGGAAAAACACCATGAGAACTGGTTTATAGCTATTCAAAGAACCTGATGCATGCTGCAATCGTTCTCAGCAGTGTCAGTGCATTCTTTGTTTTCTAAGGTGCCTTTCCCTGGCCCTTTCACTGGAAGCACTGAAGAAAAAAGAAATTTATGTCACAATGTGAGCAGAATGCACTGGCACTTCATTCGTTCTGCTGTGACACACCCAAACTAGAAATACTAAATGTAGCTCCCATGTAAGCTAAATAAGCAAGGACCATGTTGATAACAGACTTTAACAAGCACAGACCATGTAGACGATACAGCCCACATCACAAACACCTTCCTGCAGATCCCTCCACCTGCTGGCACCACGAACACTGGTGCACACCTACACCACCTCTGCTACAACTCCTATGAATGGTTACAGCTGGCTCACACAGACAGCCACATGACAATGTCTTAATCTGGAGCTAAATCCCCCTACCAGTTTCCAGAAATGAGAACCAGACAGACATGGGTGGCGAGGAGTGCACATCCCTCGCATGAAACACTACTTTACTTCGTTTCTTGCCATAATCAATTCTACAGTTTTATAAAATTAGTTCATTGTTAATTTTTCTGTGGAGTTCATTTCACGCAGCCAGGAAGAACTGAATATAAACTGTCATTAAAATGAGTGCACTGCACAGCATCACACCTATATAATAGTCTGATATTCTATTGTCTTGAGCAATTAGTGCACGTCATTGAAAGCACAGATGGGTGATTCAAATCAGTGTGTGTCATATGCAAAATTCACAGTACATTTAAAGTCTTCCAACTAGTTGCATCTGTCATATCTATTATGTCAAATATTAAACCACAGAGTCTATTCTGGGTTTCAAGCTTGAAATAAAGATCCTCCCCTCCCATCATCCTTCAAAGAAAAAATAACATTACCTGTAAAGGGAAAACAAAATATCTAGAAACCTGTACCACTTTGGCAGAAAGCAGCTACATTTACATCTGTCTTGTTACACCCACTTGCTCAGGCCAAGATAGCCTGTCATTTTATATACCCCTAATAAAATTTCTCACTTGAAAAAATGTTCCAATCTCATTTTGCTAAAAATTTTCCCCAAAGTTTCATTTCAAATTTGAATTTTAATTTTCTTAAAAAGAAAATCATATATTTAGTGGACCACAGCTGCCTGGAAAGTACGTATTTGATACAGTACTAATTTGGAAAATGAGTGTGATTTACTTGATGAGTCACAATGAATGTCTGTAAATATATATCCAAGTTTTTTACTAGACTAGTAAGCTGTATGACATAGAAACCATTCTTAAAACACAAATATCTTCCCAGAACAAGAATGGATGCCAGCCTTAGCTCCATCTTCCTTACCCCTTTCATGATTTCAGTTGATGAGGCACAGAAATAAGATATTGTCTAAGAGGGCAAACATTGAACGCAACAGATTTTCCCAATTTAACGTTTAGTAGAACAGAAAAAGCATGGCATGGCACTGGACAGCCCCTGCTGCAGATGAAATAGCAGCTCCATTAAATCCAGGCACCTCAGGCACTTGCCTGGCTTTGCATAATGGGAATGGCTCTGCTGTCCTGCAGCACATCTGCTCTCTCTCCTTTGGGTCCTGTAAACCTGTGTTCACCTGCTTATGTGTCATGAGGAAACATTGGGGGGGCAGGCAGAGTGGGCAGAATAAGGAGGAAAAAGAGTACATGGACATGACTGCATCTGAGCATGACAGAATCATAGAAACAATCAGAGTGGAAAAGACCTGAGATGGTCGAGTCCAGCCTTTGACCTAACACCACGCTGTCCATCAGATCATGGCACTGAATCCATGTCCAATCTTTCCTTAAACACCTCCAGGGATGATGACTCCCACCTCCCTGGGCAGCCCATTCCTTTCTCTGAAGAAATTCCTCCTAATGTCCAACCTGGTTAGGCAGTGAATAACACAGATTGCTTAAATCACTACCTGGTAGGACAAGCATATCAGGTTTCCCTCTCAAATTGTTTTGAAGAAAATTATGCAGAACAATTCTGGTAGAATCAAAAACCTCTGCATTTCCTCGCTTTCAGTGCAAGGAAGGAAAAGGAGGGCACTTTGCATCAAGTCATCCTCCATCTAACAAAGACATTTGAATAATTATCGCAGCGCGTCGCCAGAAATACAACGTTTCAAACTCAAATTTGAAAACATATCTATTGATAGCATTAATTTAAGATAATCAGATGACTAATTGGGTGACTAATAGAGCTAATGAATAGAAAAAGAAGTTGAGATTGTAATCAGAGGTAGGCCTCAGCTCCTAAAAAGGCACTAGGCAGAACACTGAACATTATGCCATGATGATCACATACTTGCTTATTTGCTAATGTAAAAGTCTGAAGTGTTGAAAATTAAGAGAAAGTACGTTGTATTACCAGCATAACCCATCAAGCTGTTTTAAATCTGCTGGGGTTTTTTTGTCTTCAATTTATAAAGAAAACAAACTTTTTAAAACAGTACAACTCAGGCTCAAAGGAGGCATTTCTTTGAGCAGTTTCTCATAGAAAGTAGAATAAGGAAATGAAAATCACCTCATGTACCTAAGGCAGGTTGTACAGATGGGAAATCAAAGCTACAGTAATAGTGCGGCAAAACATTTAAGACATAAGCATTTGAGCAGTTTTAAATACACAAGTAACTCCTGTGAGCACCATTGGCTTCATCCTGCTTACATGAACAAGATCTCCTGAAAACACTTCAGAGAAGACAATTCAGAGAAGTCTTAAATTGTACTTTGAGGAAATGGATAGAAAGGGAAGGAGATCGTCTGTAGAGAGTTGCCAGCTGATTCCTTTTAATTATTTTACCAATGCTGGTGCTTTTCAGTTAGGTTAATAATTATACATTATGGTGCCTAAAGCTCTGGTAGACCTCTCTAAAAAATAAATGTAAAGCTGTAAAATTATACCTCAATCACATTTTTTTTTTTCTTAAATACTTTGCAGAAGCAGAGATCAAGCCACTGCATAGCAGCAGAATGCTAGGCAACCTAGAAAAAAAATTCCAAAAGAGCTAATTAAACTTTAGGACTTGCTATCAAATGCAAGTTAATAATTTAAACTACATAAAATAATTTCCCTTTTCTTCTTTCTGTGGTCTGAAAGGGTAGTAATCTCTTCCAGTGTGCAAACTCATGGGAATAAAATCCACCATCGCTTTTAACAAATCAAAAATTCCCACACCTACTGATACATTAGTCACAGGTTAATCAGCATCTGTGAAAGGGAAACTGCAGTTACTCCAGCAACTTGAAATTAGTTTCTTTAAAAAAAAAAACAACAACCCATGAAAAACCACGATTGGATGAATATTAGAAGCGTGCTACAAGATTATTTACTTGTATGTCAACAATGATTGACACAGTCAAGAAGAATCACAGGAGTTTTGTGTCTAGTGTTAAATCTGACAGTCAGTGAGACAACGAGCCCTTGCACTGAAACCCTGGAGCTGTATTTACAACTCCAGATCTGTTTTAGTAATCCATGACTCCCTGATTATGTAAAATGCCCCCAAACAAATATAAATACAGTCTTTTCTAAAAATGAAAAAGGCAGAAAGCCAGGACAAGGCCACATTACAAAAGCAAGTTGCAGTCATGCCCTACTTTACAAGGCTAAGTGGAAATCACGTGGCTCATAAGCCTTTGGTAGCCTTTTGTAAAAGGATGAATTTCTGTTTTGCTGTGTTTTCTGAAACACACCCCACAATTCTAGGCCAATATTTTGCTATTAAAAATAAGTAGTTCATGCAGCATTCAGATATCTGAGCTCATTGCAGAAATATCACAGGCACTTAAGCATATATTAAAAGCATTTTTCAGAAGCTGCTGCAGCATTTTATTTTTGAAAGAGTTAAAGGATAAGAGCAACCTTAGATGTAGGTTTCCTTTGGCTTTGGAGGATGAAAGGGATTAACAGAGGTCACAAGAGGAGGATGGCAGAAGAAATGGAAATAAGAGTACTACTGGATGTAGCTTATCCTTTCCCTAGGCAGTGGTTAGAGGTGTCTACAAGAGGAAAACGGATTGAGTACTTGCTGCCTGTTCCTGACAGTTATTCCAACAGCAGGATGAGTACGGTCAAAATGGGATTTTCCTATTCCCTTTGTTAACAGTGAGACTAAGGCTGGATGTCCTTTATACAGAATTTGGTTTAGTGTAAAACTCTTAGCTCCTTGAGGGTGAGTTATTGGAGCAGCTGAGTAGGACTCATGCTCCTTGTTTTATTAGGGGATTTGGAGTAAAGCTGAGAAATGTACGTCATGCAGCTATGTGCTGTTCCTTTGGAGAGAGCATATATTAAAAAGTAGATTGCCAGTATTCCTTGAGATTTCTGCACCGAAAATTAATTGGATTTACAGCAATTCAAATTATTATAGGCAAAGAGATTCTGTGATTCTACAACAAGTAAAGCAAAAGCAAAGCAAAGCAAGGAATTCACTGCCCACCCCCCCGGGCAGGCAGGCGTTCAGCCATCTTCAGGAAATCCCAGCTCTGCCAGGGGTAACGGTGACTTGGAAAGACAAATAAGAATGAATCATGTTCCAATGTTCCTATCACCCACATAAGCCCCACTGGATTGGAAAACCCTCCACCACCACCACAGATCTTTGTTACAAATAATGGCAGGAAGTCATGCAAGTTGCACTGCTCTTGTGCAGCAAAGGCAAAAGAGAAAATTCCACACTTGCAAGAAGAGAACCCATTACACCATGAATATTTGACAGACTTTGTAAACACAGTGAACACAGTATTCCAATGAATAAGTTTGGGTTTTTTAAAATTCTGTGTTTAACTCCATTTGAAATAGAAAGCCTTTTCCTAAAAATATTGAGCTATTCCCTTTGAAAGCCATTATTTTAAATTTTGAATTACAAAGCCATCAACAATGGTGCTGTAATGAATGCCTTGTTATTAAGCCTATGCACAATATCAAAGTCAGACAAAAAAACCTCTATATGCATTTCAAAAAGCATTCTAGTACCATGCATTTTGCAGGAGATGTTAGTTAGGAAATGTTAGGAAATCTAACATTACCTGGGAGGCCCCTGGGCCTGATAAGTACATATGAAGCAGTACTGGGAGTAATGTGGCTGTTTCTGATTATCAGACTATAGGCAGCACAATGCAAAGATTCAAAGTGTGTAACAGATGGCACCAGAAACCAGTCAGGTTCTGTGAATGCAAGACGTGGTACAACTATGCTAAAATTAATTTCTAGAGTTCAGAAAACAGGAAACTGAACAGATATGTAACAGAAATGAGAAAATAAACATGTATGCCAGTGAGCTGCTTGAGATTACACGGAACATACTGGCACCACATGATATTGGGGGATAGCAAGAGGGAAACATATCTAAATACTGAACCTAGGATTAAGACAACAGGCCTTAAGCACAATTCTCCCTGCGTGGTCAGAAACAGAAATTTTGGGCAGCATTTAAAGGCTGAGCAGGGGGAAATAAAGTCAAAGATTTAACTACTGTGCAAATTTAACACTAAATGCAATGTATAGGGTTATATAGACTCAGGGACTTCTGAGATCTGAATGAGAACCATTGGAGGAATTTTCAGAGGCACAGAAGTGAGTTGAGCACTCTTGTTTTCCCTGCCTTTTGAGCCTCAATTTTTTTCTGGCATCAACATTTCTTGTATTTATTACTGTTCTTACAGCACTCCTGTGTGTGTGAGTATATCTTATAAATGAACGACTTTACAACACAACTCATCTGTGAGGTACAAATGTTTTTGCATTTCCATCTGGAGAATGGAAAACAGGTGAGTGGTGAAATGGTTTGCTTGAGGCCACATAAAAGTGTGGCAGAAGTGGTTTAAAAATTTCTCACGTCAGTGTGCATTCCTCTTCACCAAGCTTGCACACACTATGAGCACTGAAAAGTGAGATCATTATACCCACCATCTGTCTGATTTGCAAAAAAACCCCAAACCTTAAAAAGGTTAATGATATGCCATTTATTTCTGCACTATTTTGGGAAAAAAAAAAAAAAAAAAAAAAAAAAGTGCTCAGGTCATCAGTGATCAGTTTTTAATAGTTTTGTTTCTGGCAAAATTGTTCTACATCCTTTTCTCTACTTTCCTGCACCAAAATATTAAGGCAGTGTTATTATGCATTATATTTTTTCTTATTCTTGTTTTTGCTAAGCCCTTTCTTCCAAGAAACGCCAATGAATACATTTCTTCTCAGTCATTTAAGCTAAGCTTTGACATTTTCTGCATTTTTTGGTGACCTTGGGAAAAGTAACTTCGTGATTAACCAAGAAATACAAGACAGACCTCAGGAAGAAACAATAGTCTAAATGCTTTCTTACAAAGCCTCATAATTAAGCCTCTTTATTATAAAAGTTCTCAGAGCAAAGTAAGTTTTTTCACATTCACTGGAAGTGGATGCCCTTTATCTTTTTTCTCTGCTGTTAATTGCTTTCTTCATCTGTGTGGCTTAAATTCTATGGTTCTTTTGACAATAGAAATATTCTAAGTTACTTTTTCTACTTCCCAAATGAAAAATTGTGAACACTTTGGAGAGGTAAACATCCAAATGCTACTTGTGCTGCTTCATCTCCCTTCAGACAACCTAACAGTGCTTTCCCACTTGGTTTTAGTCACAGACACTCAGCACAGGCTCATCTTACTCTGTATTAATAGCTGCAGTCATTGCACAGCCCTCCACAGGTAACATCTGCTGCTGTGCATTGGGCAAATAAGAGAGCGCTGCTGCTCCCTGAGCAACCTGCTTTGGTGGAAGGTGACCTTCAAGGTCCCTTCCAACCCAAAAAATTTTAAGATTCCAACAAGATACAGCCATACCTTGCTTGGAACCGCAGGTTCTCTGGCCAAGGGAAAGCACAGAGTGGCTTTGTCATGGATGTGCCTTCCCCTGGGGACAGTCTCACGCACGTGTGTTGCTCTTGCCCATGTGGTCTCACAGGTCAGTTCTAGAATTTAATTTTGAGAAACACGTGGAAGATCTGTTCTGCTAGAAAGCATATCTTAAGCTTAATATATCTGCTAGACTGACAAAAAAAATTCTCTTCAGGAAACAGAACCACCTGAGCGAAGCTAGGCCTGCACCTGTATCTAAATGCAGCTGTGGCACGGGTGATACTGCAAAAGGGGACACTTCTCTCTCATTCAGACTTTTCCTCAGTCTCCCACACTTTGGTCCTGGAAAACTCCCTCTGTTACCCCTTATATGCTTTTTTGGTAATGCCTATGATAAGAGAGCTTTTGGGGTTTTTTTCCTGCTAACTGGCTAAAATGTATTTTACAAGGCTTGCTGAGAAAAAGCTACTGCAATGTTTTTGATTCTCTACACGCCACCGCAGTGGGAAGAAAAGTAAAGCAAAACCTCCAGCTTTTCTGACAACTATGTGTTAAAAAGGATGCATCAAAAAAAAAAAAAATCAATGAATATATCCCCTTTATTTCCCATATCCTATAAAGGCAAGACAAACCTCTGCTACAGGGTCTAATAATGAACTGAGATAGTAATTTTAAATACTACATTCTTCCTACTCCTTTCTCCTTCTCTTTCCACTTGAACCTTTCCAAATGCCTGTCAGTGTCTTTACAACCATTTTGAATTTTAAAGCATTTTAATGCTTCTCTGTTTGCTTTCAATTACATTTTACTATGTCAATAGAATATTCTCTTACCTATATTTTCATTCCTTGGTCCCACATCAATCCAAATCTCACCACACTCATGATTCTGGTTCTGTATTTTGTAATTTCCTGCCCCCTTTGGGAAATCTCAGTGGCTAATCTCTGTGTGCTGCGTTCTCTTTTGAAGTCCCATCCTAAGCAGTGTTACACTACCCTTGCCAGAGTACATGAGAGCATTGTTTGCTCAGTTCCCTGAAAGGGTAAGCACGGACAGATAAGAAAAGGAATCAAGATATTGGGAATTAAATCCAGGTCTTTATCATTACAGTTCAGAACACTTTATCCTGGCAATTGATGATTAACTTTCAATTCATCATTACAGTTGGTAAATCATCTTCAAACAAAAGTTCCCTGTGGGGATCTCAAAGTTGTATGGTCATTTCCTTTTCTTTTTTTAATGTTATCCTTTAAGCTGATTTTCAAAGTCCTTTCCAAGGTTTTAGGAAAGTTATATCTCTGCTTTGCATCTTTTGAGTGCTTTTATATGTCACTGGAAAGTGTATCTATTTTAAGGAATAAATGTTTATTCTTTTAACTCCATCAAGTCTACTTCTGTTTTCCTGTAACTCCTGGTGATTTCATAGCATGGTTACAATGGAATTTTATATCTTTGTCAGAAAGGAAGAGCGGAAGCTTTCATAGAATCAAAATGTTAATGGGTCACTAATACTGGTCACCTAAAAAAAAGAAAAGCGTAACTTTAAATTCCTACTCCTCTTATTTATTCCCCTGTCACTCTATTGAGCTTATAAAAGTCAATTACAAGCAAAAATCAAACCTGGCTCTATATTTATCCAGTCCATCATGATTAAGGGATTTTTCTTCACTGCTGTGTTAAAGGAGGATCTTGCCTGGTTGTTCTCTGTAACCAATTTCCCATCCAGACAGCAAAACTCCTCACTCAGGTGTGGGGTAATGACAGCATTGCTGTTGATCCTTTCAGGTACAGTCTAACACCACACTGCTGTTTACTGTAAGACAGTAATCCATATGATTTGCACTGAGACATGCTAAACCTCTCAGGTAAAAAATAATCCTCTCAGAGCTATTCAGCATTTCTCCATGGTCCCCAAAAGACAAATTTCCCTGTGCTTCTCTGACAAAGCAGAGTGCACCATCTCAGCCCAGAGGGTCGCCATGGACTGTGGAGGTGACACCTGACATCCTGTGGACTCAAACAAGTGCTGGCAGCACCAGCACTGGGACAGAAAAGCAGAACATGTCCAAGGGTGGTTTCTCAATGCAGCTGCCAGAGCAGAAATTTGGTTAAAGCTCAATCACTGAAACCATCTCCTGTTCTAAAGTCTCTTCTTCCAAGGTAGATCAGATTTCCAGGGGAAACAAATGGATGCCGTTTCCCTGCTGAAACAGTGTCTAAATGCCAGCTGGCTTGTGAGATTAGAGATCCCATAAGCTCCCTTTTCAATTGCTAAAATCACAGTGTGATGCCATGTAACACTTTGCAACTGCACAGAGATGTCCAAGGCAGATATTTGAGACTATCAGAAAAACAAAGCAACTTTTGTACCTATTCCATCAGCTGGTTGTCCAGAACAGAAATACTTCACTTGCAATTACTGTGGCTGGAGATCCAGGTTCATGACACAGATTTTACTAGAGAAATATTTTGTCTTTCCTGCTTGCATTAAATTACCTGTCATACTCATTTTTATTCAATTTGCTCTTTATTTCAAGAACTTTACCATTAGCTCAATAGCATGGGTTTTCTACAAAATACTTGAGAAATATATAACTCTATCTACAAAGTCACAATTCCTTCTAGCATACTTTTCACATACAGATGAGAGGCAGTGAGTGTTCACCCCACAATAAACTAACTAGAAATTACAACTAACTAGGGGGGAAAAAAAAAGTAATCTAAACTAATATTGAATGAGGAGCTCTAATAGCACCAAAAAGCTGAAAAACTGTCCAGATGACAAGAATTAAAAGCCCATACCACAGACCTCTCTGAGAGCACCCACCCACAAAAGCTCATAGTAAGTTCCATTCCAAAATTACTACCTTTGCAGTGAAGGTAAATATACGAGAGGTGGGCATGGTCCTGCACTAAAAACATCATCAATATCTTGATAACTGTGATCGCTTGGCTAAGCCATGACTTTTTTAAAAAATATTTTTACACATATATATGAATGAACAGTTTCAATGAATTTAAAATGCAGCCATTATATTCCTCAGTCGTATCAACAGCTAAAAACATACCATCCCTCCTTCCTTCTGTACACCAGTTCTCCATAGAATATTCAGTCAAATTCAAGGTCTTGCTGTTACACTTCAAAAGTCTCTAAGGGAATGATTTTAAACACCTCTGGGAGCTTCCCCCTTCACCACACCAACATCTCACAACAGTGTTCCCCAGAAACTCTGAAGCTGCCATCCTCAAAGATGACACTGATGATTATGGGAGACAGGGCTATTTCCACAGAGGACTTCAGCTTGGGTTCACACCAGAGGAGTTTACGGTGCTATTAAATGTAACAATAAAGTGAAATTCACTTCTGTGGTTTGGTGTTCTTAAAGGTGGAAAAGAAGAAGTAAAGATAAAGGAGGGACATTATTAGAAGACAGTGGAACATTATTAGCAGAAGGAAAGCATGGAAAAATGAAATTAAAAGGCTGTATAACCCCAAATATTATGCGTGATGTAGCGTAGGTCAGTACTGCAGTTTATGTTATTCCTTGGAAAACTGTTTCTGCAGTTAAGATACATGAAAAGCCACAAATACAGATAGCAACAGACTAAAAATAACAAGTGTTTTGATAAGTGAAACTTATGCCTATGTCAAACAGAAATTTTTAGGAAATGCTTATTTTTATTAACATAATCATTGAGAAAGACACATCGCATTTACACAATATGGGTCACACTTTGGCCCATATTTTCGCCCTTGGTACTGGGACCAGAAAGGCCCTAAAGCTGCTTGTCAGCTTAAAGGTTGCCTTCTTTACAAATTAAATGGCCAAATAAGCAAAGGTTTATATAGCAGTGATATAACACACAGAGGAACTGAAAAATGTGAGGGGCTTGAAATAAAGCCATGAAACCAGGCCATTTCAGAGTTAAGCCTATCAGTCTATCTTTACCTTATCTCCCTGTGTCGGGCTATTGCAGTAATCTTGTACAAAATCATTGAAGGGTATTTTGTCCCATGTGTGCTGTAACACTGACCTGGAGAAGGCATAGTGCTGAATTAATAGATAAGCAAGAGCTTTAGCTTCCATTTTCATTGATTTTATGGACTTAAGTTAAAACCATTTAGCTATTTGAAGTCTTCTTTCTTCTTAATGTTATTTATTTAAATACGTCTCAAGGATACAACCTTCTACACGATACAGGAGCGTGGCTCATTAACATGCAATATTTCATTAATCAGTAGCATCGATTCTCGTGGCTTGTTATAATGATAATGTGCACTAAGCATTTTACAATGGATGTTATTCAACATGAGACTTTTATTCAAAGAAAATGCCAAAGACTTTTCCTGTGGCCCTTATATTCATGTGAACTGCACCACTAAAACCCACAAAGGAGCAGACATATGGCTGAGCTATTCAGGATACAAAATTGTACCCACGTTTGTTCACAGTAAACTGAAAAATCATCTTCACTCTTTTACACTGAAAACGCACAAAGACACAAATAAATTGGTTTTTTCCAAAAAAAATTGTTTCCTATTTCAAATTAATAACCACTAAAAGCTTCTGCCTAAAATTAGTTGTCTATTTTGCCTCAGGGTGCTTGCTGATACAATCACACAAAGCCATGCTCCAGGCAAAGCTGCAAAGGCAAGTATTCCAGGCATTAGGATTGCAGCACGCAATTCAAGGGTTATATTATCTTGGGAATGTTGCTATCCCAAAAGCAGGGGGAAACTTCACAATGATGAAGTTGTATCTATTTGCTTTTTCCCACCTCCTCCCTGCGTTACCACTGCAGAGCCGCACATTGGATTTACCAGAGTGAGGCAGGAACTTTGCAGCCTCCCCCTCAGCCCAGTTCAGCGGATCCACTCCATCATCTGACACGGCTGCAATTGTGCAGGATCCACCCAGGAAAACACCAACCAGGACCATAGGTACAGCCAGAATTGTTACCTGTTGCTACAAACCCCTTCACTAAAACCAGGCAAAATGACAAATCAGTGGTGACACTCATCCCTTTATTCGTATAGGATAAATATATAAGCTCATTACTGCCCTATTCCATCCTATTTCTATGAAGCCATGTGGAAATGTTTCGTATCATGAACATACTCAGATTGCTTTCAGCTGTAAGAGAAATGAGCCAAACTTTTTAACGAGTAGCAATGTGTGTGTACATGTGAGTCTCTGTGTCATACATATATATATATACACACACACATATATATATGCACAAGCCACTTCTTCCCAGTGTCTGTGCCTCTCTGTGCCAGCCACTTGTTTTACCTCTGCCACCTGACTGACAGAACATCTAACCCGAGGCTGTGCCTCAGCCAAAGCCTGCACAGTGACATGTGTGATGTGTTCCTGCCAGAAACTCAGCTCTTCCTATAAAATGATCAGGTAATGTGATCATGACATACCATCTGGAATCACCAGGCTATTTTGTCTTTTTTTAAGAGGTATTCATTCAGCTTCTAAAAGGTCAGATTTGAACCATCTGTGATGTAACTGGTTGGAGTATTTGTGACAAAAAGATAAACTTCAGCTCAGACAGCTCAAGACCTGAAAATAATTAGGAAAGGAAATAAATTGTTCTAAATAATCCCATTTTTTTTCCTTTTTTGATATGAAATACCTGACATGGATTTATTTGGCAATATTGTTTGAGCTAACTTATTGATATTTTACTTTAAAATGCCATGATTCTTCTTTTAAGTTTTTCCCTTCAGCTTTGATCAAGGATGAATAATCTCACATTAAATTTAGCTGCACTTTGGATCTTTTTTTTTTTGCTCCAGACTGTGCTATGCAGCATTAGAACCAAACCTGAGATGAATCAGGATCCAAAAACTGTTGGAACTGTTATCACTGTCACCAAGGTTGATGTGAGCTGTTGTTTAATCCCTGGAACCACAGATGATGCCTACATATGGGAGAATTGGCATTTCATCAATATTTCAGATAGATAGCTCCACATTTGGATACTCACCTAAGCCAAACACTGTTATCATTCTAACAGTCAGGTATTAGACAAGCAAGGTCTATAAAGATGGTAGTATCTCCTAACAGGCCTGGCAGGCTTGTTGGAAAAAGAAGGTAGGTTCTAAATATAAAAAAAATTGCAATTTGGTGCAACTGTTTATTATCACAGAGTTAAACCAGAAGTTCCTCTTTCCAGCTTTAACTTAGCATGGAGTTAGATGTTACTTTAACCAGGGGAAAGGACACTTGCATAAAACCCTATCTTCTTTTCCCTCCTACCTCAGCAGAAGGCAAAAATCATGGGCTATCACTGCCAAAGTCACCTTGTAATTCAGTAACTATATATCACTTCATGAACTTAAAAGGTAAAGCAGGAAAGAGTACAGAAATAAAGCAATGAACTAAAAGTAGAAGCTTTCATTTCCTAAAATATTCTACCAGTCATGCATTTCACCTTTTTTTTTTTTTTCTTAAGACTATACCAGGAGAAGTAATGGTAAATTGATAGCAGTCACAAATCCTAAATACAGAGCCAAGCTTTGAAAAGCTATGCAGAAGTAAATGAGCCCTCATTTCATTTTACCACATCACTAAAATTTCTCAATGGCCTTTCCCCTGCATATTTTATATGCTCTCTGCTTCTTTCTTTTCTTCTTAAACAAGGCAATGCCTCCACTGCCATAGGAAAAAAAAAATAAACAAACCTTGAATGCTATTTATTTACTGCAGTGAGCAAAAAGCTGATTCAGGGTAATAAGGTAATAATTGTAATAATTGAATGCTAGTGAAGCAATTTTCTTATATATTATGTTTGTGCTGACAGGAGTTCAATGAACTAAAGTGCTGTATATACATAGTCTAAAGCCATTTGAAAATAATCAGTAAGTGAACTGACGCTTCCGGTGTTTTCCATCTAAATCTAAGCCAAGGAACTGCTTGCCAGGCTGCATTTGAATCTAAGGCAAACTGTCCCCCTTGCCATTGGAATCAATATGAGAAAAAAATGTTGTTTTGATCATAAATAGCTCATGCCATAGCAAAGCCAGAGAGTCTGCTCCTCCTCTTAACTCTTTTGGGTTTTGATCTTTTAATTAAAATTTTTTTGGTGTTCTCCATTAAATCTGTTGGTGTTTGCCCACTACAGAATGACAGAAGCAGCTTGGCTGCATTGCTTTGATATTCCATAAAAATATATTCCATATATACAATTCTGTTCCATAGGCAGCACATTATGAAACACAGTTAATATGGCAAGAAATAATCCAGTATTCTCCAACTGAATTCTGAGTAGCACATCCTAATTACTGATTATTATTATGGCTTTTGCACTGTCAGTGTTAAGTTAATCTGTGCTATTTATCAATTTCCCTAACAACATCCCAGACTCACTTTAAAAACAAAAATACATTGGATTTACCTGTTTACCTATTCTTACATTTACCCTATACAAAAGTTTGTTTGAAAACCTGACACAGAATACAGAATGTAACTGCCTTTTTATCTTCAAAAGGTCAAATTTTCAGTAGTTAAATAAAATTGGTGGAAACAAGTGTTTTTCAACCCATTATTTGAAAAGCTTTTTCTACTGCAGCATACTCATCTCTGGTTGTGGCAGTGAATATAATTCCAACCTTTTAGACCTCATAAAAGCACAATACATAAAAATTAAAAAATATATAGAAACATGGCACTCTGCTGTTATCTATACTTTCATATGTAGGAAGACGTCAGTCTAAGTGTCCTTTCTTACCTGGGGAAAAACAAATCTAATTTCTGGTTTTTTGCATTATACCTCAGTAATGCTAAACTTGTTCCTTGAATGCCAACCAACGTTCCCAACATCCACCTCCGCTGCACAGTAGCTGGAGTCCACTACCAGATTTTACTACTAAGGTACGAAATTAAAAGGCAATTGTGTATTTCTGATTTTATGAGCCATTTACGAATGGTAAATTTAGAAGATGTCCTCGATGAAAAACACTTGTGTTACTTCAGGTACCTCCACCCCCTACAGGCTACACAGCAAAAATAAAGTATCTACTTAAATATATTTACCAGTACCAAATTTCATTTGTGACACCAGTGAAAGTCAGGACAGAAACTTGGAAATGATCTAATACCATCATCAGATTCAAAAATCTCAACCCCTAAACCACTAGATCTCTTTAGATACACAAAAGATCAAAACTATGTGTTAAAAACAAAATAAATAGCCCCACTAAAAGCAAAGCCAAATTCTGCTTTGTCAGATAAGCAAGAGGAGAATATTGGCCAGATGTAAGGGATGTTATTCATATCACTAAATGCTCTTTTAGAAGGAAATATTTTTAGGTTGGTAGAGTAATCCCTAAAACAGCATAGCCTGTAACACAAAATACAAGCTTTCAGCAAGTGTTTAGTGGCTGCAAGTGAGAAGTGATCCAAAGCCTGTATCATTTTTTACCATTATTATTACTGAGACTGTGGCAGAGCTCATGACTTCAAATTGACCCAGCCCAGCAACCTCAGGGAGCATCTGAATCTCACAGCTGCGCTACACAAACTCTCCTGAACAGCCTGAATACCACAGAGGCAATTTCTGAACACATGGTTGGGTATTCTTGAATAGAGACAGCTCAGTTAAAGTCTGATGGGTCCCCAAGATAAAGGAAAATAGCAAGGGGGAACAAATTCATCCATTACGTGGTGGTGAGGAGCTGGTGTTCAGGGAGTTCATTAACTGCAGGATGAAGCTGTGATGTCCCTCCAGCCCTCACCTGAATTCTGACCTGTCGGTGCTTTCGCATCCAGGCAAGAAACGCAGGACTCAGAGCTGAGCTTTGTCTCTCCAGTGTTTGTTTAGCAGATTATCTGAGCATTACAGCATGTCCAGCCTCAATGAACAAACAGCACATCTCCAAACAGGAAGCTTTCTTGGCTACCACAAATGCTGCAGTAGCAACCCAACAACCTCCACTCATCTCGCTGCAGGCTTATTTTAACAAGGCTCTCAGCCCACCCAGCAACAAGCTGTAAAAAGGAATTAGCAAAGTCTCCGAAATATCTGGTAAATATTTATGTAAGCTTAATTTGCTTCAGAGGAAGTATCGTGCGATTAACCCTGAGAGAGAGTTCTGAAAAGCACAGCATTGGAAAAATGTCTTCACCAAAAGAGTTGTCAAGCATTGAGACAGGGAAGCTGTGAAGTCACTGTCCCTGCAGGTATTTAGATGTAGATGTGGCACCTGGGAACATGGTTTAGTGGTGGCCTTGGCAATGCTGAGTGAATGGTTTTCCAACCTAAATAATTCTATGACTCTGCAAGTGTCATACCCACAGTGTTTTATTTTTATGCTGAGGTGAATGTTTATTCTATGAAAAAGTGGTAGTGGAAACAATTTTCCCCAAAAGTTCAGTGCTCACAGAAAGTGCCTCTGAAGCTACACTTGAAGAGAAGAATTTTTAGAATGTGAGAAGCTTGAAAGATGAACTAAGAGCACTTAAAAATGGAAAGGTACTTAGAATTTGCTGGTAACCTCCACTTTTTGAGAAGTATATCTAATACAGAGTCTTGAAAATGCAAGGACTATTTCTCACCACGACAAAAAAAAAAAAATTTAAAAAAATGAAGCGACGGACAAAAAAGTCCATACTAGCAAATACAGCCTATGGTGTAAAAAAAAAAAAAAGTATCAAGAATAAGGGAAAACTAAAGCTCTACAACTGTCTCCTTCCATTGGAACTCTGGCCCATGACTGTTAGCTGGGGGTTTACATTCCAGGATGCAATAATTGAAGGTCATGAGTGGAAATCCCCCATTGCTTTTAGTTCACAGCTAAACCAAAATGAAGGTAGGTGACAAACACTTCTTGATTGTTTCTGTCAATCATTTTTCCAGCTGAAATGAGAAAAACTACACAGGGTTAACTGAGAAAGCAGAGTTGGAGCTCCTTTGATATAAATGAGAATTGAACTCATGGGACTGGGCTGCTGAGAAAGACTTTGTAACGTATTTTCATCATTCCCAGGATTTTTTTTTTTTTAAATTCTCTAGGCGTCTTGCAAAGTCCACGTTTATTCACTGGCATTTAGGGAGTGAACCAAACCCACTGAAGTCAATAGGAGTCTTTTCATTGACTTCAGTGACCTTTAGATCAGTTTTTTTAGAAAGACTGACAGAATGGAGATGGAAGGAAGATCTGAAAACTTCCCAATTTGGTGCAGGCTTTGGCCATTGTGTTTTTACTTATGAAAGGATCTGTAACATGAACTTTTTTCCAGCTATATGTGACAAAAATAAGTAAATTTGACTGACTTCTTTTGTTGTGGTGGATGTTATGAGCACTGGATAGTTATCTGAGGAAATATAATATATTAATCTTAAACAACTCACGGAAGAAGAAAAATATGACCCCACGTACAATAAATACATTTCTTACTACTCTTGAACATACATTGAATTAGCTATTGAAGAAATTGAATACAGTGAAATGTTAAATAAATTTAATTTTAACTGAAAACCACATGTCAAAAACTACGCCGAATTCGGTATTTAAATGACTAAGTAAAACAACAAGACAAAATAATATGCTATATCAGAAAAGGCTTAAAATGAGAAAAATTAGAATTTGTCTTCCGTGGTTAGACAAGACTTTCTATTCTGTTCATTGAAACCATTCTTGCTAGCTGATACGGTTTAAATATTAATATCAACATAATATTTGAATGAGAAAAATAAATTTTAGACACCCAAAAGCAATTTTCAACATTCTAGTGCTAAAGCAGAGCTTATTACTTGCTAACATGTCCCTTCCCAAAGCTGTGCATAAAATATCCACTCACAAAACGCACCAAAACCAGAATTATTGCATCCAGCCCTGGCAATTCCCATGGAATACTCGTAGTGCCAAAGGGCATATCCAAGGCTCCCAGTTCTGTAATCAGCCCTGAACTGTGCCTTCCTGATGAGAACAAGTGAATATTTTGGTAAAGACTTCTCTGAATCTGGCCTAAGTATTTTAATATGTCTCGCATCCTCAATAATTTTCTTGAATTTTTAAGGAAAAGATTCTTCAGGTTCTTGCACCACATCAAAACCAGGCAAGCTTTCCCAAGCTAAATATTCCATATTGCAGCACATTTATCCTGCACAGGTTTTATCACACACTTTAAGGGAAATGGCAAGTTTCAGGGCATTCAGCTGGTCTCAACAACAGAAGCTGAAATGCTGAAGCTAAAGAGAAAACACAGCTATTTACTCTCCACTGAGTAATAAGCTATCCAGAGCCCACTACAGTGGGTTTAGTTTTCAAATTACTGAAGGATATATGGCTAAATTAATATTTCCTGTTCTTTTCTAACAAAACTTATTGCAAGAATCTTCTTTGTACTGGCACAGAAGAGAATGATCCTGTAATTTCATAGACTTTCAACGCCTCTCATCTTAGACCCTCCAGCCACTGGTTACAGATGCCAACATCAACTGCATATTGCAAATATCCAGGGACCAAGACATGGGGCCATAAAACGACTGCAGCTACCCCAGGGTCTCAAGTCACCTCCACACAGGCGGAGGTAAAACACATCCCCTTGAACAAGAAATGGTGACCACGGAAGTTATCAGCTTTTGCTAAGACATATTAACTCTTAAAGACAATTACAAGCTGATGAAATCGAGAGCTTTTCCAGTATCATGTGATAGATGTTGGACTCTGGAGGGATTCTATACATTTTGTGCTTCCTAATTCCTCTTTAATGTTCCTCTTTTTCTCAGCTTTTTAAAAATTAGATTCCTTCTTTTATGTGTTATAGACTTCCTTTTCTATTGTCCTGTAGTGACATGTCCTTACTCCTGCTACTGTCTCCCCAGTACCTTTCTGCATCCTCTCATATTTTCCAGCCCCACTCTGTTCATCCTTTCCTATCCTTTACCTCTGCATTTCTTGCAGTTCTCACCTTCCCATTTGCTTCCTCCTTTAGCTCCTTTCCTTTCTCCTTCAGCTTTCTCATTTTCCAGAATAATTAACTTCCTCCATCCTTGCCCTCCAATCCTTTTATTTGCTCAGTTTTAAGGCCTGCCTCAGTGTTCTCACCAGTGACAGAGTGCTGCACTGAACAGGCAACAAACTCCAGGCGTGCTCAACATCTGCAGTCAGAGACAAGGACTGGCATTACAAGTCTGATTGCACAAGACTTCAGACTTGTTTGTACTATCTGAAGGGTCTGACACGTTCTTTGCTTTTGGTTTTAGTTTTGTGAGGGTTTTTTTTCAATAGTAGAGACACACATAGTTTAACAAGTACTGCTTTTGTTCAAGCATAGCCTGGAGGAAAACAGAGACAACCCCCAAAGTCCCCTGTGTCACATTATTTTCCACATATTTCACCCAGTATTTGAGAGCATAAAATCCCATCAATCTCATCCTGAATTGCACGGAGCTCTTCCCAGCTCTTTAAAGATCAAACAGGTCAGTGATTTGCCTTATTTATCCCACACTTCTATTAGGTTTTTAAGAGACAGCAGCTTTATTTTGCAATAACAATGTGGCTCGGTACTGCAGAACAGAACACCTCCTCACAGCAAACCTCTGAGAAGTTTCAAAGGCTGCAATATCGAAATGGGAGAAACCAAGTCATTCTCATTGTTTGCCATGATGTTGAAAGATATTTAATACTTTACATCTTGAGGATGAGCAAAAAATAATCTCTATATATGAGAAAACTGAATTAATTAAAAAAAGCAATCATTAGTGAGATTGCTTTGTATACAAAGTACTATAACATCATTTAATAGGATGGGTGAATGTTTGCAAAATGGCAGGCTTGTGCTCATATTTTGTCAACAAGTGGCTGCTTCAGTGATTTATAAAAATCCTTTCTTAGTTCCTTTTGTACAAAGAATTTCCATTTTTATTTCATATAACTCCACCCACTCCAGTCTGGCATTTAATTATGAATTCTCAAGAAACCTCTCCTTCAATGTAAAAAGTCCCTTTTGTACAAGGCCTTTGACAAAAGGACTGAAGGTCCCCATGATTTTGCCTGTCTTTTTTTAAATCATGAGCTAAGATAAGCAAACCTCGTCTTCTGTCAGGATAAACTGCTCTGTTACACTGCCACTGCTGGAAACCCTGCCAAGCAGGCAGCACCCAGGCCTCTCAGCCTCCTGACAGAAAACTGTCACTGACCTGGACAGACAGCTCTTGTGTCCTTTAGGAATCCTAGAAAGCAATTTTGCTACTGATGTTCCTGTTTGTAGATATTTTTAAATCTTACAAGTCAGATGAAAGATTTCATATTACAAAGATTACCTGGAAGTCTCTAATCATGCAAGACAATCTCACACTTACATCTGCTCATCATTCATAAAAGGAATGGCATGCTAATGAAGGAAATAACTTGGAAAATTAACTCTTTCAATTTTAAGATTGAAAATTTTCTTCAATACCAACACTTGTGATCTAGAAGCCTTACAAAAACACAAAGACTTCTGCCCAAACAAAGTGCACAATGTCTTTAAAGATGCTGCTTGAATGATCTAAGAAGTGTTCTCATTGTTGATTCACTTTTGTGATGTTTTTGCTCTTTGTTTGCTGAATCCTCCCAGTGAAAATGTCACCTCAATTATTGCCTTTGCACTTCGGAGAATGTCAGAGACCAAAAGGTAGCATTATAATACTGCATGTATAAAGCTCAGTTCTGAAAAATGTAAGGCCTATAGAAAGACTCCAAATCCTGTTTGGTCATGAAAAAAACTAGATACTTGCACCTTAATCAGTTTTCATTTACAGTCCTGCATTCACTGCAGGTTAGACCCTATAAGGTTTAGGATCTATTTATATGAACTACATTTTGGCTGGTTGAGAAGTATTTGCCTCTCTTTACTGTCCTTATTGATTAATAAATGAAAGCTGACTACATCAGAAATCATTTACCTTGTAACTATCTTGCTGTTTTCTTGGATATTCCATCTTCTCTGCAAAGTCGGAGACTGTTACAGAACAAGTTAAATGCAAGAGTTTCATAATCCTAATTATCTTCCAAGTTTAAGATATCTTGCACATAGAATTTTTTTTGTTTATATGTACCTGTAAGTGTGAATTTTGGAAGACTGGTGTCTTCCTTATGGAAATTCTACTGTAACAAACTACAGGAAGCACATGTAAATAGTGTAGCAAATTAAATGCAGATGACTAAAAATTATCAATAAAGCAGGTTGTGGCACTTCAGTTTCATGTGCTCAAATTTTATTGAGCACTCCAATTTATGTGTTGTCATCATTAGAGTTAATATTTACATGCTCCAATCACACTAAACGAGCAGGTCCTTAATTTCAGTGATTTTTCAGCAGTTGCTCTAATTTCTGCCTCTTCACTTGTAGCTGGCAGTTATTCTCTTTTTGCTACTGAGATATCATCACCCAGCTAGGGAGGTGTGTGTACACTCTTTCTGTACCACTGTTAGGCACTAAATGTTCTTACTTTGCTAGACTTTCTTGTTCTATTTTACTCCGAGAAGTAAAAATACAAGGAACTAATAACATGAGCACGTTTATTATCAGTAGCAAAGCGACAGACTGAGATGTGAGAGCAACGCATGGGAAAAAGTGGATGTTTCATAAAAAAAAAAAGAGATTGAGATTACTAGCTATTGAGATTGCAATCACATAAAAGACACAGACAACACGATGCTAATACCTAGATATTAAATGCATATCTATTTGTTTCCATTTGCGCCTCATCTACACTAAACCCTCCAGCTATTGAAAATAGCAATCTTGTGGCTGAGCAGCATCACAGATGACACCAGCAGTAACAGCATTACTTTGTTGTATACACAGGCCTCATGTTCAATCTGTGCGCTCTGCCCTCATTCAGAGAGTTCGTTGCACCCCCTTTCTGTGACTGGATTCACCACAGCAAACCCTTGCACACATTAAAAACTCCCCTCAGGAATGCTCAGTGTTAAAAACCCTTAACACTGCATGTTATACAGCACATTCCAGGAGCAATAAGAACAATTGATGGCTATTACAGCAAATTTTATAAGACGGTAAAATAGACAACCAGAAATGTAAAGACAGCAATTTATGGGGCAGACGAGAGTGCAAAGCTCCCATTCTGCCACCGCATCCGTATCGCAATTGATCTCCAGGACAGAAACTCCAGCGTCAACCAGCTTATCTCAGCATTTTGTTGACAGCCAGCCCATGAACAAAAGCTTTGGTGCCTGCTTTAGGACAAATCCATCCAGTCATTTTCCCAGCATGGGAGCTGGGCTTTTTGATAGGCAACGCTGACGCAGGAACAGAGAAACCCGAACATAAATGCAATTGTGCACTACCAGCTACTGATTGCCGGAGGTCACCAGCACAACCTGTGGTTGAAAGGTCCTGGATAATATTCCAAGAGAGATCTGCTCCAAAGCCTCATGTACCAGCTCAGATCTGCTTCCAGAGCTGGCCTGCACCTTTCATAATCATAACTTCATCGAGTGTGTAGGTTGAAGGAGTCAGGATTTGTTTCTACACGTGGTATTCTCCAAAGTCAATTTTTCAACTTAAGGCGCAGCAAATCTGCTTCAGCACTCCCTGAGAACAGCGCTATCAGAAAAGGGAGATCACTCACATTCACAGAAATAAATGAGTAGTGTCATTCCTCCTTTTCATTGAAAACAATCATTAATTCCATGTCTTTATTATATAGCTATGTGCAACACTAGTGGCACTCAAAGACCAGCTGACAAAGGCTGGCACCAAGTGCAACAATGGGTTTTGACTGCACAGTATTTTACATTCCTGTAAAGCAGCCCTGCAGGCACTGTGCATTACATTCAGGCTGACCCCCAGCACTGACAAGATGCCGAGCCCACACCACAGGGTGCTGCCAGGGCAGAAACAGAAATAGCCTCCAACAAAGCTGTCAAGCAGGGACAAGGAACTTCTCCACAGCAAAAGCTCAGTCAGTGGGAGGTGAGGCAAGGAGGGGGTCAAACACAGCCAAGGGCCTGTTGCGAGCTCAGCATGTCTCTGTAGCCCTAATGCTCAGGTAAAACATTCCCTTCCAAGGGCTCCCAGGTGTACAGGTGCTCGAGTTCAGGTAAACAAATAAGAATTTAACATTCAGCATTCAAAAATCTTTACCACTGCCAGCAGTAAAGAGATCTTCCTTGTCACCAGACAGGTTGCAATTTAGCAACTGAAGAGAAAACACATTTGTTTGAACAGTTAATTTGTTCTCTTGGGGGCTGAAAGCCATCTCAGAAGTTGTTCTTTGTCTGTAAACAAAGGTGGGGGGCAAAGAGTGCCCACAGGATCTGCTGATCCTGGAACTGCATTGGCCTGGATACTTTGCCAGATCATGCTAACACTTCAGTAAAAACACATTCCTCCAGTCCTGATTATCCCCACTTTCTCAGGTGTTATCCCAGAGTTGAGAGTTCTGCTGAACTAGACACACCAATGCACCAGTGTGACACACCCCACTTGAAGCAATGGTTAATTTCCCCCCATTTCCATTTTACAAGAGGGAAGACATAAACATAGGAAGGTGTAGAGTCACACAGGCCCTCCTGTCCCCTCAGCTCAGACTCTCCTGCACAACAGTTTCTGGCACGCCTGGGGCAGCACTCCCAGCTGGGCACTGCAGCACCACAGACAACATTTGACTTTTTTATACACAGGTGCCTCATATTCTACTTCTAGTATTACAAGCCCGCTCTCTGAGGCACTTTGCACAGCCTGTAAGTACAAGCATGAGCAGTGTTTGTGGCTGATGGGGCCAACATCACCCTGGCAACTGCACAGGGTCCAGCACCTACGCCCCGACGTGATGTGGGCAGGGATGAGGGTCTGGCTGGGGAGCCCCTGGGCCCCTCTGGTACCAACCCCTGTTTCCAGAGGTTTGCAATCAGGCTGGAAAAACTCACCCTTGACAAAAGGACAGCACAAAGGGACAGCCTCTGTTGGTTTTCCCCCCATTGCTGTTGTTTACAAGCCAGAATTAACTTCTTGCTAGGGAGTGTGAAAGGCAGAGCAGAAGTCAGCTTGCCCTGAAAATTATTGGCCCATGAAAACTTAAATTTGACAAACTGCTAATTCATGCCATTTAACTGCTCTTTTTAATCCAAGTAGCAATGTAAATAAAGCTAATAAAATCTGATGAGAGATTCATGTCTGACTAAAGCAGTAATTCCTTTCCAAAGAAATGTAATCAACAGATTTATGACATCAACTGGAGGAGCCATTGCAACCTCATGGGTAATGGATCTTGGGCCAAATCCTGTGCCCAGGTGGGCGAAACACATTTTTGTTCTAGATACAGAGTAGAAGTTTCACATCATTTTAACACATTCATTTTCCCACTGGCATTCCTTGGCCTGCAGAGGAGACATGCGCAGCTCTGCGGTTACAAAAACACTTCACTGAAATAAGCTCTATCAGGAACAGCAATTTAAGTAGGAGAAAATGGAAGTTATTTGCATCATCTAACTCTAGCCATCCATGTAGCAATCGAAAGCCACTGTGGAAAGAGGTGCAGGCGCGCTGCCATGAGGAGAGAGAGGGGCTGAGGCAGCTGAGCCTCCCCTTCAGCCCCTCCTCAGGTGAGGCTGCAGAAATTTTGTGCTGTTTTGGGTCATACTGAGGGAGAAGGGCTCCAGCCTCCTCAGATCCCCTGCTAGGGATGAGGGATCGGTTTGGATTTAAGGAAATCTCACATCGCCTTGGAGCAACTGGAAATGCTTTATCTGCTGATAATCCACCTCCCAGGACACATAATCCCCCCCATGCCTGACTAGTTGCACGAACTGGGAGAGAATTAGTTTTTCCCCAAAACACAAGGACATTGAGAGGTTAAATAAAGTACTGGCAGTCAGTCACTGAACAATGTATCAAATTACGGAGGAATGTAAAATAAAGTCGTCAGCTGTCCTTAGCCTAATGCCAGAAGTCCATCCAAAAACAAGAGAGAAAACTTCCATTTGAGGAGAAATTAGACAAAAATCAGAATTATCAAAATCTTTCAGGAGAATTATGCCCAGTCAGGGAGAACAGCAAGCCCAGCTAGGGCTGAGGAGAGAAAGTCTTCCTGCTCCAAATTATTCTCACATCAGACATCTTGGAATGGATTAAAGTCCTATCTGACAGCAGCAATCATTAATGTGTGGTACAGAGCCCAGCTTTAGATCAAAGAGCAGCATTTAACATGTATGATAAAGAGAAGGAAAAATGCATTATCCAAGATGCCATCAGTCTGGAGGACATATATGAGTTATCTTATGCTGCCATTACTCAAACATCCCTAAAGAAGGTGTAAATAATCACAGCCTGGTTACATTTGCTGTGTGCAGACACAGCTCATGTCCAACAAGGCCTATCCGTAAACATAAATGAAAACTGGACTTAATTCTTACAGGAGGAAAAAACCCAACAAACTATAATTCCATTATTACAAGAGAAGATTGACTTACTTTAAAAGCCATCCTGAAAAAAAGGAAAAGGAAAAGCTGCACTGCAAAAAGTCCGCCTCTAAAACAACAACAAAAAAAATTCTGATTGCATTGCATTAAAACTTAAAAGATAGCTGGCAAGCACTAATTAAAAAAAAAAAAACAAAAACCTGTAGCAAATAGTGAGGCATATAAGGCAAATAAGGAAACTGAATCTATCAGTGAGGCATACATCCATTACTATATTAGGATTTTCAAAATATCAATAAAGATGCATAAAAATGATTATTCACTAAGCACTCCTGCCTATGTCTGGAAAAACAGAAGATGTGTGGTTATGCTACACAGTTCATTTAGAGGCAGTTTTATCCCTACAGTAATTAAAGGAAACCAGGCGTCTAATAATGGCAGGTTTTAAAAATGAGCAAAATGTTTCAAGTCTTCTACAAGTATTATCTGTTTTCTAATACATCTTGGTATACTGCAGAAATTCCAAGAGACTAAGAAATTAAACTCTTTGGCAAAAATTGTGAAGTGCAAAGCAAATGAAATCTGTATCTGCAACTCATCGGGTTGACTTTGATCATGAGCAAAACAGGTACCAAGTGAGTAAAGAAATTGGAAGGGAAAAAAAATTGTGCCATTCACCTTGGTTTTATAAACATGTTTTTGAGTCTTCTCCAAAAAAAAAGAAAAAAAAATTGCTCTCAGCTTTAGTTGACAACAAAAATCTCTCTGCGAGACATTTAATGTAGAAGCACACAATGTTCTAATAAAAAAATAGCATTACACAGAATTAAAGTGGCACATTTAAATGTGCTAAATGTGCACATTACTATGCTAGGCTGACAACTCTGAAAGTTATTGTGAGATATTCATTGCTCACTAGAGGTGCTGCTACTAGGGGTCTTTGAACATCTGTTCTTGGCCCTGTACAATTTCATAGTACTTTTACCAGTAATTCAAGAAAAACATAAGGTCATATAGCCTAATATACTACATTTTGTAGAGCCATGAATACAAAAAGCCTTCACACAGGGGAATCCTGATTGGAGTCTTCTGTGCTGCAAAGCTCTGAAAAGGCCATCAAAAGGGATAATCAATTCAACATTTTGTACGAGAGCTCACATAGATCCTGGTTGTATAAACAAACATCAAGAAGGCGTAGCTAAATGGTATTATGTTTGTATGAAATTTTAATGACCCCATTCTTCAAGCACTCTCCAGTCCTTGAATAGGTACTTTAAAAGAGTTTTTAAAAAATATGGAGACGGTTCAGAAAATGAACTATAAAATATCCAACTCCTGGGTAGGCGCCTTCCACGAATGAAGAATTTCTTTCTAGAAATTGCCAAACCATCTTTTCTGAAGAAAAAAATAATATTCTTAACTCTGAGACACTTCCAAAGAGCAAATATTTTGCCTTCGAAATACACCTCATTGCACCAGATGGTGTGTATATATATATTTTTAAATGTTCCTGTGGATGACTACTCCCACACATTCCTTACAATAGCACCTTCATCACCGTTCAAATCATCCAGACACCCTCAAAGGCACACAATTGCAAACTGAGTCATGCAAAAGAGTAGCAAAGTGGAGTAATCAGGAGCAAAGGATGCCATTCAGCTGCACAAAACTCTTGTGCCTGTTAACATCCCTCAGAGCAGTGCTACTATTTAGTACTTAACGCTTTCACCGAGATCTAGAAATCATACAAAAACCTAGCAGGCCAAATATAGGGAGGTTTTAAAGTTGCACATATTTATCCAGCAGACTGGAAAGACTCCTTCTAGTTAGTTAATGTTTTATTAACTTAATGTACCCAGTTCTTTAAGGAATAAAGCACAAGGTTCTCACTCCCGTGCTCTGGGCCACCCACAGCTTCCCTGTGACTTTGGTATCTTCTGTAGAAGATGGTTCATTTATCACCTGTGCAGGTGTAACACCCATGGCCTTAGTGCCTAGTTTACAACACACAATAGAAAACAAGCCTTATGAGCAGCTTTTCAGCTGATCTCAAAAAGCTCAATTATTCTGCATGAAGCTCTACCTATTTCTCAGCAGAGAAACCTTGACCCATCTCCTTCACTCAGCAACTATATCATGTTTAATCTTTTCCTTCTAGTCTGCCTCCGCATTTCCCCCTCAAGTTTCTACAAACTCAATATTTTGCTGGTACAGTTTCTCCACCGTGTCAACTCTACCTTAATTTTTTTTCTTTCCCTTTTGTAAGCCTTAGTGTAAAAGCTATCAGAGAATGAACATGCCTTGCTGTAAATTAAACTTCAAAATTAAAACCCAGACAGCAGCTCCCATAGAGACCTAAAATACTGACCCAAACTAGAGTCAATATCATCTCCTTTCATAGCCAGCCAAATTGTCAGCACAAAGTAATCATTCAATTCCCTACAAAAGTGTTGTCACATCATACCTGACAAACTCGCCCTACAAAACCAGAAGAAATTTCCTCTGAGCCTGAAATGCCAGGCTGCCAGTTCTTAGCAATATTATTCAGGCCACATAGGAAATGGCCATCAAAGAAAGACATTCATTGCTTTCAATACCGCTTACCGGTGCTTTATTATTTAAGCAGATTATTCATCTCACAGCATAATACCTCCAGCCTGTCTCAAATACAGATAAATGCATCAAATCCACAGAGAGAACTGAGCACATAAGCTCGAGCACACACAACTCTGCACACTTCTGCCATGTCCACTAAAAGTGGATCAAAAATGACAGTAAAGAAGAAAAGTCCAGTATTTTTCATTCCCTGAATACTCTGTTGCACACAGTGGAGAAAAGATCATCAGGTACCTGGTAACAGCTTTTCAGATTCTCAGGGAGGATTTCTACTGCCTTGAGTGCTGCCATAAGGTTAATTTACTAAGGATCAACTGAAAAATAGGAATGATTAACAGAAATCTGCCATGGTTAAGTTCTTACCTATCATGTTTAATTTACAGAAATACACTTCCACAAACCTGCACTGAATAATAAAGGAATACTATCAGGAAAAAATAATTTATGATATCCCTATGAATTTTTCTCTTCAGTAACTTCTTGAATTGAAGGCCCAGATAGAACTCCGCTTTCATCTCTCCTTGTCTAGTTTGTGCTGCAACAGTAGTGCTGGTTCAAGACTTTCATGGTTTCTCATTTAAGTAGCAAAAGATGTAGTAAAGCACCACATCACAGAATGCAGAACAAGCAAAAGAGCTTTGAAATTGTTATTCCTTTAAGGCAGCTGCTGAGTAATAATGCTGGTTAAATTATGCAAGGAACACTGCATTCTCCCACAGACAGACATTTAATATCTCTTGAGGTTTAGGGTATTACATAGCTGAATGAAAAAAGTGAAGATTCTCTTATAAGATTTCTTTGTAAAAATGCTCCTAGAGATAGCAACAGTTCCATAGAGAAGAATTTAGTAACAGACATTTTTTTTTTTCATATCTATAGCATCAGTATTGAAAGGGAAATAAGGTTCATAAAAGTTTTTTTAAAGAAAGAAAAAAGAAAATAACAGTGACTTGGACTGTATGTATATTCCTTTCAAAGTCCCAACTCTCAGCCCCAAAAGGAGCAGTGCCTGTTTGTGCAGCACTTTCCAGATGAGGTGCTGCATGTCTTCATTCTGCACCGACACAATCTTTTGCTTTTTCATCCATGGCATTTCTACCGTGATGCAAAGCATTTTTGCTGAAGCCTTTCAAAGAGATGTTCAGGGTACAAAACTCCCTCTCATCCAAACAGAAATGCAGAGCTGCAATGGCAGCTTGAAGCAGAATTTCTATTTAGTTGTTTCGTTTTCCCCAGTGACAGAATATATTTCGGTTTGGTGTGTCTTCTTCTGTCTCCCCAACGTGAGCAACACATCTTGATCTTAGCAGGAGAATATTCACTGAGCAGTGATGCAGACAGGAGTCTGAAGAAGAAAACTCTGTAAATCTGAACTGAGAGACTACAAAACTTCCCTGTGAGTGCAGATAAGTATCTTGTCTCTGCATGTGAAGCCTTAATCTCATCAGAGGACCTTGCACAAACCTAAGCAATATTCCACAGTGATCCAAGTGACTTTCAGAGATACTTAGTTGTGGATATTTGTCTTTAAGAGAAATATTTCCTAAACATTCTACCTGTTCACAGAGACATACAATGTAAAGCACCATCCTGATGGATAGCTACTCAAGTCTTGCTAAATTAAATGACAAGACAGAGAAAAGCCATGGGGTATTCTAATATGAACAGTAACACAGAGCGGGAAAGCTCATAAGAGCTTTTGGAGAAGAAAAGAACAGCAAAATGTAAGTAAAGAGGAGAAAGGGGAAAGCGAGGGTTTCCAGGGCCATGCTGGGTTGAATCACACCGATAATTTATTTGAAAAGAAAGGGAGTGGTGAAGGGAACAGCAAAGGAAATCACAGTTCTGCAGAAGAAAATGGCAAACTTCCATTGAGTTTAACAAGCAAGCATTCAACCCCAGCAAGCTGAACAAACCCTTTAAACTGAATTTACATCCCTGTTGCAGCAGTTAGGAAAAAAAAAAAGACCTTGTATAATTCTATTTTGCTCATATTTGTTGAACACTAACAGCATGATTCGTGACAGAGATGAAAAGTCATTAATGAGAGTTAGAAAACTCCCACACAGACCAGGACTCAGGTAATCATCATTAGCAGTAAATACTGAGGAAAAATACAAAGTATAATGATAGGAGTAGAGTAGGACTGATGAAAGCTGTGAAGTGATAGTTGGGTGATACTGATGCAAGTGAAGACACTGTACAAGTGGAAAAGATGGGCAGGGAGAGTGAGTTTGTAAGAAAAAACAGATGCTAGCACAATATAAATGAGTATCTGATACAGTATTCCTTGAAATCAATAGATGTTTGAGTATCCTCTTAATCCACTACTAAAAGCAGCAAGACAAAACAAAAAAAGTGCAATTAAAAAGTGAATCTGTTTTCATTTAGCATGCGGCTGGAAAAAGCAAAGTTTGCATTTTCCAAGACTAAAGGCCTCGATCCCAAGGAAGAATACAAAGCAAGCCAAGTGTCTCTGACCTGCATAAAAATCTGAAATGTATTGACAAGGAACTGTCCCTTATTAAAGCCCAATTATTCATTAGTAAACACTACAAATTAAATCACTGTGTATGCCAAGGTCGCCATTAACCTAAACAATGTCCATGCCATGTGCACATTAAAGACTGAAGTTGTACGTAGAAAGAGATGGGGAAATGTTTAAGATGAGACTGTTTTGCTTGAACAGGACATTTTAAACTAAAAAATATTAAAGAGCTGGGAAAATTTTAGCTCTTTATATGTAATGCAGTCAGTTCTTTTGCTTTCTTTCCAGTATCTCAAAACAAGCAAGGCATACAGTTGATACAGGTAGAAAATATGTTGTTGTATTTAAAGGAAATTAAAACATTCACTCAATTTTAATTAGCCCAATTATTTCTGTAAAAAATCTGGCTCATCCAAGTGTGCATGAAGAAAAGGGTTTTATATTAATGTACATCTGCCATAAACAGTTCAAGTCTAAATTGCAGAATATATCTGCATCTTTTTCAGGACTGCTGCAAAAAGAGAAGAAAAAGGGAATTATTGATGCATTCAAACAGTGTGCATCTTGCTTTGTAATGTAATCTGTTTTTCTTTTCCTTAACACCTACACAGCTTCTGTCGCTAGCTACTGCAGTTTAAAGAATAAATACGGACCCAGGGTATCAACTTCCAAAGAAAAACTTGTGAGAAGCTCTTTGCAGATTTGCATTTTGGTATTTCGGAACACGGAAGTCAAGTTCAAGTCTTTGCTTCTTGAGACACTTAAACCAACTAAAAGAATTTTTGTTTTTCTTGCTGGAGTTCATATCTAAAAGTCCAAAAGAGTTACTGTATGTGTTAAGGCAAATCCTTCCCCTGCAGACTTTCAGAAAGGACCCAGGAGCTATTAAAACATGTGCAGGATAGAAAATAACACTTTCTTCTGGAAATGAAAATTCCTGTTGCAGTCTATATCCATGATGATCCTACAAATATGGAATCCAAGAAGAACCAGAGAGAATGGTGGTGTGCAAGCTAAAGAGCTTTTATATTCCTGGGATTTGCCATGTGGGAATCTTGGAAAAAACTGAGTTTTTCAACCCATTCTTGAGTTTACTCTTAAAACTGCACCTAATCAGAAAACACTTCTGAGAGGCAAAGGGACACCACGGTCAGCAAAGAAATGGAATCACATCTGTGATTTCACGTTCCAAATGGCATCACACAGCTGAGCATGTGCAGGATGACCAACTCACTGCCTCAGTGGCAGCAACAGGAAATGTTAAGCCATACCCTGAATGCTGTTGAACAGAGCTGGCCTTTGGGGGACACAGGTCAGGGAAGGAGGACAAAATCTCAGAGAAGGAAAGGAAGAGGAAAGAAATGGCCAGGTGGTCAACTTCAGCTGAATTTTTGCTAAACGAAAAAGGGCACTGTCAGCTCTGCTGTTCCAAGAGAATTAGAGGGCTGAGTTGCCCAAATTCAACTCCTACAACTATGGGCTCTCTCATAAATGAGATGCATTTCTGCCAAGTAAATGAAGCATAGTGAGTTCTGATGGACCTCCTCATTTAACTTTGCTTTGCAACAACTTTGAGCAGTGTGCTTATGAATTAGGCACCACTCTTTCCCCAAGTGGGAAAAGTGATTTTTAAATGAAGTGACTTGCTAGAGGTGGCTCACACAGACGAGTCACACACTGAGATAACAGCACAGCCAGACAGGGAAGTGTGTGGGTCTGCTGGGACCAGGCTGCTGGGGATGAGTTTGTGCAGGAACAGCAGCTGACGAAAACTGATCCCAAGGGGGACAAACACCATCCTGAGCAGAGAAACACCAGCCTACAGTCATCATTACCTATTTAAGTATGAAACTTAAAGACACCTCCAAGTGCTTCAGGATTCCTCCCTGGTGCTCTGTTTGGCAGAGTTTCTCAGTTTGCAAGAACCTGCTCAGGTGTGCTTTTGTCACCTCCCAGTTGTTTAACATCCCAGAGTTTCTAAACCATCACTGATGAGGCCAATCCAGAACAGACATGTACAGGGCACAGACTGTTCCTCGTGGCTGGCAAGAGCATTCAGAACCTGGGCAATACTTCAGATCTCACTACCACATTTCCTATATAATCTTGAACCCCACTAGTTTTCTCTTCTCACATTCACAACTCACATTATGCCTTCTAACTTTGTAAAATCATTCTTTGCAAGTGCATATTCCTAATAATTACATATAAAATACCTGTTTTTAAACTGCCTATATTCTTTCATATGGAACTACTGCAGTACATATGTTGCTCTTTAAAAAAAAATATATATGAGGGGAGGGGGAAGTGTTGGGTTGTTGTTTTTTAAAAAAAAAAACCTTTCAAGCTTCACTTGCACATGTAGAAAATTTCTGGTTTTCTCTGGAAAGAAACGAAGTGGATAAAGTCTGCAATAAATTTAATTTCCTGCCTGCTGCTACTGTACATTAGATGCTATTCCTTTAAAACTTCCTTGCATCTTATTCTTTTAAACCTCCCTTGCATCTTGTAGACAATACAAGGCAAATAGCACTGCTTTCATACAATATGTGTACTTCTAAAATTATTCTTCTCATCACTTAAAAAAACCATTCTTATTGCAAGCTCTCTCTCAATTTTTCAGTAAATACAAGTTAGACTCATTTTTAGAGTGATGGTAGTGCTTTGACTGTAGCAGGTTTCTTTTTCTAAATTGGCTAGAAAGCAAGGATTAAAGTGTAAACAGGGATGAGAAAAGTCTGTGCAAACTCTAAAATCATGCTTTAGAAATATTTATGCAAATGGTACTCAAGCAAAAAACAACCCCTTGAAGATAAATTTTTCTACCAACGTATTATTACTAATACGTACATTTGACTAAAGTCAAGTTTTAAAATGCATAGACTATTAGAAGGTATGTTATTTGATTTGCTAGCAAAACTAGGATTTTAAATTGTTCAGGTTCACTGCTTTTCTTTTCTGGGACTGCTCTACAGGTGAAAAGTGTGTTCAGAAAGAACATTTCTCCCCGGTGGAATTGGATTGTATGCCCAAGAAAGCAAAAATGAATGAGCAACATATGTCATAATTAGTCCTAAAACTTATACAACACAAGTAGAGCTGTACAACAGGGACCCAGTCCTGTCTGTGGCAGCACAGAGAGCTTAAAGTGCACTCTTGTAGTTCAATACTTTTATCTCTTCCTCACTGTTTGATGCTTCTTGGCAACTCCACAGTTCAGTGCATTTCACACACTGCAGAACATGAGAATAGAGAAAAAAAGATACATCACACAAAGAAAAGTCAGATGGCAACTGTGCCAACTTAGGGCAAGAAAAGAAAATGATACAAAAAACTGAGGAAAATAAATTCACAGGTAAGAAAGAAACACAGAGAATAAGAGTAGAATATGAACTAAATGCCATGAGGCAATGGAGGGAATAAATCCATCTCTGTCAATGGGTGCAAGACACAAAGAAGAATTTGTGGTGGAAGAGCAAGAGGTGGAAGATGACAAAGTGCAGCTGTAGAAATGAAGGAGCAAGCAGGAATGGTTGGGAGAAACAAATGCAGCACAGGAGCATTCCACTCCATTTCTTTGCTGGCAGTTCATGGCAATGCAAAGCAGAAGACGGAACACAACACGTCTGTTCTCACACCAGCCACGGCAGGAACATCTGCACTTCCCTAGCCCAGCTCTGCTTCCCTTGTGCAGATCATGGTGAGAGGCAGGCAGCTTTTCTGGAACTGCAAAGCTTCAAGGAAACACAGCTGGGCTCCCACTGGTGGAGAACAACAACATTCCTCGAGGATAATCAGTCACAGCAGAGATTTAACTGGTTGTTCCAACAAACTTGATACTGCTTGTGTTTCTTAACTTGGCATAAGTGTCCTACACCTTGTCTCTGACTGCCCAGGGGTGATTCTGGACCCCATACCCTTCCTACTCCTGGCCCACAGATTATCTTGGCTCAGTTGATCGCTTTCCCCAGTATTAGTTCACACAAGAGATAATCCCTCCTCTTGGAAAGGCTATATAATTTGTTTGTGAGATTATTTATTTCTTATCAATCCCATGTAGACAACGCTTTTATCATCTTGTACAGGGATAAAAACATATCTTGTTGGCAGTTATCTAGTGCAAAATTAGAAGAGCCACCTCAAAGCGGCAGGTTACTCTGAAATTTGACCAGTGAACACAAAAAATACAGACTCAGCTGACTCTTTCTGCAAGCTTGTGCCTCCATGAAACATATGAAGGAAAAGATACAATTCCTTTGAGAAGGAAGGCAGAGAAAAGAATAATGGATATTATAAAATCCTACGCCTCAGTCCCGGAAAAGGCTTTCATTACATTTTTTGTGCCAATGATATTTTTCATTCTTCTGTAGATCTTTTATAGGTCCATACAAGGATAAAATAAACATTTCAGAGCAGATTACATCAAGTTCGGCTAATGAAGAAAGGTACTTGCTAACGAAGAGTTACTCTGGCATCACAAAATGAAACTACATTGCCTAAATTTACTTCTGTCAGGGTAGGTTTTGTTTAATCTACAGCTCACAATAATGCACTGAATGGACGGGACTGAAAAGAGGTTAAAGTCATCTTCTCATCAGAAGTCATTTAATATAAAGTAAATTGTAATGGTAGCTGAAGGGAAAATCAAATACAAGAAATGAATTCAGGCTCTGCGATCGAAGCTGCAGCTCCATTGATTAACCTCTGCTAAAACAAACTGCTGGACTGTACTTTCTCCTTTATTGTCTTCCCTATGCCTTGGTTGCTATGATATCCTTCTAAAGATACGTGGCAATTGCTCATCTGAGAGTTCCAGACAGAAAAAGGACAAAAGCAAAAAGAAAATCCTAATTAAAAAGGTTGACTAATAAATATTGACTAACAAATAACCAAAATTAAATTATTCTCGTGCCTATAGTGGAAAGTTCTCACAAAACCTTTGACAGTAAAATCCTTATTCTGCCCCACCAACATACCAAGGCATTTTTACGTGTAAACAGAGCCCTGGAAATAACTGAAATATGAAACCTTATAGAGCTGTTATTTCAGCAACACACCTCCAATAAAACTCTCTTTTAAACTAAAGCCAGAGAATGACTTTTGAGAGAAACTTAAGTAATTTAGGAAGTTTCCCACTTGTATGAACCATTGTCCCCCAAACAATCCTATGATTCTTTAAGAAAAAAAAATGAATGTTTTGGAGGCTAAATTCCAGCTTTTATTTGATAAATATCTAATTTCCTTTAAGTGATATTTACTTCCATAAGTGTGAAGAAAGTCCTGTAATCTCCAGTGAGCCATATTGCCACTGTCTTTTGTATAAAGGTACCAGGCTTTGCTCTTAAAAAATAACAGGTAGTTTTGATTTCTAATAAATATATATATATGAAATTTGCTGCGGTCAGATCTCTGAATATACCAAGGGAATTTTTACCCTACTACATCTCAAAAATTTTTGGGAGAAATTTCCTGAAACAAGCTCATTATTTAACACGATGAAATATTGAAAAACACTTCTCCTACATTTTAGAAATTAGCATTTAGCTGTTGTCTTTGAAAATTCACTAGATTGTTGTGTAACCAGCCCGTTTTTGAAAGAGTTATCAACGTAATTTTGGAAATTAAAACCCCTAAAACAGAGATGCTGAGTCACAGCACAGACGCCCCAAGGTTTTCAGTGAGCAGCTGCAGCATTTGGAGAAGAGCAATGCCTTCAGTACCCAAACCCACACAGAGTCAGCCATTTCTGGGCACTCTTTTCCTGTATTTTAACAAAAAAGTGCTTTCATTAACGCAGCTGAAAGTGACTGGTGTTTGTCCACACACCATAGCAATGTACTCACAAAAGCAGAACTGGAGCTTTTCAGCTACGAGGTCTGGACTTAAACACCTGCATTTCCACTTGGCCCCTAAAAATACACACATATATCCATATAGGCACATGTGCTTGCACAGCACGGTGCTGTAAGAAGAGAAAAGGGCTCACTGTTCTCTTCCCTAGGATGTGATATTCTTGTTTCTTTAATCAACACCATCTAAGGATATAAGTGAAATAAGGTCTGCAAAGTTTTATTAGAACAGGTAATGCGGTTGTGAGAAAAAAATGAGACTTGTACAGAAGCTTTCCTTCAGTTTTGGTATGGGAGCAGCAAGCTTCAAGCAAAACAGGGTTAAGACAAATTGCTCGCATTCACCTAAGCTGTTTAAAGAATTCAGAAAAAGAGAGATGTTTGGTATTTGCAGAAGAGACTAAAACAAGATAATCAGGACAACAGGACAGGGGAATAAGACAGGGAATTTTTGCCTCTGGAATACAAGGAGCTAATGGAAATCAAAATTCTAATGTGCAATAAAACCTCTGTAGAGTCCCTGGGTTTAGTGTCCAATAGATGTGACTTACTCTTCTAACACAGCCTCTTGAAGGTATTTTGTACACATTCCCTAAGGATTTGTAAGAGAGGTTGGAAATGGAGTTCTTGTCTTGGGGAAAATATGATTTTCATATTTTTTCACCAATTGTCTGTGTGAATTCATTTTAGTGCTGGAGGATTCTTTTCACCCACACTTTCCCTGGGGACATTTGGAGCACAGGATGAAATATGTTAGAGCCTGAGACAGATGAAAAGAGACAGAGAGAATCCATGAATTGTGATAGTTGTGTGGTGAGAAACTATTTCTTACAGAAAATGCATTTGCAAATGCTCCACTTGTTGCTCCACACCACCTGCCTTCCTGTGGTAGGTGGTGGTCTGCAAGTGTGCTCCTAAGGATGACTTTAGCAAGTCAGTGATGCATTTGAAAGCTGTAAAGAGAAACTCTGTGAAAATATCATTCAATGGATAATGCTTCTTGCATAGGTTGTCCAGGAATTTTCAGGTAAATGTCTGGTTTTGTCTGTGATGCTGATGACATGAATTTCCTCTCAGTAAATGTGATGATGTCCAGCAGGGAGGCTGCACATCACTGCACCCACATCCTCAAAACAGCAACCACCCCCAAATTGCAGCAGGAGGCTGAGCTTTTGGCTCAATGGCACATTGTCATTTTCTCCCCACCTGCTCCACAGTCATTTTTCCACAGGCAACTTGAATTTTGTATCACAGTTTTTGTTGTCCTAATCACCTTGTTTTAGTCTCTTCTGTAAATATTGACCATCTGTTTTTCTGAATTCCCTGAATGTGCCTGCCAATAACCTGTGGGACTCTTGAAAAGTTCAAATAAATTAATCTATACAACAACTTTGTACAACTATTTGAACTGCAACATTTTCATGTTCTCTGAATCATAGGTTAATTCAGTACCCTTGACAACTTAAGATTCACGTGAGCGTAATCTAAAATAGAGTCCAGGCTTCTGGATTCTCAATGTTCAGACAGATTTCAACCACAGTAATGAAACTTTCCAAACCAAGATCTCAATCCTACTGCCATCCCTGGGTCATAGGGATGTGGATATTTCCTCAGTGGGAGACTGTAAAAGACAGCACAGTGCACAAATCTGCAGGATTAGACCCCTTTAGAGAGAAAAGCAGTGAGCCTGAGTGACTGTGAGACAAAGCAGGGAGACTGACAATAGCAGAAAATATTGTCCAACATCCTCCCCAACTGATGGAGGAGCAAGAAGAGAGGGAGGCCTGTAGTGACTTCAGAGACTCACAAAAGATGCTTCTTCACAAGAAAGAAAGAGGAAGGTTTGAATGAGTACAACCAAAACTGGAACTTCCATTGGAAACTTAAGTTATTCCTTCAAAAAAGTGGCTTGGGAGTAGCAATGAAGAAGTAACTTCAATATACATTAACCACAACATTATTATTTTATCTATAAACCTTTTTTTAGAGTGACATCAAGATACTCATGCCAATTTACAGCACTGAAATTTGAATTCTACTCCTGAACATAGTAATGCCACTGGAAATTTCACCACTGATTTTAATGGATTTGGCATTTCACAAATAGGATATTGGTTGATTCCTCATTAGGAAAAAAACCCTACTTTATTCAGTGTCACAGTGATGTGAGAAATTATATAAGAAGACAGTGACACTGAATAACAGTGAAATGATATATATTGCTTCAGTTACATCTACACATTATAATGTGTTTTATAACAATTTGTTAGAGCAGCATCTGTTACAGATTTGCTAAAACAATTTGAATATGCTTTTCAATGAGCTGAAGAACCGAGCTCCACCTATTAATCATGGAATAGATATCAATGAATAATGCATAAATGGTACCTTTATTCAAAGTGCTGCCAATTAGCTAAACAGTCACTGCATCCATAATTGTATCAGTCACCTCTAAACTTTCCACCTTTATCAAGATTTCAAATGCAGAGGCAGAGAAATTGAATGAAAAGTAAGTTTTTAGCATAAGAGCTTCACACTGATTTTGATATTCTCCGGCATCACTGACAGTTTCCTCAGGAAAGGCAATTCTGAACCCTTTAATGTAAAAAATACATATACTCCTATTTCACACCCCACAGCTTTTAAAGACAATCATAACTGCACACTATAAATATAGTAAAATAAAAATAGGTACTGTGTACCACTACAAAAGAAGTAAAGCAAGGCTAACTAAATAATTCTGCTCAAAAAAAGACTTTATCTTGTAGTTTTGTATTTCCACAGATTATTTCTTCTACTGCAACACAGGTAGAAACCTGTAATTTTTTTCCAGGGCCGTGCCCACACTGAAATTGCCAACTGTATAACAAACCGTGCAGTTACATGGGGCTGATCTGTCCTCCAGTTCCACTCACCATAGCGAGATCTTTGCTTCAAAACCAGCGTAGAAATATTTGCACAAGTAACAAATTCAGGAAACCTCTCTTTCCTACTTTATTTCAATTAAAAAGACAAATAATTACAATCAGCCGCATTAGTGCAAGATTAAAACTGCAACGGTAAATCGCAGAGAGTCACATTTAATGGTGATATAAACAGAACTCAAAATTATCTGCATACATTTTTAATGTAAATTGGTATTACTTGCATGCCCAGAAAGATGGAGGAATGGTAGCAAACAAAAAAGGCAATCAACTGTCTTGCCTTAAAGCCTCGTATTGGTTTCCTTTCCCTTCTGCAGCAAAGCCCTCTGGCCTCTCAGCATGGAAGCAGAGCTAACACTGACTTCCTGAGGTGCAAGATGCAGCTGTGATATTTAGCTAATTGAAAAACATGCTTGAAAGTGCATTAGTAAATTTTGAAAAGATTGGGCTATAACAAGGTGCTTTTCACACAGCCCCTGAATTTAGCCTCCAACATTTTTGGCTTTTTTTATCAGCACCATCAGTTTGTCAACACTGCAAATTTAACATTTATTTTATCCTCCAATTTTCATAATCGGTTCATTTGGCTTAATGTGGAACTCCTCTTATTACGGAATATTCACCAAATACACGCAGCTCAATAACATTAATTTTGAAAGAGTATCTGTGGCAATTACTTCAGCTTCTTCAGCTCACATTAACCTGCTTGGAGGGGGTTGTCGTGTATTTCTGCTCCTGTAAAATGTGCAAGGCTATAGATTTGTGTAGACATGAAAACATAATGTATAATTCTGAGTATGTGTTTGTGAATACAGACACAAATAAAAATGCATATCCTTATCCAAAATGGAAAGAAACATCCACATGACACAGATACAGTGAAAGACAGTGGTTAGGGTTGGATAAGGAGAATGCAGTCATGGTGTGTTTGTTCTCACAGTGTGGAACACTTAGGGGAAAAAAAAAAAGCAGAGAGCCAACAGAAAAGCACCCAAAGGAAAAACAAATTCTCGAGAACACGAAGAGAAGCCAAAACAGAAGATGCATCTACTTCATCTTGTAAAACAACTTCATTTTAAGAGAAAGATATAAATGAAAAGTCAGTGAACGTGCAGTTTGGTAATTGAAAATCTCTGTAATTACCCGAGTTACCAAGGGAATTTTCATCTATTTGTACTCAAAGACGTTGTTTTTTAAAACCAAGGCAAAATTATAAGAAACTATTAGGGAACACTCTACGATAATATTTTTAAGTATGTAATAAGAGTAAGGAACATCTCTGATTTTATGTCCTATAACACCACCCAAACTGCTTCAATTAAATTTCCTGTAGTGCCTACAAACTCCAGAAGTAGTGCATTTTCAGGGAGACTTTAACTGCCTGTGTAGCATCCATGACGTACAACAATTTTAAGCAGCCATCGGGGTTTTTGTCTGAGAGGAAGAATGATACCTTACAGGCATTTCCAGTCTCCCCACTGCATCTTCCCACCAGAGGAGCACATTACTGTATTATGGGAGGTACGAAAATTGTTGACCCAAAATAATTTTTCTAATGGCTGCTTTGTAACTTGGAATTTTAAAATAGTTTCCATGATTTTCAACATAGACACAGATAGTGAGTGGAGCAAACCCTCTAAGAAACTGGTTTAAAAAATCCCTTCCTCCGATTCATTTGTACTTTAAATAGCTTAAATTAACAGATGCTGGGACTCTAAGCATTTTTCCCTTAGATCTTTAGTCATGCAACAGAGGCGAGCTAAATAAGTGAACTAGATTGAACCTCTACCAAACTAAAGTTAGTAACAGGCTGGAGGCTAAAATCATGTTCGCTGTCCCTATCAGCACACATTTGATGTATGTGCTAAACTGATGGCGTATGAAAACAACAACAAAAAAAATCATCTCATTTTCATTCTTAAAATCCATTTACCAAACAAACTAGGTATTCAGGTCCCATCAGTAGAATCCTCACAAGAAGCAGGAAGGCTGCACAGGGCTCACCCAGGAGAAGGTGGGAGATCCTGGTGGAGATACCCTTAGGCAAAGGGCAGAGCTTCCAGTGTTGATGCAGGGTGCATTGGGCAAACAGCAGCAGTTTTAAAGAAAAGCCTGATGCACACCACCAGAAAATAAAATAAGAAATAACCTTGATGGAAGGAGTCTGCAAAGACACAAGCAGGAATGGAAATTCAAGCTGACTTTATAAAGCTTTTCTAATTTCTGAGAGGTATGAGTGTGTTGTCAAGGAGTTAAGGACCTGCCAACACTTCCAACTACCGGCACCACCACTGTGGTCTTTTCTGTATGTGCCATGCTTCTTACCTTGTCCACTCCTCTGTCTGTCCTTTTATACTCCGATTTCTTAATCTCCTCATTGCAATTCCTCTCTTTTTCTCCCTACCTTGTCCATTCAGCTCTACCATACAAAGTGCAACAACACAGAGAGCAGTGAGCCACTCCCTTTCAGCAATTTCCTTCCTCTCAGTTTATCTGTATTCCTCTGGACATCTTTGCTATCTTGAATTGCAGAAATGGGTAAAATTAAGGAAAAGTAGGGAATTGACAAAATAGAGAAACACCAACATTTTTAAATCATTAAAATACTGCAGCAACTATTTTCCCTGAGATCCAAGAGTGCCTCTGTGCAAATTCCTGTGCTGAAGGATTAAGACACTGTGATCCAGATGATGCTGAATATGATGGTGAAAACAAAATGTGCAGAGTAAAACAACATTTCTAGTTCTGACAGATGGCACAATTTTTTCCTTTTGAGGATTATTTTTTTCTAAAAATACGTGGGTTTAGGCTTCTTAAAATTAATAAACTAAAGAAGGAGATATTTTTAAAGTTATGTTCTTATGTAAAGGAATAAAAATAGAAAGAAATTAGCTTTCATTTTTGTGATTGATATATTTTGTACAGCTACCCAGACCTCTCTTGGGCTGCCTGTTTGGTCTTAGTCAGTAAGGACAATGACATCCTGAAGTTACCATTTCTCATTCATTTCACTAAATGTCACTCCTAGGTAGATGGGAAATTAAGGGATTAACCAGGAAGGAGACTGAGCAGTCACTGTAAAATTAATATTTTCAAATTAACTTTAGAAAAGGATGCATAAGATCTAAGTTATGTTGATGAAAATGAGCAGTTTCTCCATAATAAATATGTAAATCAAGCCATTGATCTATCAGTTATTATGACAGTCTGATGTCTCAGAAAAACTTGCTGTGATTCCAAGCAACATCCATGCAATGATGAATGCATATGGTAGCAGATCAAGATGGTAATGCATAACTGAGTATTTAGAATGCTTAAACCCCCCTTTTTATCACGTAATTTCTAATATAAACAGCTTCTAAATGCACTAGCTTTATCTGTCACTGTTAATTAAACCTCTACTTTGTCAACATACAATAATCCATTTATTATAGTAAAAGCCACTACATTTCAAAACACTCACAAACTGCAAACCATAATTGCTAGGATTATTTTATTTCCAAGTGCAGGCAGCAAAGCCACCTTAAGATTCAACAATGGGAAGATAATTTTGGAGTGTAACCATAGCTCTATCTCACAGTCCATTTGCTTTAGTATTGGCAGCAGACAAGCTGTAATTTTTCATTTCCTAATTAGATTTAGCCATTAATTTAACTGTTCCATCATACTGGTGGGATAGAACAGCCCTATTTGTTTGGTCCTTTTTTTTTTTCCTCATTGTTTTTACTAAATACTATATGGTAAGTGCAGTAAATGAGGGGGAAACCACGAGGGTCTGAATATACAAAGAGACCTGGGCATTTCCACAGTGGTCATGTAACAACCTCAATTTTAAGCACCTGAGTTCCAAACTGCAACTCGTGACATTTTAAGAGGCATTTTCTGGTAGCACACGTAGGGAAATTGGGCACTCTGTGAGGGATTCACAGTACCTCACACTCTCAAGTAGCTAAGGGGGGCTGCTGAAGCAATGAGAGTGCCATAAATCCCAGCTCCCTATGGGCTCAGGTGCCTCGCTCTGGGCTGCAGGAGTCAGACAGGAACTCAGAGTTCCAACAGGCTCCGTGATTTAGGGAGCCAGCAGACAGGCTGAAACCCTGGGAGAACTTACTGCTCCACGCTGCCTCCGCTTCTCTGTGAGGCACTGCCTTTCACAGAGCAGAGCCCCCTTGTCAGGTTGGGTGAATGTTACAAGGCCAGTTTAATAACAAATCAAACAGATTAGTTTAAATCACTCTTAATGCTCTCAGGCTAACCTGGCTGACTGTGGATTGACAGGGAGTAAGGATGTCTGCTTTGGAGGCAGTAATCTCTTACAGAGAAAAGGTAACAACGCAAAAAGGTAGCATGGTGGCTACTTCTATTGCTACAGCCAGTCCCAAAATAATCATCTGCCACTACATTTATGCACTGAAATAATTCCTTTCAAAAAAGTGAGCGAGGGCCATTCCTATAAAAAACCCCAGCATAATGGAAGGAAGCAGTACGAGTCACTTCTCTTTCATACACTATGGAGAAAAAGAGGTGAATCTTCCACAGTGTTCTCAGCACAAAAGGGTTCAAGCTCTCTTTCCCCATTTTTGCAATGCTCCAGCCACCTGCCCTCAGCCAGAAGCACTCTCTACGCTCCACAGCCCAGTGGAAAACCTCTCTTTGGAACCAAAGCAGGGCAGCACAATCTGTAGTCCAGGGGTGAGAACACCTACTTAGGACAAGCGGGAAGAGGGGGCTGGGGGCTGATCCCTCTCCTGGTGACTGCTCATAATTTTTACACGGAATGTTTTGCCCAAAGGCACTTTGAACTTGGATTAGTAACTGGGCCAAGATCTCTGCTGACCCAGGCTGCCTCGGTGACTGAACCACAGACATACTGTGTCTGTTCAGTTCAAGGACCTGCAGGGGTTTTTAGCAGAATGACAGAGATGTGACTGGAGTGGACCATGCCCTCTGTGCTGCGTACCTAGGGCTCTTTAATGAGAAATGAAAGGTATGAATTTGATCTCCCTGAGGCTACAAAGAGCCCAGCATTTCAGTCTTGCAAGCCTGGATGGGTGCTCTATCTACTGAAATACTGTATAAATTTCAGAAGTCTCGATTCGGCCATTATACACTGTGCAGGCATCACATCAACCACGCTTTAGCTGAGGAGATGTAGACAAAACATCACTTCTCTTGAGGATCCCAAAGAGCCTTGGGTTTGAGATGGATCTGTCACGGAAAAAGCAGCACTTCAGGAGCACAGGGACTGTACTGCAAAAATAGATTAGAATCTGTTCGTGTTGGGCTAGGGATTCTAAAATCCACTCGTATGCACTGAGAGTCCTGCATTTCATGCAGTCAGTGCCCAATATTTCACAAAAAACAGCTCTCATTGTGATGTTTTAATGTTCCCCATCTTCCCAGGGAAGCTGTAACTTAAGGAAAGTATTTGTAAGTAGATGTCAGTGTCTGTTTACACTACAGGCATTAAAGTAAGGAAAACCTTCCCACAAGTCTACTGAATGAACAACCCCCTCTGGAGCTGCTTCTTGAATAACTCCCACAAGTGTTTGCAGTGTTCTGGCTTTAGAGTGAAAATGCATCTAAATTAAAATTTACCCGAGAACTGGTCAACAGATTTTGGGTGTGGTTAGAGCAGAGTCAGGACATACTAATACAGGGTGAACAAATAAAAATTCTCAATTTGCCTTAGTACAAGAAAGGAAAAAATATTGGTATTTTCAAGGGGGGTTAGAACTCTCCTAGCCAGAGGGCACTGACGTGGAGGATGCACACACTGCAGTGCCAATGGACACTTTTGGAAATCTGTGAGGAATGTGCTTGGAAATGTGAAATGCAGACCTGGACAAAAGATATATAGTCTTCCACTCTGTAGACAGAGAAATGCATCTCATAGTGACTTCTCAGTCAGATTGCTATTTTTTCTACTGTGCATTAGGGACAAGAATCTCATTCTAAAAATCATTTTGAAATGCATTAGCCAACAAGAGACTTGGTACTTATGCCAGAAGAGCCAAGATCCCTCCTCTGGAGCTGCAAGCAACAAATCTGCTAAATGTCCCTGACACACAGTCCCTTGGTTTCATATAAAACCTCAGCTTATATTAATTCTGGGACTTCCTAAAACTGAAAAACCTTAGAGGGGTTTCTCCAGAGACTTCAAGACACAGCAAATGACCCTTGCTACAGATAAGCAATTCTTTCTTCTACGTGAACAAGTACCAGAAAGCTAATTAATCCTTAAGCATAATCATAACTCACCCAACCAAAAAAAGCAAGGTCAAACAATGAGTTTGTAAATCACTGAGAATTGTATATGATTATGTAATAGGCTGTCATTGCCTTGAGGCTTTACATTTCTGATTGCACAGGCATAGGTGAGGTGTCCTACAAAACATCACAGCATGTGCCAGCCAAAGGAGATATATTCTCAAATCTGCATATTGCAAACCCAAATGGCTTTCACTTGTTAATTGTTGACTTTCTGCCATTGAAAGTTAGTGATAGTACGTCTATTACTGTCACAAGAAAGGAAATAAAATACGAAGGAGAAAGGAGGAAAAATAACAATACTTTGTGATTTAAAATGAAACATCATCACCACCACCAACTGCTCTCTGAATCTGAATTGCTAAAACCATAAGATTATCAACAAGACTTGATGCAGGTAGAACAATGAAACCTAATTATTTCTCACAAAGCAGGCTATTCCATTTCAAATAGAGGAAATCTAAGAGCAATAAAGCCCATGCCATTAACAATTTGTCTGCACACATGATTAGACTCACAGAGATAAAGAAGCCTCTGAATTTAATGATGAATCCCATATTTCTGGCTGGGTTCAATATTCTCTACTAATTATATTGAAAGACCTTGTGGTAGTTAAAAGTATTTAGATGACAAAATATGGCACTGGCTCCATAGATTTACTATTAACACTTGGCATTTATTATTGGGTGTTAAACTGCACTGTGAATTAATATAGGCATTTAGGGTTATTTCTTTTGTTTAAATGTTAAAAAAGTAATTCTGGAGAGCCAGAGGACAGTGCTATATGACTGTTTGCTGTTTAGAAACCCCAAAATACGAGCTGCATATACGTGCTGCCCTAAATTAAAATTCAACAGAACGAGTTACCAAAGAAAGTTGGGGAAAGAAAATCAAGTGCTTTGGGACAATGAACTGAGAACCTGACACAGGATGGCTCCTAGCAATACCAGGAACAAGCATAATTATACATGACATAAAACAGAAAAAAAAAACCCCATTACATATTTAAATAAGTAACATTCTAATGGCAGCAAAATTTTAAACATTTCTTTTATACAGAGTGCTTGGAACCGGTCACAGAACCATTATTTACTGAACCTGCTATGAATAAATATCTTGTATTCTACCATTTGACTTACAATAGTTATTTCTTCCTTTCAATCCTGGAAAAGATACAAAACAAGGTCTTTCTGTTAAAACAAAATAAAAACACTTCATAACTTAATTACAAACCTAATGAGTACAGGAGCAGGAAAAAAATTTTAGTCTGTGGAAAAAATATTTTCAATATCTAATTTACGATAAAGAAAATGCTTCTCAGACACACTCTGACTTAAGAGTTTTTTATTAAATCAGTCATACATATTCTACTGATTTTTCTGTGGCTGCTAATATAGATTTGTTTCCTGGCACACAAAGTATATTCCTGTGCTCAGTGTCTGGTATTTTAAATCTCTTGAGAAGTGCAAACACCCACTTGGAACAATGTTCTTCACTCGATGGATGTCTACACTACACACACATATACGCCCATGTAGACACAGCCCAAAAACCCCTCTCTCTGTGTCTTCCCTGCTAAGGGTGTTCAGAAATCTCTCTGTCATTTGTGGATGGCTGGAGCTGGTTTCTAATTTGCAAAAGATGACAATTCTGCTCACAACCAACAGCTCGTTCCCAGAATGCCGTGTGGGAGGGAAAACATGCCCAGCACTGTTAAAACGGCACCTACAGGGGCACAAGTATTTTTACCAGCTTCACAAAATTTGACACTCTTCAGCTGCAAGTAAAACAAAAAAACATGAACAATTTAACAAAAGTGAATCACTGTGTTTTGGGAATACATCTATCTCTGTACTCCCCGTGCAAAATTGTTATGGAGACAAAAGAAGCAGATTTTGATAATTCGATTAGAAAAAAAAATAATTTCAATAGTGGAAGGATTACAGCAGCTCCTTCTAACCACAGAATAAGGTAGAAAGCTAGTCATGTGTGAATTATGAATTTGATTGACCATCAGTGATAGTACAACCCCGCTATAAAAAGCTGTGCTGTTCATGAAGCATCTGGTATTGACCACAGCAAGAGGCTGTATCATCTCTTCTATAGCTCTTCTGGGCCTGCTCCTTGACCTCCACAGATACACCCTTGAAAATCTGTCTATAAATATAATAATTGGTGCTACCAGCATAATTTGCACATGTTGATATAGCCATATGCATAAACAATAGTACCTCTGTCTCTTTCAAGAATATCTTCTATTCAGCTGATTTGCAGTTCATTCAAGGTTGCAATCTATTTCATATTTCCATTGAGACAAGTACTTAAGTTTGTGCTTTTTCTCAGAAATGCAATTAAAACCTAAATATTACAGCACCATATGCAATAGTGTGTTTCAATCTGTTGGTTTTATTGAAATTCACATGAAAGAAACAGTCTAAGAAATACTGCAATAAATACCAAAGCACTGAATTAATGGGTAACAGTGGATAGCCGGGACTGATGCTGAAAGAGCCTCCCAAAGAGGATCCCTGACATCAAATTCAGCTGTCCCACTAGGACTGGCAGGTCAAATCCCAGTGTGAACTCAGCCTTACTAGGAACAGTTTCCTGCCGATGTACACAGGAAAATCAAGGCAGGAATGATTACAATATTCCAATCTGACTTTCAAGGGAGGAATTCTGCAGGTCCAGAACGGTCATTGCTGATTTCTACCAATGCAGGGCAGAAACCTCAAGCATTAATTAAACTCCAAATCGCAAAGCTTGATCTGCTGTTGCCTAAATGCTTTCCTGACATTTCCTTCTGAACAGGTGTCAGCATAAAGCTCAAATGACATTCCCTGGGTGTTACTTGAAACATCTGTATTATTCTAGGGATTCATTTCAGCATACGATAGGAAAAGGCCTCAAATAAAGTGTAAAATATCTTCACGCCCCTCTTTCCATCGCCGTTCCCAGCAGTACTGACTGACTGCCAGTGGGTGCAAGATCGCCTGGCTCCACAAAGGCTGCTCTGCTTCCACATCTGTCATCCAAAGGGTATCGGGGAAAGCAGACTCTCCACGTGAACACCTCCTCTGCTGCAGGAGCCTTTGACTCACAGAGCTCGGTGCAAACTGCTGCCAGATTGCCGTATTAGCTGCTCGGGGTTTTTTCAAACATTTACATGACAAGATGAGACAGACAAACGGATCCTCGTCCTGATGCTGTGAATCATTACTCATCGCCAGCAGCGCATCCGCTCGGCTCACATTCTTAAAGGCACATTAAGCAAAATTTATGTTTTGTTACTGTACAGCCCAAATGGCAATCCTGGTTTACTGGCAATAACTCATCACCTGTGTCTCACTCACAAAGTGCCTCACAAAAGGATCTGATGCACAATGATTTAAAATTGACAGAAGCCAAAGAAGAATCAAGTAAATTTTTCTCATTGTTGAAGTTGGAAGATGTAAGTGACAAACAATCCTAATTCATTTACTAGATTTCTTCCTCTTCCCTATGAGGGTATTTAAATACTTTCCCACATCAACTATGTCTTTCATTGTTGCATTTAATAGATAGAAATTATTTATCATTATTTAAAGTGAATTCACTTTTAACAAAATCCTTCCACTGATCACATCACATATGTTGAACAATTTGCTTTGCAATCCAAGCATGTGGTTGCTTGATTACACCGTGAATTAAAACCTGGGTACAAACATCACCCATTTCTCTTCATAGATGTTATTCAGCAAAGCACAAATTGAAGACATGTATATGTAAATTTTCCAATAAGAGTCTAAATCATAATGAGTCGCTATCAGCTACAATTAACTCATAGGCTCGGCTCACTCACATCCATGTGTGCACCCTTTGGAGCAAGGAACCTGAAGGGCCACAACCCAAAGAAATCACAATCACTGATTTACACCAAGTTGTGCATGGAAATGCTTTAAATAAAATCCAAAAGAAAATGTCATTACTCTCAGCCTTCTCAGCACCTTCCATTGCCCCTGGTGTCCAAATTGTTTTCAGTCAGTTCAGCACATCTCTAGTGTATAATTTGTTTTATTCAGTGGAATTTCCTGTCATGTCTTGTCACATCAGTCCCACAATGGCTCACTGCCTTTAAGAGATACAGAACCGTCTACGGTAAGGGGAAAATGTCAGAGAACACCAGTCAGAGCTCACTCAATGCAAAGGGAAACATTCGTATGGAAAAACTATCCCTGAACTCCACAAAAATGCAAACTTCAAGAGATGGAGAGATTATTTTGTATTGCAAAGAAAAATGAAATGTATAGCAAGAGTTCTTCACATCAAAATAGAAAGCAAAAGGCATTTTATATATATCCCATTTGGGAGAAATGGAAAAAAATACAGTGTAGGCTTCTCAGACTCATATTTAATGCAGAAATCAAAGTGCACACAGAGGTTTTAGCTTGCTTTTGGTTCAGTGTAAATAAAAAGGTAAAATCCTGATCAAATAGTGCTACTGTCATCTGCATTCCACCTTCCCCGCTTCTTCTGGGGTATCTCACATTTCAAGCTCAAAGCATGTTCAATTTGTTGAACAACTTAACAATCAACTAGTGAGATACTTTCCATTTCCTCAGAAATTATAGAATCATTTCCTAGGATAGGAAAAAAATTGGTCTTCAGTCTGCAACAGCAACACGACCTAATAACTTGAGTATATCTAGGTTAGAAACAGCAGCTTTTTACCACAGGATTGATTGGGTGAAGGTCTGTGGACAGAAAATCAAATTGAATTATGATGTTTCCTTCTGATCTTTTACAGTATGAATTTGTGATTCAATCCTCAGCTTTGGTTCGCCACGATGTTAGGCTGAAAACCATTTATATTTTTATTAACACCACTGGTCTGTGTCTTTCCTCCTTATTGGTAAAGCTCCTCTAGCAGCACAGGAATTTCAGCAAGGAAATGTGATGCACAGTTTTTCAGGGGTTACCTTGATCCTGAAGGAACACTTCGGAAGAGCCTTTGCAATGCTGAGTTGAATACATTTATGCTTCTAATTCATGCTCAGCTCAGTAAGAGAGGATTTCGTCAATAATTTAAGAATATGAAACCTGATGAAAACCTGACCTCAGACACAGGCAGCCAGCTTGTGATAAACCTTACAAGAAACTCTAGCAGTTATTTAAGGAAGAGAAAAAGGCATTAGCCCCATGATGCTCTGCATTCACACAGCATGGAGGAATAGGATACGATACTAAAAAAATGACAAGCTTGGGCGTTTACACAGCAGATAGAAAGAATGCAAACACTTGGATAAAGAAGGAATCTGGTATGGAGTGACCCTCTGTTCTGGGGAAAACTGGGGGCCATGGGACACAGAGGAACCAGAAATAAGCTTACAGCAGACAAGGTAAGGCTGGAATCAAGCTAATGAATAAACAGGGGGTTATGTCACTCTGAGAGACTTAAGTGCCCAGCAGAGGAAAGTGAGGCATGGTCAGGTTCCAGAGAAGTTGTAAAGGAAAAAAACAAAACAGATTTGATTTGGCAAGTCTGAACAGGGGAAAGAAGAAGAAGATTTGAGCACAACCCGAGGTTGAAAACAGTATGATAAACATGCTAGAAAGTGCTGACCTCAGTGCTGTGTCAGGTTCTTCCATTAGCTGAAATACAGCCCTGGCATTAAAGGAGTCCCAATTTTCCCAATTAGAAGTCCAAGGCTGTAAAAAATGCTTGCTAAGAAAATGTAGGGAAACTTCATGATGTGGTGAAGAATAACAAATTCAGTCTCATAAAATCCCAGAGTGATTTTAAAAAATATTCACCAGTGTTCTGGCAAAGCAGGAGATACGACACCCTGGGATTCTCAGCCAGAATTCCGTTTCAAAAACAGTGGCACAGCTGGGTTAGGTTTTTTCAGGACCCATCTTACAAGGCACCAGTTAACCTCCTGTGGGCATACACAGTTCCAAATGAAACACACACCGAATCACCCAGAACATGACAAGATCATTTGGCACTTTTCAGAAGCCATCAAAGGAGGAGGGAAAGAAACCCAACAAAATAAAGCTCCCTGCCTCCACCCCAGGCATCTGAACACGGCTGTTCTTGGACACTGTCCCAAAGAAGGGCATATGCCGAGGGAGCTCCAAGCTCTGGAGTGAGATCCAGCTGGGCAGAATTATCCCAGATTTACATTTCTTTAATTCCTGCTCTAAAGCAAGGTGATGTAGAATTCCCACTGGGCACCACAAGGAGTGAGGGAGTGGGACACAAGTCAGGATCCATTTGCTTTAAAGAACAGGCACATTTTATTGGTGGCATCCCCAGGTTAAAAAGCATCTTGTTCAAGGTTGCTTTTAAACTCAAGCAGCACCACCATCAAGTGGAAACTTCCCCTGCTGGGACAGCTTGCTCATTCCATTTTGCTAGGATAATTAGTTTTGAGCTACTCTAATTGTAAAACAAAAAAAAAAAAAAAAAAAAAAAAAATTCCCTTCCTTCNTTGTAAAAAAAAAAAAAAAAAAAAAAAAAAAATCATATTCCCTGCTTCATTTTCATAAATTTCAGTTACTCACGCCTGTCAGGTTCACCAGACCTGGGAATATGCTGTGCTCGCATATCAAAAAATATTGAGTGATTTTGTCAGCACAGTTTACTAATTTAGCCATTTCTGTCCCCATATCTCTACAGAGCTCTTTTGGCTGCCTGCTGTAATTAGTGGCTGTCAAATGTATCACACTCTGTCTATATCTAGTGTCACATTACCAGCAACTCATTTTATTGATTCTTGATCAAAAAGATCACTGGAGATCCCACACATCATCTTTTGTCATGTGCATGCTGTAAGCTACTGGACAACCCTGCTGGGATAGAAAGACGACCTTTTGGATGCTTGAGTAATGATGGCTGACATGTTTGTTAAATCTGCTGGCACTGAACTGCACGATATACTATTCAAATGGCAACACAATTTGCTGTGTGACATTAATTCTCCATCATTGCACATCATTCTATAGATTCTTGGCATTTCATCCCAAATTTACCTTCAGAACATTAAAAAAAAATCTATCGATAAAAGAGTAGGGTGCTCAACCTAATGAGGAAATGCTGTCTTCATAACATTGTTTATATATTGCTTCATTATTCTTTTTTTATAGGCACCTTATTAAAATTGGAAAACAGAGGCAGAAAGACTATAAAAAAAAGCTCCCTAACGATAGTTCGCATTTCATTTTTCTGTGCCAATTCCTTTAAAGCACTGAAACACTAGAGAATACTGTTTGTCAAAACTGACTACAACAAATCATTTTTACATTTAAAATTTCATCTCCCCTTTTTGCTTATGGAATGAAACACTCAAAATATTTAGTGCAAAATAAGAAGACCTATTACTCAGAGTTATGGCTTGCCGGGGTCCGCTCTTCATTACACCCCATACGACCAACAGGACAGCTGCAGGAAATTGCATTAAGAAAATGAAGGATTGCAGTATAATATGGGCATCTGAAGAGTATGTTCCTTGCACATAGGTCTTTAGAGTCTTGCATCTACAGAGAGCTAATGATCTGTGAGTGAATTAGTGCCATGAACATCTTTTACATCATATTACCCCAGGGAGACCTTAGACCTACTAACTTCAGCACATGAAAGATGTATTAAATGTGTTCTGACCATTGACTGTCAGGTTTATACTTGTCAAAACTGCCTTACACACCAAGAAATTATAGATGATGTTTTGATCCTGATGATGCTCAAGCAGAATTTGCCTTTCCTTGGTCTTCTCTTCTTTGAGAAATGCAACTCTTACCAAGAGCATCCACTGTCACCACTGAGGGAAGGAAAAGTATATTTTGCCTTTTATGTGTTACTAATTATTCAACTTTTTTCCTATTGGGTAAAAACCCTTTTCTATCAGTGTATTGACTGCCACATGCCAAGTACTTTATCCCATGTTTAATAAGACTGTGCACTATTTTTCTATGTGTGATAATTCGTGAGGAATTACTGAGATTTTCCACTGAATTTTCTGGTATAGTAATTTTGTAGAGTATGTATTGTAGCTCCTGTTTCTCAGCTACTGGGAAAGCGAATGGCAATGCATGACTGGGAGAACAAAAGAAGCAGCAGCTACGGGGAGTGAAGAAAGTGAGAGAAAGAGGTAGCACTTTTTCAAGAGAGAAAGAATCGTGTCAGGTTTCTTTTATTTTGAGGAAGCAATGGGAAGAAATGCACATGCATGCAGGAAAAGCTAAACACATTTAAATGTAATTTTAAAAGGCTGAGTACTAAACAAACCTCTGCTGAAAGTGAAGCATTCCATAATGAAATGTGTGCCTTTAGCTTCTCTGCATCATGAGGAAACACAAGAAACAAACAACCAAAACCTCCATCTACAGTGGTACAAATGCAACTAAATTCCTTATGGAAACTGTAAGTTCAGGTTTCATCTGACCTTGCAGGTCCCAACGCAGGAGGGTCACAGCAGTGGTGCCTCAGCTGGGGGGTGGTGTCAGAAGCTGTGCAGAACAGGTGGGACAGGTTAAACCACCCTGGAAAATCCCCTTGCACAAAGACTCCTGCTCCCTCTGGTGCAGACAGCCAAGGGCACTGCCTGGTGAAGATATCTGGGTACTTCTTTGGGTCACCAGAGCTTTGGATGACCAGAACTTTTGCCCTACTGAAGAAGTTCAGAAAGGAACACTGCTGCCTTGATGTGTCCCAGGTCAATGCTCAAATTCAGGGACTGTATCCTGGGATTGTTCATTGTCTCTCCACTGAAGCTGCCAATGAAGTCATTAACTAAACAACTTCAGCTGAAGAGCATAAACCAAAGAACACAGGACAAAGATGACCTTCCACTTATCCACAGGCCATCAGAAACTCCTGGATAAGTCAATCAGAGAGAATTCACCTTGTGAACTCAGATGCCAAATCTTCCTATCCTAAGAGCAATTTTTCTCTTTACAAAACCATCCATCCTGCTAGAAATACTGATGAAAGATTGGGAATCAAAAGTTCTTTACAACGGTACCAAGACAACGACCCTAAAGTTCATTACTGGTTTTAGGAAATAGCTTGTTCTATAGAAAAATTGTGGAAAAGCATCAATTAATATTCATCAAGTCATCAATCTTCTTCCATTCTCTTTTTAAAGCTGGAACACCAACCACAAAGTCTCTGTGTTACCTTGCCAAAAGCAAAAAATCTTGTCTTTTTGTCTATTTCCTCGCATATAAAATGCTACTCAATACACAAAACACTTTCTCTGAACTCTGTCATCTTTAAAAATGAAAAATTTATGTGACTTTGTATAACTTCATCTGGTGACAGCTCAGTTCATACCATTCATCTAATTTGGTAGGAAAAAAGCACAGCCCTAACTAAAATAGTTAAACCAACAATAATTATATTTATCCAAAATGCCTAAATACTTCCTGAATGGGATATTACAGTTTGTTATTTAATAATTATGGATCATTTTGTGTCAGTGGCATGTTTAACAAACACCATCCTTCAAGTGTCCCAGTGCAGCAGGTTGTCCAAGTGAACATCAAGGCAGAGAAATTCATATATGATGACTTAATTTTACCAAACTGGGCAGAATTAACCGGGCAGAGAGGAAACTTTATGCTTAAATTCAAATAATGTAAATCTTCAGCTACCTGAGCACATTTGCAGCCTTTTACTAAAAGAAAATAGGAAAAACCAACCCCCAAAAAAATCGTAGATGAGTTTTCCTCGTTACCCTTTTTTAGACTCCTTCAGCCACTAAGACCACTCTCACTAAGTAGTTTAAGAGCACTGGCTGTGGGAGGAAAGCAATTCTGCAGCTTTGCTTACTTAGTATTCTCTTAGAAAGCATTACGAAGAGGTAGTTGAAATCCTTGCCAAGAAACAGGCTGTGAAAGAAAATTTTCCTTAATTTTTTCAGAGCCTCATCCAAAGCCAAAGCAAAGGAAGGCAGGTGAGGATAGAAGTGATAAATTAAGGTTCCCTTCCCCCAGCCATGCTTCCCTGCCAATGCCATTGGGTGCAATGATCCCAAGTACTGCTAAGGCAGTACAGGAGCTACAGAAAGAATGTAACAGGATGGTACCAAAAAAGCAAGGAACACTAAGCAATCCATTTCCCCAGCACACACGTCCATACACTGCTTTTGGGATGCTGCTTCAGCTATTACAGTGCCACTGAATTTAAATTTAAAAAAAAAAAAAAAAAGAAAGGAAAAAGGAACAGGTGCCGATCTTCCCTCTCTGTGAGGAAACATGACACAGCAGAGTCTCATATTAAATCCTTTATCTTCATGCTAAGGTCTTCTGACATTTTAAATATCAGCCATAATGATTAACATCTCTCCTTAAAGCCAGAAGCTAAAATCCGCCAGCCTGCCACACACAGTGACACCTTTAAACACTCACACACTTCAGCAGTTACTAATTTTCCAATCCAGTACCTGGATATGACATTTTGACAAGTTTGCAAAGGATTTGCTAAACTACTTATTACTTCAATGTATAAAAAGTATGCTTTTTTGCAATACCTTTCAAAAATAACTTCTGAGTACATTTTATATGTGATTTTCTAAAGTAGCTTTCCCATTGCTCTGCTTTCATGTGCCAAAGGAGCCTAATGGCTCTCACAGCATCCAGGTGACTTACAACACCTAATTACTTCAGCATTATTTTTAGTGAAAGCAAGCTATTTTCTGTCTGAGTTCTCTTAAGCAACACAGTCATTAGGCAAATGGATGGATCAAGAATTTGCAAAGACATTTGTGATGACTTTAAGTAGATACAACTGGAGCTACACAATGCTTCATGCAGAACAGGGATATGGCCTGGAGCTGCTTTGTATTTGATAGATGTCTCTGTCACAAATACCACCATAAAAAAAAACCAAAAAAAAGCACTGCTGGGGGTGTTTTAATGAAAAGGTGAAGACACAATAATGGAAAAAATCCTTGGAGGTGAATTCAGGGAGGAGTAGAGAGAGAAGGCTGGGCGAGGAAGCTGTCAGAGGTTTTTTTGTGCAGGCTCATGGTGAACACAAGAACCTGAGTCCAATATTATTGGCAACTACTAAATTAGTTATAGAAAACAGACTGTAATCTAATTGACTCAGAGCTCCTATAGACTGCCCATATTATTCTTTCCTCCTGAAGTTCTCCTAGGTCAAATGATTGCTTTCCCATTACCAGGATAACAACAGGATATCCTATAGATCTCATAATAATCCGAGAAGAATCTAAGAAGCTCTTTATTATCTTGAAGGTAAACTGGGTCATGTGTTGGCTCTGGTACAAACTACAGACTGATTTAATAAGACAACAGAGAAAACCAGAATCACTCACAATGGGGCAGCATCCAGCACACAGCGTTAGCTAAAATGTCGGCAGCGTAATTATTATGCCATGCTCAGATAGACTCAACACTGCACAAACATCACATTGCCCCAGCAGATTTTACAAACTGTTTGAGCTTGCAATGAGGTGGGAGAAACAGATATTGAAAACAACCTTCCAAAAGTCATAAAGTGGATCAAAAGCACTGGGAAACGAGGATGGCACTCATTGAAGCTCAGCTCAGAGGGCCACTTACTGACTGGGCAACATCTGAGCCCCAAGTCAAGCCCCCAGGTGTACATAGAGTTAATAGAATAGGTGAAATGTTGTCTGAGATGTATTCAAAAGCAATATATAGTGATCCCAGCCCTTAAATTTTCAGGAAGGGAGCATCATTTGTATGTATTATTGTGAGTTTGATTTCTTCTCATATGTATATCACAACATGTTCACTTATTACAATTCATACCTGTGATTCAAGATCTTAAATTAATTTAAAAGTTTCCTCTTCTCTCTTACTATCTGTCAAAGAAATGAGCTTGGTTATTACAAAATAACCATCACCAATTAAGACTAAAAGATAATATAATATTGGCAAAATATACCAATACATTAAGCACGACAAATGTGACAGTCATTATATATAAGTGCAAGGCATATAAAAATTGCATTATGATTGTGGAAATAATGCATTTATAAACTATAGAGTGAAAATTCTGGTTTGTAGTTTACTTTTTACAAGGGATTATAACTAAAAATAATTTTAAAAACCCCACTTATTTTTTAAGCTACGTTTTTCCTTTACAGAGCTTATCCTGTTCCTCTGCACCGCAGAGGGATGGCAGGCTTAGCCCATACAGTGGCTGTGAAGCAGCTACAAGAGGGAGAGGTATTGGATTGTGAAAATACAAAGATATCATTATAGAATTATGATTCTGACATGACTGATGTATTAACCACGTCCCCACAGCTGGACAGAGACAATCCAAGAGTAATTGAATGGAAGTGCCCCAGCCCAATCCTGACACAAGCTGTTCTCAAAAGGACTCATCCGCGTAGTGCCAAGGAAGTTACTGGGTCCGTGCCCACAGGCTTTCACTCTGTACCTTGGCATTTTTAATAGCAGCTTATTGATTTTTGTACAGCTACGAGATCAGACATACAGGGCTTTTTATAACACTGAGTACAATCATTTTGAAAAGAATCCAAGACTCTTCCAGGAGAAGGACTGTAAGAAACAAGTCAAATAAGAGATGGGCTTGGTGAGACACGCTCACCACTGGCAAAAGGAGGAGAATGTTGGGTTTTTTTGTTCTAACCCAATTCCAACCCATTTCCCCGGCAGGCTCCGGTTGTCACTCCCAGGAATACTCCCGGCTGCCATCTCGTGTTTTGTTTCCACATTGCAACCCTGGGTAGAGGAATACTCTGCACATCAAGCTTATCCTTGTATTCAACTAAATGTGATTAAAAAAAAAAACATAAAAAGCCAGAGAACAACAGTGCTAAACTGTTGCTTTATTCTCACCAAAATGAAACTTGGAGTCTTTCCAGCACCAATTCTTGGCCATTGCCAATACATGTAACAGTATGCAACTATGCCTTCTGTAACATAAAAAAATTACAGATGACCTTATTCATTTTGGTCCAAGATTTAACTCTCTCCCATCTGAATATTTTTTAATTCGGCTTAAAAGACACACAAAAAAAAAAAAAGAGTCTGATATCCTTAAACATAATTCCAATCCCCGACATTCTCCTGCTACTCTTCAAACAAGGCTTTTGTTGTGTCTTTTGTTCATTTAAGGCTCTGCTGTCTGGCTTGAAGGCCGAGCTACACACAGAGTTTGGCAGGCACATTGTCATGCTCCTGCATCCAGACAAAAGTAGTGATTTCACCTTTTCCCTATATAAATAGAAAAATGCTCCCATATTTCTGCACTTTCCTTTAAAAGAGGAATTGTTCTAAAAATAAAGGTTAGAGGTGTCAACTACATTTAAATAGACAGCATTAGGCCTGATATCCCTGTTTCCTTTTACGCTGGAGTCAAAGGAATTTTGTGCACTTAAAGAAGACAAAATTGAGCCTTTTATTACGGCCACATTATGAGCTTCTTTCTCACCTCAATGAATAAGCTACTCAATGGAATAGTTCCATTGACTGTAATGAAGCTATTCCAATACAGAGCTAAAAGAGCAGCCGAGTCAACCTGAAATGCCTCCAAAGGCTCCTGATTGCTGCACAGGAGGGAATCGAGACACAGAAGGAAAAATTCTCCCAGTTAAACATCGCTGCTTACTCTGTGTCACTGCTCTGAGGGCAAAATGATTGAAAAGTTCAGTGCCAGGTCCCAGAGCTCAAGGAACAGGAACCCTGTGATGGATCAGGACCTGAAACAGGAACATCTCGCATCTTGTTAGACACTGCAGGGTGTCCAGGACATCTGCAGAGACTGGCAGAGGTCACAGGACCTGGGGGAGATGTGTGTCACTCTGGAAAGCATCCAGGAAGGCAGCACAGCCCAAATCTGCAGGGGGTGACAATAGGTACCCCAAGCATCCCTGCCTTTTGCCTGCTGAACATCCATGAGCAGCTTCACATCGTGCAGCTCACAGTAACAGGCCACTAAATGGCACAGATCTACACGCCAGAGAGAGGAACACACCACAGTTTGGGTATGCAAGTACATCTTTCACAGCTAATACCACCTTGATCTTTGTTTTCGTTTGTGAATGCATGTGTGATTTATCACAATCTGGCCTCAGGATTGCAGAAAATTTGCGTCTTAAGTAGGAGGAGTAAAAGGGAAATTAAACTGTTCTGTGACAGACAACAAGCAAAGCACAGGCAAGGGAAATGATTGCTGGGTGCACTGTGTTTAAATCCCAAGGGCAGAAAAAAAGTGCGAGACCTCACTCAGCTACTGACATAGACAATAATTTCTAATTATCAGAAACTGCTCATATGTAATTAGCACAGACCTAACCAATGACCATATGCTTAAACCATTAATTTTGGTTTTTTGTCCCAAAGTGTCTGCACAGGAATGACGTATTCTCATTGCTTCACAGGTAAATTTTTCTTCATGAAAAAGGCTGTGGACAAATATGATTCCCTTGATAGTACAGTATTCTGTTTTCTGATTTATGCAGGTACATAAATATTGTGAATCATTGTACACAATCTCTCTTAATAGAAATTCCTTAGAATGGAAGTCAAGTTTGACGATGCAGATCATCATCATCACTAAGAAACTGATTATCCATGAACTAAAGAAATGGGTGCAGCAGTGGAAAATGGTCATACTAAACCCTTTTTTTTCCAAATCAAGATGGAATATAGTCTTATATACAGTCTATGCCTGTACTTACTTTTGAAACACATGAAATTTTCAAGGGAAAAATGGGTAGAAATTGAAGGCAAGTATAACCTGTAAATAATATATTCCCATTGCTCTAATGCATAAGAGTGACTTGCTGCTCACGGACCATTTCAAGAGCTTATACAGGGCAATATAAAATACAGCTTAAGTGACTGGCCATGGGAGCAGCAAAAGCAGGGATAACAGCTACATTTCAGTATTTCACCATAGTGCAGCAATCACAACACCTAGAGCCCTTCCACACTGTAAACCCAGCCAGGAGATTATTTTAGGTCTGTACCATTTAAACTTTCTCTTTTAGCTTTGCAAAACACCCCAAATTCCCACTTATATATCTAAATACTGCCACAGCTCCCTCTGTGGCAGAAGCTGAGCATCCAAGGAAAATTCCATTTCACCAGGTGTGTTACAACTGCAATAGGTATCCTGGCTGAGGTGAGACAAATGGCCCATTTCCTGGTAGATCTTTTCCTGCTTTTGCCAGGTTTCTGCATTAAATACCCGTCTCTCTCCCGAGGCTTGTGCAGTCGATACAAATGGCTACCACACTGTTCTCAGAGTACATCCTGCCAGGTCGGGTTCCAGCACATCATCTTTCTAACACTCCAGTAATTCCATTTGCAGAGCTTTGCGGGTTTAAAAGCAACTCTATTCCTGCAGAGAGTTACCCCAACTATTTCCTACAGCACAGGAACTGTAAGGTCACGGAGCGACTGAGCCTACCCTTGTTTCATAAGCAGCTTCCTTCAACAGCTGTAATATCTGGGACGAGTGTTCGGAGAGTGTCATTTGGCCTCACTGAGTGATTCATTGTATACTGGAAAACTGCTCTGCATTCTTCTGGATGCCTTTGCAGCATAGCCAGGACAAAGCCCCATTTAGCTGGAAGCCCAGCATAGTGGCTCATTATTCACCTGCCACGGCAGTCACAATATTGTGACGGCTTCCAGACAATGGTGGAAATTTCTACCTACTTTTTTACAGGCACACATTCCATTTTCTACCTTTTTCATCCTGAGAAACAGACGCTGTGTACGGACAGAGTGTAGGGAAATGGGAGCCCTTAATTTTTGTGTAATGAAAGGAAAACTAATTGCCATAGTGCTCTGTGAACTGCCACGGGCTGCTCCAGGCTCTCTGATCCTGCCTCAGCACCAGTAAGAGGCGTTTCAGAGAGGGAATGGGGAGGGAGTGGGGAGGAGGGAGGCAAGAGATGTAAACAAGCTACTCAGCCATCTCTAACCTGTCATTTGGCTTGAGCCCAGTGCCTCCGTGGTGCTCTGCCAGCCCTGGAGAGCTCAGCATCCTCCCTGAAACCCACTGTGGCTGTGCGGGGTGGGAACCACCGTAGAGCCCCCCTGCTTCTCCCTCAGTCCAACCACTCAGGGTCAGCCACTGCTGCTTTCTCTGCACTGAACAAAGTGCCCTCAAAGCCAGCTCGTGCAGGAGAACTAACCCAGACCTGTAAATCTGTTCCTTGCATCCAGTGCTGTAGCTTTTGCTGTTTGATTTTGGGATAAACTAAGTTTAAATGCCACGCTGAAGTAAACACTCACTCCAAAAGCGCTGAGTTTAACAGCTGGGGTTTCCTTAAAGTGTATTTTTTCTCAGGGCAGCAATAATTCAATAAAACTAAGAGATGGCTTTAACAGTCTTCCTCTCAGATGTGTGTCCTGTAATACACTGCTGCACAGGCATATCCTCAGTGCTCTTATGAAGGCTTTTAGCGGAGAAAGATTTCTACCTCAGCAGGGAGGTAAACAGTATCAGCAGGCTCTACAGCAATACCCTAAATGGCACCTCCATTTAATTTCTACATAGTCCTTCCAGCACTTTTTGTCTTTGTTTTGGTTGCCACCTCCTCTTTCGTCCAACTCATCACTGTCACATTTGCAGAAGGCGCCTATTACGCTGCAGCCTATATTCTAGTTACACTCCCTCACTGCCTGCCTGTGCTGGAAAAATCATAAAAAGGTATTTGGGAAACAAATGCTTAAAAAAAACCATGCTGCATCCCTGTGGAGATTGCCACCTACTTCCTATTAAGCCCAAGCTTGCCATATGTTTTAAGGGCTTTTAACCTCCTTTCTCTCTCGTGCAGTTCTGTGGTTGAAGTGGCGCTGCTGGTTCTGCTGCTGTAGTATGTGCTTTTTTGCTGAGGGGAAGGGAAGAAGGGGAGTGAGAGGAGGAAGGGATGGAGATTTTACAGCCAAAGGGGGATTCCTGCCTAACAGAATCTGCAATATGAGCAACTGCTTCTTTGGCTAAGTTGAGAGAGAAGAATTCACTGCCATAAACCTATCCACACAGGGACTCACGCAGTCACACCTCCCTTTAACAGGGGTGTCCCTGCTCCAGGCCAGAGACTCCTCAAAATGTAATGATCCATTTAAAAATCTCTGGTAGGAAAGTGTGTGCACTTTCCCTTCTGTGCCATCCCAAAGAGCTGGAAGAAACCCAAGGGCCATCATGGGCTGGGGAGAAGTGCAGGCTGTACCCTTGCAGTGACAGATTATCACTGTCACACTAATGCTCAAGACATATTTGTTTGTAAATCACAGCCCTCACTATACTTCATGTCATTTTTCACGCCTCCTGAAGCCCAAGCTACAAGAAAATTTCAGCTTTTATATTTCTAAGCTTTGTGATTGCTGAAAATGCCTTGCAAAGGTGAAGTCAAAAATCTGCGAAAGAGGCAAATTAAAGTAGCTGAATATATTTTTCTTCTCTAATCTTAAATACAGGGCAAGGTGAGAACAGCAAGTGTTTTCCAATTTTCTATTCTCATAAGGGAGGAAAAAGTCAATTTTTTAGTGTATTTTCCTTTAATTAATATGAATAACATCTGCATAACTCTTGTCATCTTGATTTATAATTAACATCACAATAAAACCCCACAAGCAGTAAAATAATACAGGTATTATGGCCCTTGGCATGTTTAGGTCACGTGAGCACCAATATATGCATTAGCTACAATGCTAATTAGAATTTGGGCTGCTGTACTGTCTGATATGTTAAAGCTTTATACCAGACTAATGCTTAATTGTGGAAGATCAAGCAGGTAATTCTTATTGTAGCTTTCTTAACCCAGTATTAATATAATCTTTAAGGAAATCACAGAGCTCCCCCCAGTACATCACCCAGAATTTAAGTGAACATGCAGAACCATTCAGGCAACAACTAACACAGGAAAATGATGGATTTTTTTGAAAGAAACAGCCTAGATTTTACCTTTGGAGTATAAATAATGCAAATCAGCATAGTTAAAGACTGAGTTTCTGAAGTGGGAAACATGATGGATCCTACCAAACACTACTAAGAAATCTACAGAATTTAATAGTTTACTTTGTCACTTTAAAGGCTTTTTGAAAAAATCCTTCTGGTCCTACTACAGCAGATATCTTCTCTGTGTTAATCACATAAACTCTCAAGTAAATCCCTTTGATTTCAAAGGGATGAAGATTTCACTCTCTTTTTGCAGTGGTTTACAGGAGTTTTTCTGAAAGCCACCATTTCCGTGTGAACAAGCATTTTCCTTTTCTCTCTCAGATATATCTCCTGTTAGATTTTCCGTGTGCTTATCAGATTTATAGGACCTATGGGGACTCTTTGTCTGTATTAATCTCCAGAAACCACATTAAAATAGCATTAAGGTTGCTGAGTCAAAGACTGGGAGGTTAGGAAACACCAGAATTAAGTTAAACAAATCTAATTTGGCCCCTTATGCAAATGCCTTATGAAACAATCTGCAGTCATATAATTACACACTCCCATCTACCCCACACCTACTTTGGAGCAAGGGGGAACCTGGATCCTCTGGAAAAAAGCTGCCACAACTTTATTCACAAGAAAAAATAGTGCAGATCTGCCTTCTTTTGGCAAACAGCTCCAGGGTCTCCACTGAGCTGTCCCACAAAATCCAGCCACCTTGGATGGATTCAGCCACCATATCGCAAATTACTGTAATAAACCCACTAAATGACACACATAGAGTGATCTAGAAATCTAATAAGTCAATACAGAATGCCTTTGTGTTGATATAAAATACCTGTTTGCCCCACTGCTGGTAAAACACCACCAGTTATGCCTTCCCCACAGCTGCCACAAGAGGCGAGGATTTTTTGTTTTCCCTGGAAAATCTGGAGTTCCATAAACTACAGCCCAGAACAGCACAGAGGATGTGGACAAGAAGACTGACACAACATGGCAGCAGCTCTTTGGAATGCTGGGTTGTAATCCTCAATGCTGCATTGCTTTTAAATTTTAATAGCAATACAAGATTAAATAGGGGGTTTTGTCTTTCTATTTTTTTTTTTTAAGAACTTTGAACATCTTTTTTCCCACAACTATCCATGATGTATAAAGTAGCAAGGATTTTTCAAGTCTAATTATTATGTTTTTCTGGCTTTTCTGCTTTATGCAGTTCTGTCAGTCTGAGGAATGAAAATAAAGAAATCGGTTCACTTTGATTTCAGTTGGGTCCAAGTTAATTTTCATCTCAGACAAGCCTGTGTTATTTCATGACAGACTATCTGAGACACAGAAACCCAAACAATTGGAGCTTAATAAATATTAATAGGACTGAAAATCCATAAAAATGTAGTCTTGTTTTTTATTTTTAGATAGTTTTGATTTACAAAGCCTAAAAATTCATCTTAATTTTATCTAGCAAGGATTCTTTAATTAACAACATGTATTTTCTGTATCATCATTTCACCAATGATTTCAGCTACTACAAGGCTAATTCTCAGGCACAAAGTAATCAGGAGGTTACTACAAGGCTGTCTTATAATTATTTAATCTGAATACCATTTCGTTAAAAATATATAACATAATTTCTTTCTCCCTGCTTAGGAAAAAAAAAAAGGACAGAAAGAAAATCTACATCTGCCTCCTGAACTGGTACCAGCATTTTCAGCTGCTATGCTGCACTTGGAGCAGAATTTTCCCACCAACAAAGACACAGATATACCCAAGAATACAGACTAATACATCAGTAGTATATCAGCAATATATTCAATTGAAAAATTTCAAGCAATTTTGATTGTGGAAACCAATAGAACGTATTTCCAATGTGAAAAACGCCTGAAAGACTTTTTTTCCTTTTTTTTTTTTTTTTTCCCCCCCCAGAAAACGTAGGTTTTTAGTCAATGAGAGGGAGTGCTTTTTCACTACTCACATGAAAGGAGGGCAGGATCATGCCAAGATCTGGATTACATCAGACTGGCAGCAAGATAAGGTCACTTAGGGATCAGATTTTTGCTAATTCAGGTCTCTGTTTTATTACTGTGAGGAATTACTCTGATTCACTGAAAGAGAGCAAAATGATAAAGCAGTTCAAGCCTGCCTACCACAGACCATAAAATGAGTACAGATATTGCAAAGCCATGCTCCTAGAAACACTGGTGTTAATGCAGCTGTCGTTGTGTGCCACACACTCTTAAACCTCCTTTAAAAAATTTCTGGGCCATTAAGATAACATAGAAAACTTAAAGTAAGTGCAATAATTTTGTCACATCTGCTGCCAGAACAAATGACATGATGACTCCGAGAAAGACATAAAAGCCATTTTAATTATGTCTTCTTTGAAGAAGGCGTTGGCTCAAGCCAGACAGTCTGGATCCAAATCTGAAGTGTTGCAAAGCTCTAAGTGAAGATTTAAGTCAGATATAAGGAAGGAGTTTTTTTACAGTGAGGCCCTGGCACAGGTTGCCCAGAGGAGCTGTGGCTGCCCCTGGATCCCTGGAAGTGTCCGAGGCCAGCTTGGATGGGGCTTGGAGCAACCTGGGATAGTGGAAGGTCTGGACTGAGTGATCTTAAACGTCCCTTCCCACCCAAAGCATTCCATGATTCTGTGATCCCCAGATGTGTTGTTGAGACCCTCTCCACTTTCAGCAGTCAGTTGTCAGGGACATCAGGGTGGGGCAGCACTTCAGTGGAGCCAGGTGCAAACCCAGACCAACAGGAGGCGTGGGCAGTTAGCAAAACACTGCATTTTTCCCACTTTTCCATTCAGGAAGTGTGATCGGCACACCACGGTTTATTCTGTGCTTTCAGCGTATTCAACGCTACAATTCGAATGTGAACCTCGGTTTTCTAGGACTGCTTCCTAATTTTTTCAGCTTCGCATGAACGCCTTTCTAAATAGATGCAAATATAAAGCTGTACAGGTGACACACTAAAAATATAATTGAAGCTGGTGCTTTCATAAAAGCAATTAGCAATCGCTCAAGTTGCAATAGATGACAGCCTCAAGAGGATTGCTGCCCTGGCAGGGAAGTAACTGCAACTTACATTACAATGTTCTGTTCTTTAATGCTATTTTGTTATAACAGACAAGTACAAGTTGCTGATTATGTATTCATTCATGTAGAGCTTTTGGCTGATATTTTTGTCCACAGGCTGAGATGTATACATCTCGCTCTTCTACTTTAAAGTGCTCCCTCTTAAAGTTAGTGGGAAAAAAAGTTACAGCAAAGAAGAAAATAAATGCAGCTACAAATAGAGAAGGCCAAGAGAAAAATCTCTTTAGCTCAGGGTGAAAGTGCATGACCTTACACACCTTTGTCCTGCTCAGAATTCATGCAGTGGCTACAACTATGCATATTTTATAGTAACATTATAGCCAGACTTACAGACATTTTACAACCACTTTAAACCACTTTTGTGGTCCCCAGGAGTCATCCTTCCAGTTTCAGCAAACTACAGGACAAATCCTGCTCCTATAACAGTGAATGGCAATGCTCCCACCAGGCAAGCCTTTAAATCAACACCAGCCTTCAGCTATCCCTGGATAAACCCCAGGTTCCACAACCGTTCTCTGTAGGAACACTCTTAAGTGAGGTCCTTAAACACACATGGATTGACTATCTGAATACACTGTGCAGCATTTCAGTGCAATAAACAGCATTTTATCACAAAAGTAGCAGTGCCCAAACACATGGTCAGCCCTTTGCACTGAGCAGAACGAGGTGCGACCCTATGACACCCAAATACATTGGTTTTTTCTAGGAAAAAGTTTGTAGTTGAACACGGGGGTTTTTTATGTGGTGCCTGATAGTTCCATCATAGATTACACCTTTTAATATTCCATTATTTCAAGGGATCTCCATAGCAGCAGTTGCACTATGTGGGGCAATGGCACACTGCCACATAATGAACACTGCCACACAAGACATAGGAACATAACAAAATCACTGGGAAATATCATCAGCATCTGTGGCTGAGATGCTGAGTCTTGCCTATTCACCTCCGGTTACCTTGTGTTGTTTAGACACACTGGTACTCTTTGTGCTTATCCTTTCATGCATCTAAAAATAAAATCATATTAGGAAAAAAAAGGAGAAAATTGTGCTGGTTCTACACGAGGATACAGACTGAGCTTGAAAACCAGCTTCAGTGGGCAGCTGATGCAGCTCTTTGCCTCTGGGAGGGACATAATTGCAGTGGCCCAAAGACAGCCCTGTGCTGGGGGCTGAATATGTCACTAACCCCTCTGAAGGGGCCATTTCCCACTGTTCACGTGCCTCTTGGAGTCGCTAACCAGCTCACACATGAACTCCCCGTGGCGGGGACAGAGATCTGCTCAGCCACGTCGGTCTCCATTTGAAACATCCTCTGCCTCCCGTTGAGCCCAGCGATTACATTCGGGAGCTGAAAGAGCACCACCAAGACGCTGAGTGGTAAACACACAAATCAGGTCAATCCTTTTGCTTTCCTTGTAATCCCTGTGCGTTATTTGTTACCGACTTTTGCTGCTGCCGCCTTCTCCTCTGCGGGCACTCTGTGCACGCACCCAGCGCTCCCGCTCTTCCTCTCCCTCACACCATGGATTGTGGCAATCCCTTCTTATCAAAACTCCCGTGTTCTGCACTACTTCACTACATCCACTGACTTTATACCTTCACCTCTCTTGTCTTTCCTCCACTGTAAATTCTCCAGAGCTGGGAACTTGCTTTCTCCAAGTTTGTACTAAAGCCCGTAAATTTACGGCATTCTAGGAATGTTTGATAACAGCACTTAAATAATTAATGAAAGCTGCAGCAGCCCTTTCTTTTTCCCTATTCGGAGGCTGTAAGGCAGCAAGACAAGTGGGAGGCAGCAAATATTTCATGGGCTAAGATTAGACGTGATTCGCACCCCTGTGGGGGGTAACTGACTGACAAACACTTGCACTTAGGAAAGATCGAGATTAAGTTGTGCAGGAATTAAAGAAAAGAAGCATTGCTTCAGCTGCATGAAACATAAAAGTGGCCCAGGAGCATCATAAACAGCCCAGCCCCAAAGAATAAACTGCAATAAAAAGAATGGTATGTTTTAATTTCAGCTCTACAACGATATTCAGTCTCTCTCCCTCTGTGTGTATGATTTTGCAGAAGTCCACTCTTTTGTCCTAATTTTTCCATCTTCAATGGAAAGGGAAAAAAAATAAAGGGTATAATGGTAAATATTAGTGCATGATTTTGCAGCCCTAAAGAGGCAGTAAATGCTTCTAAAATAAAAAAAAAGTAGGTGGAAACATGAAATAAAGACAAATAAGACAGAGTAAGACTATGAGAGCAAGAAACAGAAAAAAAAAAAAACAGTACAGAAAAAAAGATAAAAGAGATTTGTTATTATAGGAGAAGCTATGATATGAGACAGATGTGAAATTATTTCAAGAAAATTAGAATGGAGAAAAAAGCCACAAAGTGAGAAGATATTCATGTATCTCAGGCAAATTTTTCAAAACCTACCAAACATTCAAATTCCCTGCATATGTCTCTAAGCTTATGTTTGTTCATGTTTTAAAAATGGGAATTTGGGCCTGATCTTGTAAAACTGGATTTGAATTTCACAGCTGACTTTTCTGTAGTCACGAATTTACCCACTGAGTGCACATGGGTCCAGGTGCTTTCCACTGGAGCACAGCGCAAAGGACTGTATGGATTTTTGTGTCTTCCAAATAATCAATAACATAATCCTGATGCTTATGTCAGTTTTGCTGCTAAATTTCCTGGTTTATGAAGGCAATCAAGTACTTTGGCACCAAAGAATAGTAACTGCACTTAAAGAAATTTGAACATGAAAAGTGCAGGGACAAAACCAGAAGCCACTTTGTCTAGTACTGAATGTTTATCAGGCAAAACATCACAAAAACATAGGGAAAAAAAGACCAGTAAATTGCTTGATTTTAGGGCAGTGAAGACTCCAAAATTATCACTCTCCTAGAACAGAGACATAATGACCAGCCTCTGAATAGATATTGGCACAGCAGGCCACACAAAAGCCTTGATTAGCTGCTGTCGGAGGGAATATTCAATTCTATTTTGGCGTTGATTTCTGACTTTTCTTCTTTGACTTTAATTGGTCAAAATCCAAACCTTTTTGAATTTATTTAACACCAGACAACGGTTTCTGAATTGCCAAATTCCCAGAAGAGATGGTAGAAAAGGCATTTCATAGTTTTTTCTGATGCTTCTTTGACTTCAGCTAATTCTGAAGTTGTAAACAACATTCGTAACAGCTGCAGTATCACTTGCAATGCAACAATTCTTCAATTGGTTTTAGGGAAGGAAAAAAAACAGATCATGAACTCTATCATGTCAAGCCTGATTCAGATGTCCTTCACCTTCACTGAGAAAAGAGCAGGTATTTTGAAATTCCAAACCTGTACTTCTATGGCAGTATTCAGCAAGAAAAGGATGTGATACAATCTTGCTCCAGATTTTAATATTAGACAGAATCATCAGAAGCTTCTTTGTTAACTCCTAAGCCAGTGATAATCCTGCAGTTCCTTCATCTCTGCATTTACAGTTAATAATACAGGAAAATATTTCGTGACATTTCAGAGCTGTAGCTGCTGTTTTACGAAAGCCTCCTCACCCATTGATTTACATCCACAACTCCCCTTCCAAGAGCTTCCTTCCCAAATTAAACATGCTAATGATTTTCTATGCAAAATTTAACAACCTAATAGGCTGAAAAACTCAAATGAAAATACACTAATTGTTGCCTTTGATGTATACTATTCTGCCAATTCTCTCATGAAAGCAGTATATTAGCATTAGCTGGAGTAGTTACTAAAATATAGATTAATAAAGAAAAGCTTATATATACATGTTAAGAAGATGACACTGCAGACTGCAGAAAGCACAACTTCAAGGCTTAGGAGTGGCACAAATGGCTGTTATACACTAGAAAACCATTTTCAGAGGAGCCCAGAAAATGAGCTACTAAAGAATGAATCACAAACCTTTATCTGAATTAGCCGGCGTTGGTTCATAACACTGGGTTTATGCAATAAAAGTATTCAAAATAAGATTACACAGTCAAAAAAATAAATACAGAATGGAATGAGAGAGAGAAAAGGCTGGTGAGAGAGCAAAATGCTTTCTGCCTAACCTCAGGGATATGAAACGAGCTCCCCCAAGAAACTGCCCAATTGCTTTATAAAGTAAGAATTTCATGTGCATGTATTTTTTCACCCAGAGTACAAGCAATAATGTGTTTTAGCCTATGACCAGCCTCATAGAGAGAGCTTTATTGTAGAATTGGTTCATTCTGTCCTTCAGCCCAGCTATGAGCAGGAGGTTTGGTCTCACTGTGATCTTAACGCACACAAAGAAAACAGATGCAAACAAACAATAAGGGAATATAAATATTCTCCAAAGAAATAGTGACACAAAATTACTTTCTATTGCTTTGTCTTTAAGAGTTTGCTTATAATGATTTGATAATTTAATCTAATTGATCTCTCCAAGTACTTCTATGGCTCTAATCACTGTAGTATCTGATTAGTGGAACAGATCCATACTTTATCTCCAGATTTAATAACTAAATCTATACTTGAAATAGAGTCACACAAGTTCAGCAGAGGGAGAGGGCCAGATGCTGCTTAGCCAGGGGAGGAGTGAGGGAAAGGGAAAAGGCTACTGAGGTCCAGAATCACTGGAAAGGTACATTTGGCTTTGTGTCAAATCATCCCTCTGCAACCAAGCTCCGTTTAAAGAGCCCATTTCTGGGGTTAGAGAAGGAAAGCAGGAATGTGACATAACTAATGGGGGCAGAACCAAAAATGAGCTACTGTCTATGGCCCTCTCTCCTTCAAACTGTCTTCTTTGCAAGCACAAAGTAAATGTAATTATTATTATCGGTTCTTTGTTCTCTTCCAGGCTAGCCCTTCATCAGCCTAAAAATTATGACATTTCCTGAATGCATTTCAGCAGCTTCTTAACCTTTCTATTTCCCAACAGCCAGGACAATGTCACGCGGCACTCAGAGATTTTAGCAGTGAAAAGGTTAACACCCAAAATTGCTAATGATAACAACAGTATTCACTGAGCCAGATAATCACTCACAGAGATTTTCAATCCAAAGTCACTTAAAATTCAACGAAACCTCTGTATTTCTTTAAGGAAGTGACAGCAGTTAGAAGAATATTCATAATTCAAACAACAGGCCAAAATCTGACTTACTGCTGAGTTTATCCATTTTTAATCAAGTAATATTAAGCGCTGGCTTTTGCTCTGCCTTACATTAAACCCATTTTGTGATATGTCCTCTAACACAGGTGCTGGGCAGAGAGGGGTGACAGCCAGGCCATTTGCACAGTGCAAATATCAAGCATGGAAGGTATATGGAGCATTTCTGAGAAGTTACTTGTTTCTTCCTCTCTTGTTTGACTGCTGCTTGTTTGTTGTGCTGATACTCAGCCAAACTAGCTTGTAGTTGAATATGTCAAAGCTCTGGGCAGAAAAACAGCAACTAATATGTTAGCAAACTCTGGAGAGAAAAATAGTTTCTGCCACTAAAAACTGCAGGGTAGAATTGTGCACTGCCTTCTTCTTCGCCTTACTTTGCCTAAAGGGAAAGAGCCTTTTAATGCTATGTCTGTGCTTGGTTTGCACAGTGCCTGGCAGTGTACACCTGCTTCAACCTGCGTGTCAGGAGCCTTCTTTGCTGTCAGATCCCTTTCCTTGCTGCTCTCAGCTCATCATCTGTCTCCCAGCTCACCTCTGCGGGTGAACGTCCCTCTCGTGCCTGAGCACGTCTCAGCAGCCATCTCTCAAAGACGTCAGGAGGAGAAACCAAACCAGCCTGTCACAAGCACACGACTGTCTCACAATCCGAGGGGAGACGCTCTCTGTCACATGTGACCGACACGGAACGAAGTGCACACGGAATGGGGTGTGAGGGGTTTGCACCAACAGGCCCAAATTCAGGGCGGAGCGTGGACTTTCACTGGGACCCCTCGAGCAATCATCTGTGTCTCTCTAAAACTCAGGTACCCATTTTGCATGATCTTGTATTGCAATGTGCTTCTGGCCAGGTAACACCCTCAGTACTTGAACTGCAAATGCATCACGGCAAGAATTGCAGTTAATCAAGGGTTTCAAGGCGCTTTAAAGAAAAAACAATCGATGCATCTTTTCTTTCTTCCTTTGTGTGAGACCTCTTCTATGGAGACTCCATCTAAAAGAGACCACAGGTGCTTCGGCTCTTAAGTATAGCAATTATTTGTTGTTTCAGAAGTTATTGTTTCGAGCAAAAGCAACCCATTTTTCATTAACCAATGGCTCAATTAATGACTGAAAAGTGTAGAAAACAAACTTAATTCTCTCTCCAGTTCCACATAGCACAGCTATTAATTGATTCATATGGAGAGCTACTTCATCTGCACTTAGCATCAGAAAGAAACAGGGAAGGATTAAGATTTTAATATCTAGGTTTACAGCGAGATTTCTTGTGAAATTTCACGAAATAAACCTGCCTCTCCAACAGCCCTATACAGCAATACTTCATGGATCCAAAGTACTGCACAGACCACAGAAAATCTTATTAATAAAAGCAGTCTTGGGGCCGGTAAATGTGCAAAATCTTCTGTTTGTCTCACATAAGTATCTTAGATATGGCCTTCAGCTATTTTCTTTTTTTTTTTTTTAAAAAAGTCTAAGTTATTTTTTGGGATTTTAAAACAAATATGAAAAGATGAGTCAATATCAATTTTGCAATCAATTAAGACAAATTGGACTAGCTTTCCTTTGAGCTCTCAGATCTGATTATGACTGCTAGATGTACATATATACGTAGATAAATGCATGTTTCATATTTTCTTAGCACTGGGTCCATCTTGTTAAGACTTCTGCTTTGGCAATGAGGATTCTCAGAAACTGAGTTCTCATTGGTCAGCTACATGCAGCTGGTTCTCTTCTGTTTGCCTCTTCACTACATTAAAAGTAATATACTAAAGAAGATTAAATTAAAAGCGAAGACTAATGTTGGCAGAAAATAAAAAAATCCCTGCAAGGGCACTGTAGCGAGGTTGACAGGAAGAGTGATGCAAAACTTTGGGTTAAAAGGCAGCAAGTCCTCAGGAAAACACCTCAGAAATATGGGCAAATCATGGCAGCCTCAGCATGGAACCTTGACACAAGGTGGGATAAACAGGGAGCTCTTCTCCAGGCCATGGATGGATGGTCTTTCTTCAGCTTAGGGCATGGCAGTAAGACATTACTGCTGATTCAGGATCCCCTGTTTCTCAGAGCTTCACTCCCAACTTTTTGTGGGAGTTTAAAACTCTGCATTACAGCAGACCCTGCAAACCCTCCTTAACCAGGCTTGAGCAAAAACGAGCTGAGGTGAATTCAGTGAACTAAACAGAAGGTTTGTCTAACCTGCCCGACCGCATCTGAAGTAAGTGGGGAGATTGTGCATGAGTCATTCCCCTGACAAAACTGGGAGCAAGGACTGGAGGAGGAGCCCAGCTGGTAGGTGGGAGGGAAGATGGGAATGGGAGCCCCCCCAGCTGGTTTGGGCCCGGCTCCAGCCTGCCCCGAGCATCAGTGGGGTGCTGTCCCCAGCAGGGCCGAGGCGGGTGACAAGGTAAGGGCGGCTCATCATCGCCACTCGTGCCACAGGGTCAGGGCTGTGCACTCATCAGCGAGCAACGCACTGTGTCAGATGTGAAACGCAGAATTAAAAAACAAGCTTAAAAAATGTATATCTCTTGCTGCCATTTTTAATGACTTCTAAAATTAGCTGAAGGAAGAGAAGAGAGATCATCTGTACGCTACAGAAGGTTGACACGAAACAGGGTGAGAAATCTGTGATCCTGAGGTTTTGGTAGATTCTGGTATATGTTATCCTTGCCAGTTATTCCCCACCCACTCTGCAGGAGAGAAAGGGAGATGCTCCACAGGGTTCCTGTGTATCCACACTGCTTAGTCCATCTCCTGTGCCTGGAGCATCACAAGAACCTGTACTACAAGAAGATTTTTTTTCCTCTGCCCAACACTGGAAGGTGAAAAATTTGGACACTCCAATATATAAACAGATCATTGAATCGCAGCACATAATAAAACCTCCTTATATTTAGTGGAGGTTTTTCATCATCTTCAGCCAACTGTTGGATAAGCTCCTGCCTCCGTTTAGAAAAAGGATGTCTAAGTACAAACTGTGCTTGCTCTGGGCTGAGCCTTCTAGAAACATTCAGCAAGCTGTGCAATCTTCTTCCTACACAATGCACCTTTCCATTAAAAATCTGCAGACATCTTTTAGGTATAAGAATATTGAGAACAGAAAGTAAAGACTTAAAGGCAACGGAGACAAATCTTTTTCCGTGAGCTTTGCGAAATATTTTCTCAAAATAACTTTGCAGGGGTTTTACTGCCAGTTCATAATGTGGATGAATCACTTCTGATATTTCTGATAAAACAATATTCAAAACTTCAAAATCTCTTCCAATTCATTTATGCCATCATTTAATTAGGGCTTCTGCAATATGTTACAAGGGCGTCATTATCCCTTATAATTGTATAATAATTACAATTTTTAATGAAATAATTGCAAGTACACTAGATGTGTAGATATAATTATGGTAATTACATAAATACCTGATTTTCAGCTAATAATTAAAGAAGGCCTTTACAAAAAGGAGGAAATTCAACAAATGGAAGCCCTTCAGAAAACAAACACAAATAATAAATGGCTGCCTCTCTCCTGTCTTTTCTGCCTTACTAGATTATCTCTCTATATATACCATATATAAGATTTTCAACAGATTATAAAATAAGAATTAAAAAACTTCTTAAATCATAACAAGACACCTCAATATTTTGCCTCTGCAGGGCCTGATCCACCGGCATTAATGTAGCCCAAACCTAATGATTCTGGGAGAGGTCAGCATCTCACAAGACATTGAATTGTGAATGACTGAGAGCAGGAAGATGTGAACAGTGCCTATGACAACATACAAACTATCCTGCTGGTTCTGGTTTCCTCCAAAATGTGTTTTTTGGTCAAACCCACTGGTTATACCCCCATTAACACAACCCCCAGCAGAAGATGCATTCTCTACAGGGCAATGATATTTCAATAAAGGAACTACTTATAGAGCCTCATCAACTGAAAAAAAACAGTTCTTCAGCCAGGGAATTTTCTCTTTCTTTTAACACATTCCTGCGACTGAGCGTGCTGTGTGTTTACTGTACTCTTTGTATGAATAGGAAAGTCAAAATCCACCCTTGTGAAAAGCACGTACAAAACTCTCCCAGGGCAGATTGATTCTTGCTCTGGTAGCACCAAGGGATATTAAGAGAATTCCCACAGCAGAGGAATTAGCAACATGATTTACTGCTGCTGCTGAAATGTTCCAAAACACTTTGGCAAAACTCTGGAAGGGGAAATCAGCTGCAGCACCTGGACTATGCCATTTCCATGTGTCTTGCAATTTCTGCAAGAGCAGCCCTGAGGAAGCTCCAGTTCCAGCCAGAGACCACTCTGGTCCCTGCACTGTGCTGGAACCCAGGTACAAACATGGCTGAAAGTCAGATTTGTCCCACTTCCCTCAGCCTTGCATTTTTCAGCGCTGCTCCTTCTTTGGATAAATCTCATTATTATGAGCATGAGAAAGTAAAATAAGAGATATTAATATTAAAACAGAAGGAAATGGTTTGATATCCCGAAAACAAATCTCATTTATGGTAAGCTCATTAAAGAAGTTGATTTCTGAATGCAGAGTATAATTACTAGTACCATACATATCAAAGTGGAGAAGACATGTAAGTTTGACATCATAAAGTAAGTAAAAATGAATAAGGCTAAAGAATTATGAGTGAAAAGAATTTGGAAAAAAAAAAAGAAAAAGAAATTATACTGGAGCAATATTCAAGTTATAAGCAGATTATTAACATTGTGAGATGATCCTTAAGAATGGTTTGAAATATGTAAGCATCATGTTTCAAGCTTAAAAAAAATATCCAAAGAACACTAAAAATGCTTGTATCCATGTGTATTATAAGGAAACAAAGGGATGAAAAGCATTAACACAGAGGAGAGCAAAGGAGTATTACCAAAATACAGGGGGGAAAAAACAAGCAGAAAATAAGTAACCCAAAAGCCATATTAGTTAGTCAAATGTTCCTCCTGAAAACGTACAAATACACTTATGTAGTTATTTTTTATAAGATTTGTCCATTCTGGCTTTAAGTGATAAATCAGAAACTAACAGATTGAAAGGAAAACCATCTCACAGATGTTTACTGAGTAAAACCGGTCCAAGCCAACAAAGGCCGGGGGAAGAAGCACAAACCAGTTTTATCCGACTTAGCATTATCAGGGTAGTAGTACTATTTTAGAGCCTGTGTGGGGGAGGATGTAGAAAATGAAAAGCAAGCAGTAAAATAATGGACAAGGAATGGAATTAGATCAGAATTTAAGACCTGTTAGAGCTACAAGCACTGTCAAGGTATACGAACAAAGCAGTGACAGCACGATGACTGTGTGGTCAGCAAGAGCCCAGAGCCCCAACAACCAGACATTTACAGGGGACTGTGACCAGTGCTGATGGCATTTAAGATGACTGGAGTCTTAAAATTCAGTCTGAAAAGTCTTCTATTGTCAAGCACTGGCGCACCCAGAAAGAGGGCTGGAGAAAGTACATCAGAGTTTTAAGCACTTTATTTCAAATATGACATAAACCTACAGCACGACTTTGAGAAATGCTGCTAACTGACACTAACAGCTTTAGATTGTGAAAGGATGAAAAGGTCGGTACAAGACAATGGTTGCTTCATTATCTCCTTCCATGTATTACCAGTATAATAGGAAATGCTGCAGTGGTAGCTGAGGAATGAAAAACAGGGCTTCAAAAAGGAAAGGAAAAATAGAACAATAGTGGTGTCTTGGTGAGTAGCAGTGGAGCTCGGGATTATGGACTACATTTGGGGCTGCTGATACCACAGGGCAAGAGGATGAGGGCTCTCCAGCCAGGAGCCAGCATGGATGGCAGGGTGAAAATTCAAATGTGTGCAGGCAACTACTGACACAGATATACTACAGGCAAATAACTTGTTAGGAATTTTCAAAGTAGCCTAATGAAGATATAAACGCTTTTAAAGGATTGATGTCCCCCAAAATATGCACAAAGGCAGCTCTGTAGGTTAGGCACTCATTCTCAAGAGACCCAGAGTCCTGGCAATGGTCTGCAAAGGCAGACCATTTGCAGTTCTTAGCCAGCTGACAATGTAACTTATTTTGACATAGCTCTGTCTACAGTGATGGAGGCTCACAGCTTAGATTCCATATTTTTCACTCATACGGCCATGGAGAAAGGAATATTTCAACGTTTTTTGACAATTTACCATCTACACTTCCATTACTTTGATATTATTTTCTAAATGACATATTTAGAAAAACAGAACTCTGATAATCAATTGACAACTTTTGCCAGTGGAAATACACATTTTAAAGGTCTCAGCTTGTCCTTTTCTTGTTGATTTCAGAGCTGAAAAGGGTTTACAGAAAGAACTTCATTTAAGGAAGTCCACAGGAACTGCACAAGTTATATTAATTCTTCTTTTCCAAGATTTGACAATAAGTAAACAGTTCTAGGGTAGTTAAAGGGAGTATTGGAACAAACACTCAACAGAAACACAAGGTAACAGGTGACATTTCTGCTTAGTCCTCTAAAGAATATTTCACATTGCTAAGCTTAAAGCCCTAAGGTTATCAGAGCCTCTTACAAAACAGAACTGATGTAACATATTCTCTATTGAAAACAAAGGGAGATCAAAGCAGGACGAGGTTACAGCAGTGTGATTTGTGTTTCAGTTCCATGAATATATTTGTGTGTATGTATATTCGCTTCTGTGCGTCCATAGTAACCACAGCCATAACCCAAGAAAGCATGGTGTGGGGAGCTTTGCTCTGAAAATCAAGTAGCCCATTAGGAGGCATAAATATTAATAGAGCTGTCTAATCCTACACTCTCAAATGAGGTAGTTCAGATCATGAGTCTTCGCATTTAAAATTTATTCACTGCCCTGACTAGAATAAGAAACAGAATCCACATGTGGGGAAGTCACTGATATTGGGCGGTCTCTGAGCCACTGATAATTCCTAAACATAAAAGTAAGGATCAAGTGATTTCTTTCCTTATTCTGCACCTAAATCTCCTACAAATACTAATTTATCCAAAACTGCATGTGCCTGGCTCCATGACACTGAGGATATACCACCTGCACCTCCTCATTTTCCCATTTGAGGCATCTTCAGGCAGTATGAAGGCTTTAGTGCAGGTTCCTAAGAGCATACTGTCATCCCAAGTGCAGAGCACACAACACCTGGGGGTTCTTTTAGTGGTCATATTAGTGATCCTTCCCCAATTTTCTTTACGTAGTTATCATTAAATTAGGAAATTCCTGGTGCAAACCGTTGCAATGCAAAGAAATTAATATAGAATATTAAAACACCACAGGTATGCAGCTAAAGCAGGATGCACTTGCCCTCCTAAGAGATAAGGAGTTACCCTGTCATTCTGGACCACAAGCAAAATATTTGTGTTTTGACTACAAGGTAAATTAGAGATCTGAAATGTCAAACAGTAGAAAACCATCCAGGTGATCCCTAGAAATGATGCAAAAGTTTGTGAGGAAATTCCGGAAATGCCAGATAATAAACAATATAATTAGCATCAATCAGTAAAATGATATTACCTACAATATAACCCAGGGTCTATTAGAGTTACAAAAACTAGATTAAAAAAAGTAACACAAAATTAATCAGATGCCTTTGCACAGATTTTCCAAAGGCAGCCCTTGCAAACACAGGTTTGTGCCCACCCAAAACAGAATTAGCAGTCTCTGACTTTCATGAACCTGAAAGAAAAGACACAAAACCAGATGCTCTTTCTTTGTTTTTGAATCAGTAATTTGAAGGTCAAGTAACTGAAATGTAGGCCTCCATGTTTAGCAAAAACCATGCTGACTTGTCTCGTTTCTTTTCACCAAGCTTCAGCCTATCATTCTGTAGTCTCTGCTGTGGGCACATCCAAATCCCAACAAGAGGTCACGGATACAATGCTCATTACCATCTCTAGCACAACTCATGGATAGAATTCCTTTCATTTCTACATCTATTTTAATCAGATTGCTCCCTGTTCTTCAAAATGTTGAATTTTCTCATATCCCTCAGCTGACAATTAAGTATAAATACTAATTTATTTATCTAATTCAATCTATTTCATGTAGTAAGAAAGAATCAAACCACGAGTAATGATAGCATATGGTTGCTGGTTCAGTCACTTTGATCTTATATATGCTTTATGAATTAAAAAGATGGTGTAAAAGTCTGCGTCTGATTTCCAGCTTTTCTCTTTCCAATAATTTTCATCACTAACTCTGATGCAATGACTGCAACCTAAAAATCCAGCAAAAGAGAGAATGCTGGGCCTTTCTTCTTTTCAATACAAAACTGATGCCATTTCCAAGGTGTGGTTGCTGCTCAGTTGCTGTGACTCTACTGCAACTTTGTCCTGCAACACGACTCCTTTTGCCACTGGCTGTGGGGGCAATCCCAGCCCAGGATAAATCTCAGGTTACGCACGGGTGAGTAGAGTGTGAGTGACTAAGAGAACAGAGATTACTACAGGTATCTCAGCTGAAGGTGTTCAGTTGCTCACTTGTCAACAGCAGAAGGTAGGCTTTTTATTGTGCTGTGTGTGCAATGAATGTAAGAGGAAAGGTACCTACTGAATTTCAAATAACTCTCTTTATTCCCCTTCAGGCCCACAGGACAATAAGCATGACTTTCTCAGCTACTGGGCTCTCCCTCTCTTTACTTTTACCATTTTTCTGATTTTTTTTTTTTTTTTTTTTTTTTAATACTCTCTCATAAGAAAGATGCTCTCAGAGAACAATGATGGGGATCTGCATCTTTATTTATGACTTTGTGAATCAGCGTCTCGGTGATAGGAAGTGAAAGTTGCTCAGCTAATTACACACGCTTGATGAACTGCGTAATAACTGCTGCAGCGCTGCACATTAATTGAATGCATATAAATGACAGCAGTTATTCTAACTTGAATGATGTGTGAAGAAGTGACGTTGCTCACAGTACCCCGATTATCTTCATTTCCAGCTTTGAGAATCCAGCTTAAACAATTGTACTTTTACAGCACTGAGCAAAAATTCCCTAACAGAAAACAGAAGATGCCTCAAAGCCTGACACTTTAAACACAAATCGCTTAAAGTCACTGAAAGTGGATTTAGACAGCTAGAAAAAGCATACACTGAGCAACTACAATTAACAATTAATAATTAACAACTAGCTGCAACCAGCGGTTAGGAGCTGTAAGAGCTAAAGCCTTGGAAACAAGGCCACCTTCATTTAGAGCCTAGGTACTGCCTTAAAAACCTAATACAGTGTTTCCAGAGTTAAATTTTGCCCAGCTCTAAACATTTCTGCTATACGCTTTCCTAAAATGTATTTGTTTTGGAATAACAGGATAAAAAAAATATGGATTACAGCTAAGAGGCAACTGTGCATGTCCACAGTACTCACTGTTTACCCCAAAAAGCATTCTAATTCACGTGCAGTCCAGTTCTAAGGTAACACATTATTTTAAAGAAAACAATAAAAAAAAGTAATTTGATACAATACAAACACGCAAAGTAGTAGAAAATTAGTACCTCAAAACTAGCACCAAATGCCTCCTTTAAATCAGTACCAAAATAGACCTTCTCTGTTGCATGTCAACTGCTTCAGGAATTTGCAAATATTCACAAAGAAATCTGCAAACTCTCCCATACTATTTAACACGAAAAGGGGAGAAGCCAAGTTTCCAAAGCTTCCAAAAGCAGCCTAGTTCCCAAAGTACCATGTCACAATATTTTAACAGTTCCCTACAACCCTATTAAGAGTTTTTGGGCTTGACAAAGAGAGCTATAATCACAGAATAAAGGAAGTCAACGCTCAGTTTTAGAAGCGCGTAAATGAAAAAAAAAAAAAAAAACGTTTCACATCTACGTTTCAGGAAAGTTAACACTGCTCCAAGAAAACAGGGAGTATCTGGAGAAAGCCAGCCCAGGGCTCAGCCCTGCATTGCTACAGTACTTCCCAGCCATTATGCCATAGTACAGAAGGGAGAGCTGTGGGCTGTGCCAGCCCCTCCAGTGGTAACAGTGCCGGTCCCCAGGCACAGAGCTCCCTCCTCTGCATCCACACACAACATCCTGTCCCTCGTGCCACTACAGACACTGCCCAGAACCTCGAGGCCAAGAGAGAAGCTGCCAACACTGCCACTGGAGAGAGCGCGAGAGAGAGATGATCAGGTGCAACTGAGTCCTGGCTTTATAAAAGTTATCTTCTCATCTGCTGTACATGGTCCTCTCTTTAAACACCTCTCCACCAGGACAAGACACTCCCTAACAGTTCACAGCACCAGCAATCAGCCTCCTTCACCTGTATTATTCGTTCTCCTTTTGCAAGGTTTCGATCTCTCCCCCATATTTTTTTTTTTTTTTTGTCCACTTTATACATACCTCCTTTTCTACAAATTTTCTTGCCGGGTTTTCTGGCACATTCCTTGGATATTCTTTTGACTGAAAAATGAATAGAAGACTAGAAAATAACATGGAGCTCCGTCACAGACAGTAGGAGCATGCAACACCACTATCTAACTTAAATATGACCTGCTTTATTAGGTGCGGAAGATTCTCAACTTGTTGTGCCTGCACATGCAATGGAAAAGATGTTGATGCATCTTCCCAGAAGTCAGTGGGTAGCAATGAGAATTAGGCACCAACTTTGACCTAAAAAATACACGTGCTGTGGGAGAAAAAAAATGAGTGTAGACAGAAAGGAAAAAAAAATAAAATCAAAAAGCAAGGACAAATGCACAGAGAGAAAAGCAGCATGCACACATGTAATAAGCTGGCATGCAAACAGAGAAAGCCATGCGTGCTACCAGTACACGTGAATTAATACTGTTAGAAAGTAGAACAGGAAAATAAAAAGATCTCCCTGTTTCGCCTGCTATTAACTCACCATCCTCGGTTGGGACATAGATATTTAAATAGAGGCAGTCTTCGTTCTGATCTTGTACATAGGTTGAAACTACATCCAAGTTATTAGTAAACCACACGGGAAGCATGACTTCAGGCAACCTGCCTTCTATAATGTTCTGGGGACACACTGGAGCAAACTGGGTGGTATTTTTGATATCTGCCCAGGGAGACGGAGGCTCAGGAGGTTGAAAGCGGCGCTCCCCTGTGGGAGGGGCAGCGTATGGAACCCCGAGAAACTGAATAACGGGCCCCAAAATTTCATTATTAAGTTCCTTCTTAATCCCTCTTATCTTGCCAAAGTTGGTGGTCACCACTGGGTTGGTATCATCCAATTTTTGGGAGGACACAGCTGCAGCGTGAAGCAAAAATCCAAGTATAGAAAAAGCAAAAGTGGCATTCAATCCCATGTGTAGCAGGCGGACCACCGTCGCTCTCCATACACAGTTCAGCCACATGGATCTTGGAAAGGCCATGGTCCCACATTAGTTGTGTAACTACAGTGAAGCAATCTGATTTGTATCCACTGGTGTAAAAAGAGGGCGACCGGAGGAAACAGATCAAGTTTCCTAAATAGGTGCCTGTCAGAAAAATCTCAAAAGGCTTTTCATGCGGTAAGTATCTTCCATTGATTTCACACTTATTGAAGCTGCATCTTCACTCAGCACTATTTATCAGACTACATCCTATTGACAATTCTGTTTTCCATAGCAGCAATATGAAGAGAGCAGCCATTTACTGCAGAATCCCCTCTTATAAATCAAATCCAGTTAGCCGCAGGTCTATATCCTGGAGAAAATGAAAATAAATCATTAGTATGAAAGAGCTAATATGGGCAGAGTGATAACTAGGTGTTTAACACGTTATTTACATACATTAATATTTGCTAGAGTCATGTAAGTTAAACCGCAGTAGTTTATGGGTCCATGAAATGGCAAGTGAAACACTGATTACTGGATTATCTGTAACGTCACCTGTTGAATTTATAAAGACTTCTCAGGAGAAACAGGACTCACAGAAAATACATTTTTTAAATTCACCTTTTTAAGAATAACCAATTTGCTGCCAAGCTACATTACATAAGTGTTTATGTTAATATTTTAACTTAATCAGCTCATAATCAATTTTCACCTTGTTTGCAGAAGTTGATTTATCAGAACGGAAGTAATTATTTCTTAAAGCAGAAGATGGGGAAATTAAGATAGACAGGCATACTGAAGACTCAAATGCATTTTATTTCATTAAAAGCAGTTTATAATACATACAAATATTTTTTTGTTCATTTTAAAATAGAACATGAATTACTGTGCTTATTCCCAATAACCTGAATTACCATGCTTTATGTGGTTTTCTGATAGCTGATGAAAAACACAGAAAGCGTGAAATGTTCACATCAATGAAGGACCAAAATCCGCTTCTGCTGAAGTGAATGGCAAACTCTGAATTTGCACAGAAGTACAAGCGGACCTCTGTAGGTTGCTGGGGTTTTTTTCAGAACTGGTTTGGAAAAGGATATGAACAGGCAGCTTAGGGATGGAGCTGTATAACATAATTTTTACGTCAGATCAATCCTGCATTCCTTATAAAAGACTGACTTCAGTGAAAAATGAAAACGCAGGTTGAGAGCACTCAATTCCTACCATCCTTAATTTATAACATAAACAATAAGCATTCCCACAGGACCATAGAAACCTTATCTTTCATACATCCACATGCTGACTGAACAATAGCCTAGAAAAAATAATCAGTTAGGATCAGAGACAGTATAATCTGAAATTCCAGATGCTATTTTCAACTACTTTAGCTCAGAGGTTGTCACACAAGACTTGTGTGCCAGCACTTCTGAAAATTGCTCGGTGCATATCATTACATCTTCCATATTCATGTGAAACATATTTCCAACGCGACTTACAATATCCTATTATTTAATATGCAGTGTTATCCACAACATAGCAGTGTAATCTTACACTCCCTATTAAGCAGCGTGTAATGCACAAGAAATGTGTTTTGCTTTGTATAGGAAACATTTTAAACCACCTGCTTTTGAAAGAGCATTGGCAGCTTTAATGAGAATTGTTTTTTTTATCATGTCTATACACATCGTAGAGAGAATTCAAAAGAATGGCATGTCTAATAGTCAGACTACCCTGCAGTTTGGGTTATTAAAAAGGAGATTGTAAAAGCTATATAGGACAGCAGGAGATTTGGTTCATGTCTAGTGTTCCTTTAGCTCTGAACAATCTCTCTCAGGAGGCAATAAGGAGATAGACGAAGCTTTCCCGCAATTTTCTCTTTCCCTTTCTTTCTCTTCTAATTCTAATACCTTCACTGTGAAACTGCATTAACAAACAAGCTTATATCCTTCATTCTCCAGCTGCATATTCTCAGTATTTGCTGGAAACGCACCAATTTAGCCGCAGAAAATAATTCCCCAAACTTGATATAGATGTTTACATTTACTTTAACACACTTAAATGGAATGGCAGACATTCCCCTTATGGAGGATTGTTGCTTTGTAGTATTTCAGATTTTGGAGGGAGTAGGGTATTACTTGAGAAATAGTAAAGACAGAGTAGGCAGGCAGGGGTCTGAGTAATGCATATGGAGAGGTGGAAGCCTATTCCTTAGTGGTATTCAAAAACCTCCACAGCCTTTTCCACTGGGTCTTAAAACCCACGAGGGTTCGTTTTCCTCTCAGAAATGGAAACATATACTTTCTCTTCTTTCTCAAACCCAAACTTGTAAATAGCAGGAACTTAATCTCAGTAGTTTTCCTGCTAATTCACATGGTCTGGGGAAGGTCTGAAAACAACAAATCCAACATAGCTGTGCCAAGGAAAAACATCCTTCTTCATTTCAAGTGCTGACTTGGTTCAATGTAGAAAATTACCAGGATACTACTAATAATTCATTTAGCACCTGTTTTCAATTCTAAGACTTTTTCATTTTAATACACTTTTGACACCTCAAAAGGTAAATTCAACGTAAACTCAAAGTCAATTCTAGAGCTGGGCTATAGATCTAAGCTTGTCCATCTGCTGGTTTGTCTTTGCCCCTGAACAGCTCTGCTGTGATCTGCAGTTCTGGTTTGCCTCCCACGGATAAGGTTTGACTCTATGGTAAAGACAGGATGCTAAAAGTGTAAGAATATAACTCAGTCCTGTGGTTGCTATTCCTAGTTAATTAACTGTTGGGCAGCAGCGTCAGTGAATAGATGGATAGGCTTTACAGGGCAGCAAATTGTCGGGCACTTGCAGAATTTGAATCAACATATTTTCACTGTATTTATAACTTGAATTTGGGATTTGCTCTTTTCAAGCCTTTCTTTTTAAATGTCTAAGTAAGAGTTTATTTTTGAGACTGAGAGGTCAGACATTCAAGCCTGTCATTGGCCGCCCTGCAGCTATCACATCAAAACCACAAACTCAACGCAAATAAAAAGACTGAGATTTATCAAATCTTTCAAGACTTTCATGACAAAATTTAATTTTGAGCACCAGGTGCAAGGGCAAGCAGGGAAGCTGGCCAGGAGCATGTTGAGAGTCAATGCTGGACAAAATTCTCCTCAGTCTTCCTGCAGGTGGTCTATATAGGACTTTCCCTTGGTATCTGGACTCAGCTGAAGAGGAATCAGTGAAATAAAAGAGAAGGAGTAAACAGGAATGATCAGGGAGACAGGCAGGAGAATAAACCAAAGAGTAGCAATAATAAATCTGGGGCAAGATTTAGCATCAAAATAATGTGGATCTGAGGAGGAGGAGGAGAAACATTTTGAGATTTTACTGCTGTCTTGATTTGAGGATCACAATTGCTCCCTGTGGTAACACAAATGAATTCTACTGTAAAAGGTATTTGATAAAGTCTTTCATGCTCTTTCAAACAGTCTATACTATACAGAGGTTTTTTCTATCATCTATTATTTTATTATCTTCCTTTCTGAATTCAAATTACTTTATAGCTCAGATTCTGAAATACTTTAGAGAGACACTTAGTATGCTGAGGAGTGAACAATCCAAGAGAGCTTCAGTGCATCTTTGCATTTCCAATGACACAGGGCACCCCACAACAGGTCACATCTGCTGCAAACTGCAGCAGCTAAACTCCTCTTTGTTACTCATGCCCAGACCTCCAAATCTTAAGGGGTGGTTTGATCTGTACCACCCGTCAATAGCTCCAATGGACTAATAAAACTTGGGTGGCACCCAAGGCTTCTGGCCATATGCCAGCTTTTGCACAGGTAAAGGCCCAAAAAGCTGTTTTCTTTCAGCTGAAGGTGTATTCTGTGACTTGATATTCATGCTTAAAAATTCCTTTCCATCTCAACTCTGCTAGTAAATCCCAGTTGCACAAACATTCAAAGTGACTGAAGAGTTTGGAACACCATACAATGCCACTTCACCTCAAAACACAAGTGCTATATTGCAGAACCAGCTACCTTTGCATCCGTTTTTACTTACAACAGTGTCTCCTTAGAACTAAGAGCCCAGAGATGTTTCGTGTCTCTAAGAAGAAATCAGTGTTCTAAAACACGCTACAAAGCCAAGCAGGAGCATGGCCAGTGGTACAGAAACCATTAGAGGAAAGATAAGGGTGAACACTGTGTCGGTGTGACACGCCAATTGTAAACATGATCAGACAAATCCTTAAGAGATGCAGCACAAAATTCCCCATCTCTTCTTTCACGTTTCAAGTTAGCAAGGGAAGCACTGTTCCAAATATAGTGTATTTTCTCTCAACTTAGTAGTTAAAAAAGGCCTGGTTGGTGGGACTTTGAGCAGCCTGGAGGGGAAGGTGTCCTTACTGAAACCTAGATGACCTTTAGAGGCCCCTTCCAACCCAAACCATTCTGTGAAATATTTTAGAACAGACCCTTTTCTTGCATACTTCTCTAAATACTTTCTCAAAGGGATGGGATTTGCATGGGTTTAGTTCAAGAAATTAACTACATTCGTTTAAAAAACCAGGTGTATGAAATGATAACAGAGGAGTTGCAATCCTGAATATGTAATACACATAAGAAGGGTACAGTTCTGATGGGGTTTGGTCAGAACCCACATGCCAGCACCCCTTCCACCTCAGAGCAGCCACGTGTCTGGTAGCTCCAGAAAGCTGCTACAAATCCAGCCCTACTGAGATGCAGAACCCTTGCCAAGATGGCCAACAAAGGTATGAATAAGACATCACCTTTATGGGCTCACAGTCCCACCCCACATTAGGATGAGATTACATGTGTTGTTATACAGGTCTGCAAACAACCCAGTGGAAAGGATTTCCAGATGCTACAAGCTGTGCAAACATATGACTCCCAGATCAGAGAAACTGATTCCTGAGTGCCCTTACCTCAGTTTAATATGATGTTTCAACCACTAAACTTCATAACCAGTTAGTGAAAAACACAGTATTTAAATACTGTAGTATAAAGTATTCAATGCAGTGCTTCAAAATTAGTAAAAAGTTGAATTAAAATGAGTGGATGTCATAAGACTCCTTTAAACTGTGATGCATTTTTCAACTGCACCAAACTTTTGTTCTTTCCTATTAGTGGGAATATTCACTAATGCTTAATAACTAGTATTTTCATGATCAAAAAGTCCTTTAAATAATTTCTGCATCTTAGTTTGCCAAAATAGGAAGACTTCTAATCAAAATTGTCTATTAAACTGTTTTTGAATTAGACAAATTAAGCCCATGAGAGGAGGGTCAGTTAAGTCAGTTAAGTCTTCCATTTAGTCATATCAATAAATCATTTTCTTAAAATAGTTCTACATCTTAGCTGAAGTAATTGTTTATATTACCAGAAGTTGGCTACAATTTTCTAATGTGGACTAGAGCTGCCTGACATTTTGCACAGTAAGTAGGTAACGAAATGGTGATTTTATCCATAACAGAAAGAATGGGTAACTCTGTCACTTATGTGTAAAGTTTTAGACAGCTAAGTAATATAGATTTAAATTAAAAATGACAGATGCACTGGCTTGGAATATAATGGGCACTGAAGTGAACCTTTATTCCTTTTAGCAGCTTACGGTTAACTCTTAAATGGACCACACATTATCCTCACTTTTGAGTACTGTAACTATTCAGCTAAATGATCAAATGGCCATTCTGTTGATGGCTGCTCTGTGCTTCAGGACATGAAGGCTCCCTGACCTACAGTAGAAAATCCACTGAACTCACGTTAATCAGAGGTCATCCCGGAGAGAAAAATAACCCAGATGTTTCTCATTTGAGAACTTCAGTATCGAAATCCGTTTATTGCATATTATTAGGCCAAGTGGGAGTTGCTTTGATTAGTACTTCATAAAATATACACATGCTTCTCATCTTATCACTCTAGCAGAGTATCTAGAACCCACTCAGAGGCTCCTGAAACTAACTGTCCTTTTGTCTCTTGCAGGTGAAAAATTAAGTTATAGAATTGTTAACAAAGTTCTTCACCTGATATATATTTGTGGCTCACCCTTGGTTCACTGGGGTTAATTCATATGAGAAAAATTAATTGGAATTTCTTCGCCACCTTTAATACAACTATAATATCAACAATAATACTGCCTTTAATGATAGTTCATCCCCCAAGGCAAGCTTTCATATCAGATTCATAAGAAAGATATTACTTTTGTATTTTCCTGTCGGGGAGGGTGCTAGGAATTCAAGATAAAAAAAGCTAGAATACAGGTATTACCACTTCTTGAGGGAGAACTCTGCAAACAAAGATGCTTGAATGAACTCAGATTTGTCCATGAATTGTTGTTCTATCTGGATGCAATACAGTAACTGTTCCAAGCATACAAAACCCTTGTTGTAGAACTAGATCAATAACTAGCTCTTCAACGAGAAATTTTTTTTTTTTTTTTTTTTTTTAACAAAAAACCAGCAAACTTCCTTGTGGCAGAAAAAGGAACCCATGCTTTTTGACCAGATGGTCAAGATCGTCCCGATTTCATTAGGGTAATTGAGATCAAGTTCCAACTCATCAGAAAATTCACAGACATATAAACATAATTTGTTAATCACAAACCCAACATCTCCAACTCAGCTCTGAAAGAGCTCTTGACTGGTATTACCAGGCTTTCCAGAACTGCAGAGTGCACACTACAACTTGAGTGCAATATTGGCATTAGAGGGATCTATCAGCTTGAAGAGGTTGTTTCCTGTGATCTAGCATTCTGTACATCTGTGACTTTACTTGCATTTGTTCCAAAATGAATTTCATGCTTAACTTGTTTTTCTTAATTAAACTTACTTTAGCAGTTTCTAATATGTGCATTATTAAAACTCATTAGTCCCATTCATGGCTGCCTGTCATTTTTGGCTTCATATTCATGTACCAAAGAGCTCTGCTGCTTTATATAGGAAGTAAATTAAATAATAAATATGAGAACTTGAACGTTTTATGAGTGTCAGTATGAGAAAGTGGCTGCAAGGCCCATAAGGTTTCACAAAAAAAAAGCATTACAGCTAAAGCTAACATGCTGACACATCTCTGATCTATAAAGTCTGCAGTAATGGTAGCAGTAAAGTGTTGTGCCATAGATGGGGAATTTTTCTCTCACACGAAATAGAAATAGGACATAGCACAGACTATATTTACTATTGTAAAAAAATTTCAAATAAAATTTCCCAAAAGCTTAGAATATAACACCATTAAATGTCTACAAAGATTTACTCTTTCCATCTGACTTCATGCGTAGCTCCTATTATTCAGCTCCTTGTCCTCTTTTCATTTTCTGCCCCTGTCTGTGAGAAAGAGACTTATTTCAGCTACAGCAACCAGGCTCAGTCCCCCTGTGGTCATGTCCTGGCCACGCTGACCACGGCTCCAGTGACCAGAGGCTCTCCTGACCCAGCAGCAGCGTCTCATGGTGACTGTTCCAGGGCCCAGATCCTCCACAGAAACAAACCATCATTGTGAAACCGGTTGAAGAAACAAAAGCCTCATCTCACAATGCCTGTTTTGCACAGGCTTGAGGATGTCAAAATATTCAGTCTATCTGTAAGGTTTCTCCTGACTAAATCGTCATTTTCTCCTCATGAATATTTCTAGCACTGTGTGCCTACATAACACTTTACTGCTTTCAAGTACTGTTTTGGAAACTGGGGGATGGGGTTGGGAAGGCAAAAGTTAAGGAACAACTTTAAGGTCAGATATTGAAAGCTTCAGACAAAATGTAATTAAATAAAAGTATAAAATACAACATAAACGTATTCCACTCATTAAATTCCCAGAACCAGTTCAACAAGTGAGCTAATGGCTTCTCTAGGCAGGATGTGATTGAGGAGATTTAGAAAACATCTTTTTAAATTGCCATTTAAGTTCTCTGCTTCGTTAAAGGAATATGAGTTACTTGAAATACAATAGTTGGAAAGTGTCCTTGACCACTTTTATGATTTTACAGTCACATGTTGCTAATTTCCAAGCATTACATCCTCCCTTAATATGGTGCAAAAGACCTAACAAAGCATCAGCAGAAGGTGACAGGCTACCCAAAGGCAACACTAAAACTGATTATGCAGAAAATATTATGAGGACAAAACAGAAGAATTCAACAAATGGGGCAAAGAGAACTCAAATTGCTTTTCTTTTAATGGTCTCATGTTTTATTTGACCACAGCAGTGGAATAACCATGTTACCCTGCTGTGTGCAGCCCAGATCTTTACAGGGCTTGGTAACCACAAGGATATTTCCAGCACAGACACTGTGCCCCCTGGTTTCACACAGCTGGGGCTCCCTCACACCGCCTTTTGTTTTCTAGTGAGAAGTGCCATGGTGGAGTGGGTGCACAGCAAAACTTAACACGGGACTAAGCAGCCAACCAGTCACTTTTTATCCCTGGGGAATACATAAAACACCATTAATGAGCAATTAATAGTTATGGAAAGTAAGTCTGTTGGGAAACACGTGGGGTCTTCAGAGGCAGGTGGAAACATGCAGCTGAGTCACCAAGAAGCCAAAACTATTTCCCCTTGTAATTCTGCTAATTCAATAGCAATCCTGGGGAATGCAATGCCATTATTTGTTATTAAAATTACAGGATGTGCTCTCAATATGCAACACATGATGAAGTTTTCCCATCAGGTTCTTTTTTTTTTTTTTGCATCCCCTAACTCCCTCTCCCTCCCTTCCATACAAACTATTGTGCAACACCTGGGTATCAGGGCAGGCATCCCCCTGTGAGTGCTTATGCTCCCTCACAATGCAGAGCTCAGAACCAGAGCTACAGTAATGGAGACAAGCCTCTAGAACAGCCTTTATTCATCAGTCAGGACCTATTTTTTATCATTATCTATTATTTTATCACCTGTTATACTTACCACAGAGGGATATCTGGGACTAATCAGAAACTATATCATTTACTGGTTCAGATTGATAACTGCCCATCCTTTATCAAAAGAAATCTCCAGAGGTTTCTACTGGATCTCTAGCAAAATGTTGTATTTTCATTATTTGCTTTCAAAGAACGTATGTTTCCTTTTGCCCTTCTTTTTTCACTATTTAATTTTTAAATAGTTTCTTTTTCATGTGATTAAAAAACCATAATAAATGTGACATCAAACAAATAATTCAGAGCTAGCCAAGGATGTGTAATACAGCTCTACATCTCTATTAGAAGGGAATGTATATTTGCTTTTAATAAAGAAAGGCAAGCCAATCCATTACAAACTGAGACCACATCTGAACCTCTGCTTTCTTCCCTTTTCCCCAGACTCCATTTGAACAATTAGAGTGGTTTATGCTTGTGTACATGCCAGTGGATATTAAATATGTAAACTGATAAAAAATACAACTACCACCATTACCATGTTCAAATTCCTCCATTCACTTGCAAATCAATTTATCTGCCTACAGCCCTGTCCCAGTCTTTAAATAACCCTCCTCAGCAGACTGCTCCACCTCCAGCCAAATAATCCAGAGAAAACCCACTTTGTTAAAGATGTTTAAGTATCAACAGCTAGGATGTTATCTTCTTACCCTACTCTAGGAGAAGGGGTAAGATAACCAGAGCAGCATCAGGACAGCAGCTCTTCTCCTCGCTCCTACACTCACTGCCTTAAACAGCCTGAGCCACTCTCATGGCTTTCGTTGCTACTTCAGTTAATCACAAAACAGAGGTGTTCAGCCAAATCCTGCTTCCCAGCACACTTAGCATGATTATCCTCAGCCTCATTTTTCTTCCCACAGCCTGCATATGACTCGCATGAAACGTACAGGATAAATGGGATCTCTTTGTAGGTATCTGAGGATCTGCTAATCATTTACTGCAAAACTGCTTTTGTAACATCACTGCAATCCGTAGCCACAGCCTAAGAAAAACGTTGTCGTTTATCAAAAAGTAACTAAGAAGCAGTCTTCTTTAACCCTGCATCCTGCACCAGTAATAGAGTCGAAGGGGGGAAAGAAAAAATAAATAATCCTCCCCATCCACTATTCCCAAACATGGCTACTTAGCTTTTGGCTCCCAATCTGCAAATCTGATTTCAAAGATGCAGAAGTGGTCTGCGTGTTACAGCTGTTGAGCCCACACAAGTCTCAGTGCAGTCAATGGGAATCAGTATCTTTGAAAATCAGGGCCCTGAATAACAGGCTCTATTTTTAAATGCTCATTTATACCATGCATGGGTCTTTCTCTTGTCAGGTGCCTGTAATAAGGTTCGTGTAATTTCATAAGTATCCTTTGCTTCAACCAAGTCAGCCCAGAAAAAAAGTAGGGGGAAATGTCCCAAAGCTCACAGTACTGCTCTTTCAGCAATAACAATAGTCTGTAGATGCATCAAAAATGCTGCTACTGTAAGAAAACAAACAAAAAAGCCCAACCTAGGTCTTAAGGGAGCATGAAAAGGTTATTGTGAGCGTTGCCAAAAATACATGGTTTCGGACGTGAATTATCTCTCTGAATTTACCAGTACGGTCTGGTCCCACTAAGGCTCTGGATAAATGCAAATATTGCCACAGTGGATGGCAGTGCTGGCAAAAAAAATTCCTAAAACAATTTCTTACGCTTACACTGAGAAAAAGAAAAATCTGCTTCATTTCAAATTCACAGAACATCTAAACGTGCTAAAAACATTCACTTTGATATTTATAGCTTCTATAAGACATATTTCCATTTTATACTAGTGAATTTTAATGCCACAGTTGTTAGAGCTAAAACAAACTGGCCTTCCAGAAAGCAAACCCAGTGTCAAACTAAAATGATATTCCTTCAAAAGGTCAGCAAATTTACAGAACGAAATGGCCAGTCCAGATTGTGTCACCTGCACCAGCAAGAACACAACACTATAATCAAGCTCTGGTTTGTTTTATTTAAACAGTTATTTGAATGTAATTGCTCTGAAACCATACGCATCCTTAAAATGATTCCAGATAACATCCTTTCTCCTGATTCCAAGGTAACTTTCTGACTTTAATTATAAGTCAATTAATATTAAGTAATTCGACTGATTAATTTTAATTAAACCTGTTGAAAATTGATTTTCCTTTAGCAAGTAAAGATGATGCTCTAGTGCGATCATCAGGAAAGGAGGATG
>VZTE01002616.1:191572-260113 GCA_013397775.1 Eulacestoma nigropectus | reverse complement strand
CCGCTCGGGCTCGCCGCCGCCGCAGCCCCCGCGCAGCCCCGCACCCGCAGCCCCGCACGCATCCCCCTGCCCGCGGACACGCACACACGGGCACGGACGGCTCGGAAACCGGCCCTGCCGAGCGCCCCCGGGCTCAGCCCCGCAGCCGCCCTGCCCTGCCCGGGGCCCCGCGCCCGGCCCGGCCGCCCCGCTCCATCCCAGCAGCCCCTCTCTCCTCCATCCCGGCCGCCCTGCTGCATCCCGGCCCGGCCGCCCCCTCCCTCCTCTCCATCCCGGCGCGGGCTCGCCCCGCACGCCGGGAGCATCAAAGTATTTACCAGTTCACGGCCGCTTCCCCGCAATCGCAGCTGAAGCCGTAATCCGCTGGATTCGCCTCCTCCGGCTCTCCCAGCCGCTGGGAGCGGGAGGGCTCCCAGTAGTGCTCCGGACACTTCCCAATTATACCGATTTTTATATATTTTTCTACCCTTTCCTGGGATCGGGGCGCGGGGAGGGGGGGCTGGAAATCCCCATCCGGAATCCAGCCTCATCCGTGCCGAGCCACCTCCATGTAAATCCGACCATCAGGCAGGCAATGGAAATGATCAAACGCTACTTCTCTCCGTCTGCAGGCAGATAATCCCACTAATCCAATAGATCTCCCCCGATCCGAAATTGCCCTCCAGACGAATCCCTTTCGCTCGGTGTCCGGCGGACGATCGCGGAGCCGCGACGGTGCCCCCGAGGGGCGCGGCAGGGGCGCGGAGGGGTGCGGAGGGGTGTTAATCTTTTTTGGCTCCTGGATGCACGGCTCGCTCAAACCGCCGAGATCCCTGCTTTTTCCCCTATTACACGTTTCCACTCCAAATTGCTGCTGGATGAAAAATGGTACAAAGATACCCCCAGCGGCGGCGCGGCGAACAGCGCGGGCAGCCCCGGCCCCGCACCGCCCCGCACCGCCCCGGGCGGACCGGCCTCCGGGGGACCCTCCCGCAGCGCCACGGCCCCGCAGCGGGGCTGGGGGGTCCCTCGGGCGGCCGCGGGCAGCGGCACGGAGCGCACGCACCCCCGTGAGCGCCGGGGTACGAAGGGATGCCAGCGCAGGATGGAGGTGCTGCACACACCTGCGTGCGGGTGGGCTGCTGCCTCTTAGTTAATTATACCCAAAATTATGTAACTTATATATAGCTTATACAGAGAGCTGTGAACTGTACGCAAATATTTCACTCGGGTGTAATTCTGGGTGAAACCCCAGTCTCACTTGGATCGGCACTGTCTGCACACAAGATATCAGTGGCTCTGTTTCCCCTTGCTGTGTCTTGAAATCTTTTACTTACTTTTCATGGCTTTCTTTTTATTTCTAATTGAGGAAAAAAAGTATTCTCCGACCCCGGCCCTCACGCTTTCTAGGATCACAGCAGAGAATGAAAGTTGATAACTCGGGGGATGTGGGGAGAAAGGAAGGCCAGATCAGAAGGAAAAGGAGAATAGTCCTTTGAATGCTAAAAGGTCTATTCACTTTTTAAAAACAGCCACAACCACACATTAAAATATCTTGAGTTTAGCCTCTTGTAGAGAGCTCATTAACATCTCCTGTTATTTTAGGAGAGACTTCCCTTCACACTGTGTTTAAAATCTGTATTTTTCTCCATTAACATCCACCTTGGTTTAAAATATTGACACTAATCAAGCACAGCAAACCCACTCATGTTTCCAAGCCTACAGCCCCAGGCAAGGTCTGGAGGTGCCCGATAATTTGATAAGCTTTTACACCCTTACCTGAGAGCACATCCCAGTGGAGGGAAGGTCAGTTCCAGCCTTGCTGGGCTATTTATGTCTCTGAGTCCCACTGAGGATCTGGATCTAAATGTCCATGGCAGGAGTGACAGGACACAGCAGCAGTTTATCCTGTGACACTCCATGTACTGGAATAATCGTGTCCTGGGCACATTTTTCACCTGTCTCAATAACTGTTATAATCCATGGCTAATTATGAAAGTCCGGAATCCTTCAGTACTCTGAAATTTATGAAATTTAACTCTTCTGCTGTCACCAAAAGCATGCAGCTCTCAGGTATGGGAGGGAAAGGCAGAACATACTCTGCTGACAGAGCGATCCCATGCATGTTGTTATGTTAGTCTCAAGGGAATACTACGTGAAAAAAAAAGGGGTTCAAAACTAGAAAGAAAATTTGTATATGAAAATCAATCCCTTGCCACCAGCCACAGATCAACCAACAGCCTAAAAACCATCACTGAAGAGGCAATACCAGGTGAGATATTCTGCCATTCTTCATCTGCACAAAACCCTGGAGGAGCTTTATCTTTGGGTTGTTTTTTGTACTGAAAAGCAAGAAATAAAGGTAAAATAAAATAACTGCACTCTCCTTGTCAGTCTAGATAAGCCACTGGAATCCAAGTGGGCAAAGTTTTATTCTGCCTTCTTCAAGGAGGATGTATCTATCTTCTCCAGGTTCCCTGAGCCACCATGTGAACATCTCCTTGGAATGCTCTGAGTACCATTTAAACAGATTGCCCCTTACTAACTGCGGGGGAAAATCTACCCATTTCTCTCTTTACCATGACTTTTGTGGGTGTCAGGAGCTGACAATTTACACCCAACTTGCAACAATCCCACCTTTGGCCACCAAGTCTCCATCTGGTCCTAAGCCATCTTCACTTGTGCAGAAATGGCACCAAATTGTCGAGCACATCAAGTTTTTCTTTAACTCCCTCTCACAGCAGTGATGTGTGATATCAGTTCATTCACACATCACTTTTGCTCTGGCCTGTCCCCAAGGTTGGAGTCCTTTTCCAGAACTTTTCCACTGTCTTTCACTTTACCTCCACCCTCTGTGCTTTAAACATTTCTCCCTTCTTCTTCCCTCCAGGGGCCTCGATAGCACAATGGCTCTCCTCTCATCCAGAATACTGCAGGGGAAAGAGAAATACTGGCTTGTGGAGGGCAACAAGACTTGCCTCCAGTTCCTGAAAATTGTGCAGGTCCAGGAAGGGATATTTGGCTGGGAAAACAAACTGTAGGGCTAATCCCTCTCTACTGAGATGTGATAGCAATAGCTGAGCCTACCTATGTGGTTATATTATATTATATTAATTATATTATATTAATATATGACATGCCTGTATTACCAGTGCAGTGTCTGATGCTGATTCAGTCTACAGCCAGGATGTCCTTGTCTGTACGAAATAAGTGGCCTGCACACACATTTAATTTATATATAAATATATATATATAAGGTTGGAACTACATGATCTTTAAGGTGCTTTCCAACCAAATCCATTCTATGATGTACACACACACATGCCTACATATAAATGTGTAAAGAGTGTTTGGATTCATTTGAAACAAGGGAAGAAGAGCCTGTGATTGATTAGAACTTTGTTAAATATGTTTTAATACCCCGCATGTCAAAAAATTACACTTTCATTGCAATCTAGGAAATGCAAAACTAGTTTAAAGACTGGCATTATTTAATATTTAGTTTGGCTGAGTCTTGATAGAGTTGTGTTATCTGCATTTATTAAAAAAATGAAAAGAGAGATAAATTTCCATGGACTGAAAATCCATGGAAATTTCAAAGGCCAGCGTCCTGCAATATTCTAAAATTCTCCTCTGCTCCATTTTCTCTGTTTTAAGACCACGAATCCCTTCATACAACCCTCGTGTAAACACCTAACTTCTAAAAAGAGCAAAACACACAATCAAAAGCTAAAAAGAAAGACGCTCCCAACTAGCAATCCAAGCTAAAATGCGCATGGAGATACATAAAGTATGCACCTGAAGCTTTGATGGTAGGCAAGTTTTTTGATGCAACACAAGTTTCACGAGCTACTGAAATATGTAGCTTAAGACAGTCAAGTTTTTCTTTCAAGTATAAATGTTACCAGACTCTGTTTCTCAAAAAAAATTAACCTTTCTAATAAGTAGAACAGGTGGAACTGTTTACATATACAAGCTACTAAAGATTCATTAATTTGTTTGTCTCAAGACAGCTCATTAAATTGTCTTGCAATAACTTTGTTAAATATTTTCTTTGATTTCATGAAACTTAAGATTACTCATCTCTGTGCATTTCTATTCTTCAGATTGCCCCGATTGCCAGATCTTTAATGAAATTATAATGCCTGTCTATGAGCTGCTGTAGTTAGCTGTAACTGCTGAGTTATTGCCATTCATTTGGTTTAACCTTGCCAAGAAGAGCCACTTAAAGAAGCCATCCCTCTTCACAGAGCATCTTCACAAAGACACGGGACCCTGACAGCCCTTCAGTTGCTCCAAACACGGGTATCGTTTGCTTTCTTTAGTATTGTTCTTCTACGCTAAAACAAATACATTTAAAAAAGCACAATGCTTTGCTTGTATGGCAAAGAACTCAGGACTGGTCAGAGTTTCACATATCAAGAGTCAAGAAAATTAGCAGCACTAGTCTGAGGGTTCTGACTTTAACTCCCTCTTGCCCACAGCAGTCCCCTGTATTCCCAATCCCCTATGGCCTCACCACCACCTCTGCTGCACTGCAGTGCTCAGGGACACCGGTTTCCTTCCTCCCAGCCCGTGATGGGAGCTGTGCATTTTGTCATCTGATGGGATTTGTATTCTGGCATCATACAGGTTGTCCTCGGTGACATTCACTTTTTATCATTAGCCCCTTGTACTGGGATGTTTAATTGGCTATGTTGTATCTCTGCACTGTAGATTTATTTTGCATTTTCATTTAATTAACAGCCATGACCAGTGGCCTGATGGATGGCAAAGCATTCTGTGAAGTAGAATCCTACTGGATTAAAAGCTTTGCTGGAAGGTTTCGAACACCCATTCAGCCTGAACTTCTCAAAAGCAGTTTTCTCTAAAGTACCGTGTTTCCAAAACACAGTGCTCGAGGACATGGGAAGAGGAAGAAAACAGGGCCCAAGGATGACACAAACCCTGTTCCTACAGACTCACCCCTCTCAAGTGTTGACTGGATGCTCAGATGAGCACAACCCACCCGTGGTTAGGCTGAGATTCAGAATTTCAGGTTCTTTCGGGTGCTGTTAAAAGACGGATATTGATAAAAAAAGCCACTGCCAGTGTTCTTACTGGAACTCAATCAGTAGATTACAACACATTACAACACTGTGCTTGCCAGGGAACTCTGAATTAATTATAAAATCCATTTCCTTGTTTATGTGGCTGGGAATACATTTAGTCCAGAGGAGTTTTATGACTTTGTTCCTTCCCAAAATTTCAGTTATTATTTGAAGCCATAATCCAGCAGTACCTTGGTTTGCAGGGACCCAGTTGAGGAAACTATGGGGCTAGACTTTGTTTTCTAAATTATGGAAAGCATTTGTACAAAGATTTTTCTGCTCATACTGTGTGAAAGCCAACCAATTTCCAGTTTTCTAATTAAATTAGTTTAAACCTAACACTGAGTACATACTGTATTCTACTTCCAGCATGCCGAGTTTGAAAGCACACAGAGACATTCCCTGAAGGAGCTGCTGCTCTGAGTCACTATTACATGCAGTTTATATTCATTCAGACCCAAGCAAGCAAACGACGGAGAACTATGGGCCAACTTCATCTCTGATGTGATGAAATGGAAGTTAGAGGAACCTCATCAGAGAGTTTTGTTTCCTAGTACTTAAACTCAGCAGAGAAAAAGGAACATGTAGCCTGGACTGTTACCATTTGCAAGTATAAACAATAAATTGTTTTCCACGTGCTTTTACTGTGGCATACCTTTTCCTTTTTCATCAGTCACTTTCCATAAGCAAGGAAAGCTTGAACTTCTGTGAATTAAGACTTGCTGGAAACTTGACACTCTCTGTACTGACAGAGCATTTTAGGTCCTTATTTAAATCAGTCAGTAATAAGATGACTGTGAAATACATCATGATTTTACTACCAGCTTCTCTTGGCATCTGTTTGCCTCCAGTTACGATTGTGTCGATAACTTGGTGACCGATATAATTAGCCTGGCTGTCATTATGGCTACTGGCCAAAAGAGCCAAAGATGTTTCTTAAATTTTCTTTTCAGATGCACCAAATAACATGATCCATTAATTAAAACTCAGGCAGTCGCAGTTAATTCCTGACAACTGAAAAAGATGCAATTTGAAAACACTCCTAAAGAGCAGTAAATCACTTCCAATCTGCATTGTGTGAGCTGCATTTGAAAGAGGCTGGGGCGTGCTGGTGTTTGGGTAGGGCTGGCAGTCGAGGCAGAGCCCTGGTCTGGCTTTGCCAGTGACTGAGTGGAGGCCTTGAGCAAACTCTTTTGTCTTTCCTGCCTTTAACTCTGTCTAATCCATTCTGACTTTTTTTATCACCAGGGCAGAGACAATCTTCCCATAGCAAGAAGGGGGAAGGCATGTAGGGATTCCCAGGCTGGGGAGGAGAGGGAGGTCAAGAGGCAGCCTCTGCCAGCCCCAGCTGTTTGGCACTGACCTATGCAGCTGCCTGCAGGTGCAGGAGCAAGTCTGTGATCCTGCAGGGAATTGAGAGACCTCTGAAAGAGGCCAGGCACCCCAGAGGGTTGTGTGGGACTGACTGGTTTTGCGGAGGAGTCAATGTGAGGAGTGCTTATGAAATTCTGCCAAAATAAGCGATAGGAAATAATGAACCGACAGAAAAACACTTCAGAAAGGACACATTCCTGTACTTTGCAGGCATTAATCAGCATCAATGGTGATGGGAAGTCCAGGAAACAATATCAATATGAAAATACTGTTGTACAGACAGCGTAACACATTCACCTGCTTATCTTAGTAAGTCTTAAAGCTTGTCATGTCTGGGAATCTGATTCACTGCACAATGACAAACGACACAAAACTGACATGTACAGGCAAGAACACACAGGCAAAGCAGAGAGAACAGAAATTGCCAAGGATCTCTGAAGCAAAGACACCTGAAGAGCTCCTAAACTGAAGGACCTAGAGAAGCATCATCTTTAACTGGCAATGAGAGGGGTAATAATCCTTCTGAAAATACAATTACTTTTAAGAAAATAAACTGAAGGCAGATCAAATCACTTTTGATTTCTGAAAATCTCACTGTAGCATAAGTGAGCTGTTCTTTACAGCTCAATAATATTATTCCTGCAGAATCTAGCAGCCCAAATGATCTAATAGTAGAGTAGCAACAACAAAATTCTTCATCGTAGCTGTGTAATGGGTGCATGTTAGGTTATGAGCCTTTGTCTCTCTTGCTGCACATAGACACCAGATCTACATGGTGAGGCACTCTGGAAAACTGGACACACCAAGAGCACCCCTGCTCTATGCAAAATATCTGCTAATACCTCTGTCTGCCATGACAGGAACAATACAACCTCAGGAAACCTCAGCTGGCATCCATGTAGGCAGAGTAGGAGAAAAAGTTTAAAAAGAGAAAGAAACATCATTAGAGAAACTGCAGCAGCCTAGAAGCCTGTTATTTAATTATGCCATAACCCAGGAGAGTGCACGATCCTCTCTACACTGTGGTCATGCCACAGAGCGCTCTCTACACGGACTTTGAAACTGCAGCTGTTTTTTATGACAAGATCAGCTACAACCATCTGAAAGTTAAATCTGTACAAATACTTTGTAATACTTATCTGTGGTGGAAGTGAATCCCACACCCAGAAAGACATGACTTTGAATTTTAATTTTCAAGTTTCTAGGTCTTGATTGCAGAATACTACTTTTTCTCCCCCCACATCTGGCATTTGCAGAACTTAATGAACAATGTCTCTAGCATTCAGAATCAGTACAATACAGCTTAATATCCTTCTGTGTGCCAAACTCTGGCATTCCCTTGGTGTAGAAAGTGAGCACAGTGGTTCTCAACAAATAGTTTCCCAGGCAAGATGAAAGAATTCATTAGTTTTCTATTCCTCAGACTTTTCACTTTCTTTCTTATTCCAGACAAATAGAGCACCCAAATTTCCTACTTCTACTAATTACGATACTATAAATTTTTTGCTGGCAAATGTTATTATTCCAGCTGAGAAATTTATTCTTTTAGCTGAGAAAAAAATCCTGCAGCCCCCTCCATGGTCTGTGCATCCACCAGTAGAGGGTGCAGGCATTGTGGCTGCATTCCCCACACGCCTGAGCCGGCCACTGCTGCTGCTTCAGCTTCTTTCTAAGGTGGGCAAATACAATAAAGCACCTAACGTCGTGTTATGGGTCAGTTCCATATTAAATAATGTGTACAAATTGAAAGGCACCTGTTTTTCTCAGCTCTTCGTTTTCTCCGTTCACAACAGTTCTCAGTGTTTACAGTGAGTTACAGCTGGGCTTGTGCTGCACTCGTGAAATTCAGACTGCAAGAGAGGCTTGCAAGCTCACATTGCAAACCTAAGAGACATCTCTGTGTGATATTTTCATAGCCGCAGGATTTAAAAAGCGGCGTTTTCTATCAATAGAAAGGTTTATTTCTACTATTCAGGCTTCAGTCAAACAAACTTCCACTGAAACAAAGCAAAAAAGTGTTTTTCTGACACTGGGAATATTAGCTTGGAAAGCTGAAGCCAGGCAGAGAGGGGTTAAGAGGCATTCGTGTGCAGAGGGGATGTTGCAGCAGCCCTTGTTAAAGGGGGAATTATCCTAAGGCAGCATTTGCCCCCTTCCGCAGCCACCTGTGGGTTACACAGTCCTGGGAGATGGGACTATTGATGGGCAGTCACAGCTCCAGAGCACTTTTCAGCCCAGGTTTGCCCATATTTTGCAGTGAGGCTGGCACAGCTGTGAGTCAGACAATACCTGTAGGAGCCCATGAACACACCTGCTACAGCCCAGCGTTTTGCATCTGCAATTCCACTTGCAATTCCTGCTCTCCCCAACTGTCTTGGAGCCTGCTAAGGCCAAAATAAAACACTGGGATTTAGGGGGGATTTAGGCCACGGGAAACTAAGCCCAGTGTTTCAATCAACCTAAAACTCTGTTAGAGTTAGCTCAGCACCAGCAGAATAAATGAAAAAACAACGTTGAACTTGGCAACACTGAATCATAGAGGTGAGCAACTATCAAGGAATGATCACAGTGCAATAATCACAAGATATAGAGCATGAAAGCATTTGTGGCAGGTGAAAATGAACACATTTGCACCACATGGAGCTAAAATTTTAGTCTAAAATGAAGGATATACTTTTCTTTTTGAGCAAGAATTTGTTGATCTAAAGACCAAAACAAAGATTCTTGTCTCTTCAGCGTGTGCTAAATAACTGACAACATCTTCCAGCATTGTCTGAGGTTTGACTGCAGGTTACCTTTCAAAGATTAGACAAGATAAAGCACCTTGCATTAGCACACCTATCTGACAAAATGACATCTCAGAGTGGCTTGATAAAATATGATGGTAAATTTTACAGGTCAATAATCTCTGCCTGGTACGAGCAAAATCAGCGTTGTCCACTCCTGTTCTACAGAGCTATCAGCGGTGGAAACAACCAGCAACATCTCAAATGAAATGTCTCAAATCTCAGTACAGTCCCTGCAGCCATCCAGTTCATCAAAGCAAGAAACAAGCTGAGGAGAGCTCATGTTCAATGATGCTCTGAGGGAAAATGACTGTCTGGCATCAGCACTGGAAGTAGGATGTGGGTGACTGATGATTTCGGATTGGTTTTTTGGAAAATACTGGGTAAATTGAGTAATTTGAACCAATCATGGAATATATTGTGCAACACAACATTGTTCTACCCTGCAGTCTCCCTTCTGGGAAGTCTGGAGTGGTGGGGAGTACATTTATCAAGAAAATAATGACCCCAAACAGACTCCTTGAAGCCTAAGGTGTTTTTTTTATGAGAGGACTCTAGGGAACTAATTAGGAGGAAATAGCTCCTCAATGTCCTGAGTGATCTCCCACTGAGAAAATAAACAATTTACTGATTCATGCAACTCCAGACATCTAAAGATAGTCACTTTATGACATGTTTTTTGCAAATATGGAACATAGAATGGCATGCAGAGGCAGTGTTTGATAATGAATAAAAGGTATATATTCAGGGACACATATTTGTCATCATTATTTGGATTTTTATCTTTGAATTTGCAATCAAGGTATACCAAAGAGGTGTATAGTACTGTATATTATTCAAAAATTAAATTTAAAAGATGAGGTTACTTTCTACCTATTTTTATATCCTTTAACCGATTTCCTTGCCCTGCTACGTTCCATTCAACCTTTGGAAAACAGGAGGTGCAGGAGTTTTGGGTGTGGACAAACTGTCAGGCAGCAAAAGTTCTAGAATCAGCTTTGAAAACACTCAGTTTTGCAAGTATTGAATCTTTTGGGCCTTGTCCCCAGAAGGGAAGGCCAAGCATTTTGATCAAGAAAGGAATAAAGTCCTGAGAATGGAAAACAGCAACAGTCCATGTATTCCAAAGGTACAGACACCCAGGAGTAACGCGGAGTATCAGAGGGAGGGCTGGCAAGATTGAAGGGCAACACATTAATATTTAGACTGAGCATCAGCAGAAATGCCCTGTCAGTGTGATGTGTGAAATTATCCTAAGGGAAGTAACTGAAGCTGGTTGCTGACAACCATCACTTTTCAGCATTTCAGGCTGGCAGCTCTGTTTCTACACCAAACACTCTCATCAGTCCTTTCGTTTTCTGGTAAACAAAAGAAAAATGTATATAGTTGGTATCATCAGCAACGGACCCATATGAATATGGTTGCGTTGTGAGAAGCTGCATTGGAAAGCTTGAGCTGGGTGGAAGAAGGGAGCAGGGGCCCTCAACACAAAAAGGACATGGACCTGTTGGAGTGAGGCCAGAGGAAGACACAAAGATGCTCCGAGGGCTGGAGCCCCTCTTCTCCGGAGCCAGGCTGGGAGAGGGGGGGCGTTCACCTGGAGAAGAGAAGCTCTGAGGAGACCTTAAAGTCCTTTCCAGTACCTAAAGGAGCTAAAAAAGAGCTGAAGAGGGACTTTGAACAAGGGCATGGAGTGATAGGACAAGGGGGAATGGCCTTAAGCTGATAGAAAGCAGGTTTATATTAGAGATAAGGAAGAAATTCTTAACTGAGAGGGTGGTGAGGCACTGGAACAAGTTGCTCAAAGAAGCCCAAGGTCAGATTGGACGGGGCTTTGAGCAACGTTTGTGCTTTGGACCCGTGAATAGAACTGTGGGTCAAAATTATTTGAGATCGACAAAATGTTCCTCATCAAATCAGCGTTAGAATAAATTTTATCTGGCTTATAAAATAATTTTGCTAGAAGGAAAATTTAGAGAGTTCATTCTGACTAGATATCACCCAAAAGAAGATTTATGTATTATAAGGTTTATGTCATTGTGTATGGGTGAAATGTGGCTGCACACCACTTCCAATTTCACCCTCCTTTCTGGGCAGTTCTCAGAAAAAGGCATCCAAACCAGCAGTCATTTAGCTTTGATTTAAGCACAATTTGATGCCTGCTTAATATACACACAAGTAATAATTCAAGACAGCACAAAGTGTGCATTTGACAGGCTTCCAAAAGACACCAATGCATTTGAACATTTTTGCATTTACAGGCATAAAATCACAGGTGGCTCTCATAGGAGATGACTTGAACAATTCTGTGCACTAATATGTTCTCTACAGAGTATTCATTTGTTCAGTGCTGTAGCTGAATGTTCTTCATGCTTTATTTCCTGTAATGCTTATAGGATTGTGTTATTCAGAGACCCTGTTACTATTTACCCATGCAACAGCATCACCACTCAAAACACCCAAAAAATGAGGATTTGCAGGATTTTTCCACTGCACAGATTGCAATGATTATAACAGTCCACAGAAACTCTCTATAAAATATGACTGACAAAACTATGCCCTAGAGAGTAATGGTTAAATAATAATATATATACATAATGTCATTGTTATATTGATTTATACAGATGTGACATTACCTACACTTTATGTGAAAGAAAAAGACAGTTAATAAAAGGAAAAACAAGTCATATAACTTATTCAATCAAGAAAAAACCTTAAACCAATATTGAACAACATATATACATTATTCTCCATCCCACACCTGCCTTCTGAAACATCCCCAAAGCAAGCATTTTATAAATAAAAGAGCAAACCAGCTCCTAGATCAAACTTTTTGCAGCATGTTTGATCAGACTTGGCCAGAAAAAAGATTTCTCTAAACAAATCCCTCTAAATAAAATATCTTTTCTCCCAAATCCATCAGCTCATTATTGGTTCTTTAGGAAATTGTGCACCATTAACAATGAAGAGTAGGCTCAAGATATCCATGAACTTGTTACTGAAGGAGGATTAAAACATATTTTAGCCTACACTGGACGTTTTTGAAGGTACATATATTTACCATCTGCAGAAAAAAAAGGTAGCAACACACTCCTGTACGTAGACCCTGCTAAATTAGTAATGAAATTCTTGAGTGAAAAAAAACCCCACAAAATCAAGTAAAAGGCACTCTGACCAACCATTACTGCAATCAACATATGTTTCTCAAATTGTCTTTTGATTTAAATAAAACTGAGGCCAGAGGACACCTGGAGGCCTCTGGCTCCTAATGAAAGAAACACATCCACTGAGACAGGATCCGATCTTGTATATTTTTTTTCCTGTTAAAATACAGATTGTGTTTCCAATGATTCATAGCCCAAACTTCTCCCCTTCAGCTCTGTAGTGATGAAATGACCAGACTGAAAATAGGCTCTTGCTCAGATTAAACCCCAAGGTCTTCAGTGATTCCTTAACCCATCTACAACACAGTTCTTTAAAGAGGATACTTGGTTTAAAAAGGACAGAAAATTAAGATATTAAGGGAAATATAATGGAAGATAGAAATCCTTACCCCTATCCAGATTTAATATTTGATTGTTCCAATCACATAATTGTTTAAGGCAAAATGGGATGAAGACACAAGAGTGGTAAACTCAGAGGAGAAAGTTGCAAGCAGGAATTTTTTCTGCACTCCTTTTTATGTAAAAGGTAAATAATTTAGAACCTGTGTACCAAACTTGCACCTCATTTTCTACAGTAAGTTATTATGTGCACAAGACAGTTTTTTATGCTGTATAAATTTTTAAATAGACTAAATTCCTCAGATTATGCAACATACCAAAAATAAGACACCAGCTTCATGAAAGCCGGTGGCCTTAATGCAATAAAAACAGACAGATAAACTGAAACTTAGCAGCTAAAAAATATATTAAGATCAAACATACCAAAAGAAGCAAAGTATTTACAATGTTAGGATGCTATATCTTAATACATATTTATTCAGCATATCTAAAATACCGAATGAAGCATAGTAGTCCACAAGAAAAACTCCAAGTCAGCGAGGAGAGGCAGCAAATGCCTTCTCCTGGCAGTTTGATGCTTGGAATGATCTAAGCTAACTGCTAAAAACACTGAGTGATTCAAGAGGCAGAGAACTTTGCATGGGAGCAGGAAGACAGACACGAAATGACCGTCGGACGTTATGACAGAAATCTGAAACACTTTGCACGGAATCTGAATCCCAGCCTGACTTCAGGATTCAGGCACAGCCACCCTTCTGCAGTGTTTCCCGAGGACAAGGTCACAAGCATCTGGCAAGTGAAGGTGGCCACTGACGGCATCGAGGGTGGTGGATGGGCCAAGCCCTCCTGTCCCTGACAAACCAGACAGCCAAACCAAGAGAGAAAAAATATTCCCTTTCTTCTAGCTTTAAATCCACCTAGGGAGGCAGCAGGATGGTGATAGAGTCATGAAAGGGCATATAAATACTTCAGGACAGCTTCCACTCAGAGCCCGCAGGACTTTATTTTAATAGTTAAACAAGTACAAAAACCAGCTGAAATTCTCCTTTGAAAGCTGCTGTGTGCCATTGACAGCTGAGATGATTTACAGGAGCCATCAGAAACTTCAGCCTGCTCCTCTCAACAGTTCATTTCCATTCAAGAAAACAAAGTAAAATGGGCTGCACATTAGGCTCTCCTGCTGTCTTAAATCATGAAATAAATGTGTTGAAATTCATCATGACCTTGTGTTGTGCTTCTCTAAATATCTCAGAATTATTCTTCTAAAGTAAACCAAATCAAAGAAACTTATGCTCCCAAATAAAAAGAGCCTAATATTGATAACAAGCTTTCTTTTCCACTAACAGCCAGACCATCACCACTCTCAGGCTGATAATGCCTGTAAATTAAAACACCCAGTGACATTTAAGCAAGTGGAGACTTGACAGAAATTCCCATCAAGCCCTCCTTGCAAGGTTAAGAGAAGACCTTCAAAAGGAAAGGAATTTGATTGGTGATACATTTCCCAGGTCGAGAGGGGCTTCATATTGTGCCCTAATGTATTGCTTCATTATATCATTTATATGCTTCTGCTCTAGCATCAGTCATCACTAACGACCCAGGCCTCCCTCATCCTTCACACAGCACTCATCAGAACTGGCTGCTCTCAACATTTTTGTCCCTTTTTGACCAAGGTACTGGTTGCCATCTAAATTCATTATCATCAAAACATGACAGCTACAGAATTAGCTGCAGAAAAGGAAGATTAGATTCCCAGAAGCAGAATTCTGGTCCTTTCAGCAGGGAGCTGAGCAGTGCCGCTACCAGATTGCAGAGGTCCTCACCTCTCAGGCTGTGCTGCTGGTTATGAGCAGCTGCTCTGAAGCTCCACCAGTGGAATTGGCTTGCAGCTACCTTTCCCTTTCAATCCAAAATGCAAGAAAACTTCTTTTTAGTGTTCTCCATCTGCCTGCCATTGCTTTACTCTGCAGAAGTATAAATGCCTTGTGCTGCTACTAACACAGGTCTTTGCAGGAGAGGGATAGAGGGGCTTAGAGAGGTCTCTGCTGCTTCCTTTCAGCACAGTGTGCCTTTCCAGGAGTGCTTTTGAAAATTCCATGGGACATCCACCTTAAAGCTGCCAAAACAAACCCTCTTCTGCCCCTTCCAAGCCTTTTCCTGGTACAGGCTACAGTTCTATCACAAAAGAGTCCAAATAATGGAATAGCCCAAAACTGAAAGGACATCTTAAATCCTCCCTTCAGTCTTGCTGCGCCATCCCAAAGGAGGACACAGCTATTCCTCAGCAATGTTTGCCAAGCCAAATGTGCTTTGCATTGCCAGTACCTGTCCTGTGCTTCAATCCAAAGAGTAATGCCACCATTCCGGAGCAATCGACACAATCCGGAACAGCCGGTCGTTATAAATCACAATGTCCTAATGAAGGATAAAAAGAAAAGGAACATTTATGTGGCAGACGTATTTCACAGCACATTTACACTGGCATTTTTCAAGAGCTGAAAAGGTATATGGATAGAGGGTGAGAAAGGAGAAGTGAAATAAAGAACTATGATATACTCGCAGGATGTCTGTTCTGAGTACAGACAAATTTCTGACAACTTTTTAAAGGTCATGGTTGCTAGAATTTACACTGAAAACTTGAACAATTTTCCCTTTACCCTGCTGATCTTAATGTGTCCTTCTCATTTGTGATTTCATGCCATGTCAAAGCTAGTCACTAACTTTCTTAGGCTTGTTGTTACTATTCAAGGAGTATTATATTTATGATGCACTATATTACTGTAATAATTAATAACAATTTACTTCAGAGTTTTCATTAGTGTGATCACTGACATGAAATGCAGTGCAGAACACAACATAATAATAATATTAATAATAGAAATACAAGCAAAAGATGCAACTGTCTGTATAATTCAAGGAAGGGGCACCTATTTTAAGGAGAACTTGCTGGTTTTTAGCAGTATTTAACCAGCATGAAAGGAAACCTCCTATGAGCATGTGAGCTTTGATGTCTGAAGAATTTTTATTGCCATGTAATTGTTTTAGGTCATTTCTCCTGTGGCATTCTGAAGGCTTCATTGTTACTAGTACTCTAGATAAAATTTAATAATTGAGATCCTTAATTTTTAATCTGCCTGCTTGACCTTCATACCTTTAACTGACAGGGAATCTCCACATGTGTCATCATGACGACAGAAAAATGCCATACAGCACTTAATGCTCTTTTTTAGGCTTCGAACATCTTACTTTTCTTTTCACCTTTTTTTTTTTTTTTCCCTTTTTTTTTTTTTTTCCCTTTTTTTTTTTTTCCCCACTAGGGATTGCTCACACTTAGAGCTGGTGAGGGATGAGCAGGTTAATGACAGGACCATAAAATAAAACTTCACTTAAAGTCAGAGTAAGTGTAGCAGCAAGTACCAGGATCTTCTGAAAACCTAAATGAGTCTGCCAAAATGGTTACATATGAAGCAGGAACCGCAAGTAAATCCAAGTCTATGGTCCTAAAGAGTAAGCGTAATCACTATTTTATCTCCATTTAAGTGATACATGAGGACAGAAGGAACACCACTGCGTTCCTTGCTGCACAGATATTTAACAGTGGTAGCATTTTATGCAAACTACCTATTAAGCTACTAAGAAAGCGCCAGAAAACGTAGCAAAGTAATTAAATAATGGACAAGGCCTGGGGTTTATTATAAGCCTTCCAAACCATAAAAGCAATGCCAAAAGATAGTATAAATTCAGTATTGTTTGAATGGACTCTTGAAGTCCTGTACTCTAATCTACTCTTTATTACTCATCCACAAAACATCTAGCAATTTTTATTACAAGTTCCATCCATTACAGTATTAAACTTAAATTCAATATACACTGCAAGGTCGTGATCCTGCTGGTGATGAAAAGCTGTGTCTCATAGAGCCTGCTTCATTTAAGGCTTAGATCTCTTAACCTACTCAAAAAAATAAGCCTCACAAAAGGCACGCTCAGATGTCAGAAGGAGTCGGCTCGGCATCCAAGTGGAAAGTTTACTTAGTATCTCCAAAAGCTTTAATTGACCTGGCCCGATTTATAAAACCCTTCTGATGTTCTTATTCTGAAAGAAAACCCCTCTGGTTATCTGATGTCGAAGTTGAAATTAGTCCTTTGGTTCAAATAACCACAACAAATAACAATTTAAGCCAACGGAATGTGCATTTTACCTGCCGCTGGCTACAGCGAGTTTGTAATCTTTGGAATCACTTCCACTTTACTCAGTATTTGCTAAGTTGTACATTAGACTTTGCAGTACTGCACCAGCAAATGTAATATCATGAATAATGCTGGTTTGCAAAAGGTAAATAGCACATTCTGGTATGAATATATACTAAGGATGAAGTCAGTGACATAGTCCAACCTGTGACATTACTAAATTATAAAGAACCTTATATTCGTAATATTTGGAAACAAGTACTTACATTGGGAAAAAAAAAACCAATCGTTAAAACATTTTCACATCTTTATCACCTTTTCCTTACCTCATTATTTTCCTGCCTCACATCTTACTACCTTTTTAGCATCTGAAATTGAGTGATTGCTTCATCTCGGAAGCAGTGTGATACCTTAAATTGTTTACATTTTGATTCTGGAGCAAGCAGCCAGGATTTGTCAAACAAACACAAGGCATGTGTTCTTGACGCGTTAGGTCAATTAATACTAATTGTAGCACTCCTGTTATCTCACTGCCCTTGTCTTTTGCCACAAGCAGTCCAGATAAGGACTTCTGCGAGATAACAAACCCAGACCAGTTACATCACCCATCCAAAGGTAGAAAATTGCACAAGACCTGTCTACTTATCGCTTAGCAACAGCATAGTATTGCCTTAGTATCCTGATTTGCCAAGGCAGTTATTTTGCAGAATCATAAAATTGTTTAGGTTGGAAAAGACCTCAAAGGTTGTCGAGTCCAACTGCCAACCCAGCACTTCCATGTCCACCACGAAACCATGTCCCCAAGTCCCACATCTACTTTTAAACACCATCAGGGATGGGCTCCATCATTCCACCAGCCTTTTCCAAAGCTTGCAAGCCCGCTCAGTGAAGTTTTTCACGGTATCCCATCTAAACACACACTCGCCACCAGAGCAACTTGAGGCCATCTCCTCTTACTCGGTAACTTGTTCCCTGGGAGAAGAGACCAACCCCCACCTGCCTACACCCTCCTTCAGGTAGTTGTAGAGAGCAATAAAGTCCCCCACAAGCCTCCTTTTGTCCAGGCTCAGGAATGCATTAGGATAAATAAAAAAACTTCTCTATGCTATTTTTATTTTCTGTCTTCACAGAAAGATATTTTTCCTTTTCCACCCAAAACTCTCCTCATGGAGGTATTGGATTGGTCTAATAAAAATCTTTCTTCCATCTCCAAAACTCATGAGATGGCAATGGGTTGTACCTTCATATTTAGGGACATATTTACTGTTAGCCACACAATTTTCCCCTCCCTGATATGAAGAATTACTTTCAAGTCAGTTTTCTGTAGCAAAATACCTGCTTGTGAATGGTTGTCAGGGATAAGGTTTCCTAATCTGGCCTAATGAACTGACCCAGAATAGAGAAAAAAAGAACTGGGCTTCTAGCAAGGATGCTGGGATTTGTAAACCATGCTGGGAATGCAGACACTGTGGCAAAAACACAGCCACTGTTGACTACATTGTTCTCACTGTGAAAATAATGGTAGAGGCCATCCTAGAAATTTAAACAGTGAGTGCAGGATAAAGAGTGGAAGAAACATTTTATAAATGGAGACAAAAAAAAAAAAATTTCAAACACTTAGAGACTTCATCTGACACTCCCGTTGTTAGGGATGGGAGCTGAGCCAAAGTGGTTATACTTAAAGGGAAGAGACAGTTTGGAACTGTTAAATGGAAATATTTTGTACAAAACGTGTAATTAAATTGTGGAACACTCTTTCATTGTAAAATACTTAGCCTAACAGCTTAGGAGGATGCAAAAAATACTTAGATATTGTAGACATAGGGACACATGCAATATATCATATCCAATTACTCTAAAATAGTGTATTACTCCCCATTTGTAGCACAGAAAAAATGCATCTTCCTGTTCTAGATACAGTGCTATCAACCACTGGGGTAAATATTAAAAGTGCTCCCTAGAAGTACATGTCTAAAACTGGCAAAGCAAACAAGAAATTCTGAAAAAACCCCATTTTTCACCCTTCAAGGAATGGTGTAACACTGATCCTCATGTCCTCATTAAAAAGATGTGCTTTCTACAGACAGAGAAGGAAATTGAGTAAAGCACATAGGAGTTAATTCACAGCTCATTGATGGAATTCTTGATCTACTGAGGGTCAAGTGATTAAATCATTGACCACCTAAGCCATTAATGAGCAAAGCCATGTCACTTGCAGATGGTTTACAGCTGAGGTGACATTACAGGAAGAAGCAGATGGACAGGTGGTGAGTACTGAATATGCTTTCTATCCACAGAAATAGGTGAGGGGGATAAAAATAACAAAAATCCCCAGGCAATAACTTACAACAATTATTTGGCAGCACAGAATGTTTTGGAGAGAGTAGAAAAATACAAAGTGTAGGAACGCAGGAAAAGGTTGATTTCTCATTACAGAAAGAAGGCAAAGCTTGCCCTTCTCTCATACCAGCAGGAGCTTAGTGACACCTCATTATTTTGGAAGTTGCTACTACAAACAGCTCTACCAAACATCGAGTGACTGAAGCACCTGCTTCCCCTTTTGCCTTTGTCTCTGCAAAAGCATCGAGTTTAGTATTATTCTCTTTAGAGTTAGGTGGGCCTTTTTTGTCTTGTCTCATACCAAAATATTCATTTTTGAGGGGAAAATCCCTCAAAATAGCATATCTGAAAGAATAATAGCACCAGCAACCATCAAACTGCAGTAATACATTCACTGAGCACAACAGTAGGTCTGTCTCAGGAATTAGAGCTGTTAACATTGCTCTGCAAAGACATCAAAGCTGTTAATTTAACAGTTGCTTCAAATTCTGAGGGGTCTTGTTCTCAAACTTTCATTACATTTCACAAAGGAAGTTAAAATTATTCTTCCTTTCACTCAGCACGTGATACTTTGCAAGAATAAATAGTAAAATTGACGTAATCGCCAAAGAGATTTCAGATACAAATCTCTGAACACACTCAGCGGCCTGTCAGGAATGTGCAGCAGACCACAGGACAACACAGATCATTGGTGACAACAGTGTAAATTTTACCTCTCTCTGACGAAAGACAGAACATTGGCTGTAAAAATGAATCATTAAGATCCCCCAGAACCTCAACAGCAAGAAGGAGATTTGACATGTGGGAAAGAAATGCCAGTGTTATTACACGAGTTGTGCTTCTTACTCGGTAGAACTTCTCTTTTTTTAATTATCTACAACTTAATTATCTTTACAACCAAACTTGATATGATTCTGAGAGGTAGGTGCAAACTCAGCACTGTTCTATTTTCCGTGGCCAGAAACTGGAAACAGGAAAAATATTCCTAGATGAGAGTAGGCTGCTTGCACATCATGTTGGGAATAATCCATGCTCGCTCTGCACTAACAAGATACTCCTACATTAGTGGCTAATCTAATCCCAAAAGATGTATGAAAACTGTCCTACTATGAGTGAACTCTGGTTTCAATTTAAAAAAAAAAAATCTACTTACTGTTGTACCGTGCCCTTTATTTAAAGCTACCAGGATTTAAAATCACCTGGAATTCCCTTAGGTGGCTATGGCACTTGCAGCTGTAGTTCACATGCAACAAACATTATTTCCTGATTTAAGACAGTGAGAGAGACTAAGGTGCAACCCACTTTACTTTGGTTTTTGAATAAAAATAAACAGTTGAGCAGAGATAGCATTTCCTTGAAGGCTCTCGTGGATTTAGAAAGCAACCCATGTCTGCATACCCAAAATATTCATTAGATTGCGCTAAGAAAAAAAGTGGAAAAATAATGGGCTTTACAAAGGGTAGATTTTGGAGGAGTATAAGAAAACTGATGTGAATTAAATAAAGTCCAGAAAATCAAGTGTAGTAAAGGAAGGATATTACTGGCTATGCTTGTTCCAATGAAACATTTACAGAACGTGTCACAAATGGGAACTGGAGCTGGTGCGCAGAAGCAAGGGATGGGGAAAACAGTATCAAGGGTAAAATGACGGCGTTAAAAGGTAGAAGGCATCCAGAACACAGGAGGATTATGTAAATTATAACAAGAGCCTGAGGCAATCAAAAATACTTGAGAAAGCCAAATTGAAAAATGAGCATCAAATAGTGCAAAGCATCTCAACTAATACCAAAAGATATTTTAAGCATAATTATACACCTAGCAACTGACAGGCAAGCAAGGTGATGGAGTGTAAAGGAGCAGGAATGCTATACAGCAATTATTGCTGTACCTATCTCTAAAACTGAAGAGGACAGACAGTTGCCTAAGACTCAACACATGGAAATGGTGGTGAAGAATTAAAAGAAAAGGTGATGATAACCAAACTGTCAATTAACTGGATTGTTGTTCTTAAAAGCCATAAGAGAACAGAGCCGAACAATGCTCATCTAGAAGTACTACATGAAGTAAGCACAGAAATTGAAAAAGGTGTAATGAAAATTTATATTTAGCACCATCATTTCAGGAGATTGGCATGGGGCCAAGCAGATACACAGCAAGAAATTACCAGTCAGTTCATTTCCCATTAGTTATCGAGCAAGTCTTAGACAACCATTAAAAGGATCACACCGGGGCTGAGGAGGAGGGGAACATGAAAATTCAGAGCATAATCAAGGACAGCTACTATTGTTTCAGGCCATGCCTCAGTAACTCAGGTTTCATTGAGCCTGTTACTGCCTAGCCTGGCAAAGGGGTGCAGTAAAGGTCAAAGATGATAGTTATTTAGATTGTCAGAAAACATTTGACGAAGCTACACCTCGAGGAAGAACTTACCACTGTTATAAACCAACAGACAATAAGCTCTAATGTGTCAGCAACTTCTAAAATGTTGTTATTAAGCATGCAGTGCCACTGCAGAGTTCAAGGTGTTAGGAACCAACGTAAAAGCAGGCAAAGAAAAATCAACACTATCCCAGGTGTGACTAAAGGAAAGGTTACGGATCAGATATGCTTCATAGGAGTGAAGAGCTCTTCTGAAGTCACCCTTCAGGGGAATTCAGATCCAGGGTAATTAGAGCTTCATCATCTTGACAAGTGGATCCAATTAGTTACAACCAGGATGCAGAGGTGAAAAGAGGACACTGGAGATCACAGTGGTCCTGGAGGGAAGTAATTCGGGTTGTTTTCCACTGGTCCTGCATTACCTGCAAGAATCCAGACCTGCCCTTTTCACACAGATAGAGACACATCCAGACATTCTTCCAGCACCAACCATTGGCACACAAACTCCTGCCTTGCTGGAAGGTGAGGACAGGTGCTCTTCTTGATGATGGGATAATGGATTTTGCCTGTTCTGCAGGACAAACCCTTTTCTAGGCTGCAGTAAATGAGGGCTGTTTGTACCTTTGAGTGCTGCTGACACCTGTTGGCTCCCTACCCCTTTGTGCTGTATTGTTGCAAGCATCCAGAAATGGATTTCAAACACTTACCTAAGAAAACCTATTTTTCTTCACCACAAAAGGCTTTTATACACGACTATCTGCACGATCACAATGATTAAATATGTTTAAATCCCTTTCCTGATTTTATCAAAGCCCTGGAAAGGCAAATCTTGCAGGAGCACATTGAGGTGTCTCCTGCCTTGCTCAGAAGCCTCTCCTGGGGCTGTGCGTGGTGGCATTTTAGCTGTGCTGTCGCTTGTCTCATCAGGGGCAGCTTAAAAGGCAGCACGTTTTATTCCTTATTCCCACACAGAGTCTCTGTGGCTGCAGTTGGGAAGCTGTGGGGTGAGGGACCACGAGCACCAGCGCGTGAGTCACTGTGCTCTGCAGAAGGGATGGCAGCACAACAGCAAAACAAACACAAAAACAGGCGAGAGAAAAAAACCCCACATCTCCCTCCCCGTGGTGAGAGCTGGCTGTGTGTGACAGGCCTCCTGGCACTCTTGTCCTCCCTGCCCAAACCCTGCACAGGGCCACTGTGCCCAGCTGAGCTGCCTGACAGGGCTACAGGGAGGAGAGGGAGGGAGGGATTGGCAGAGGGCATCAGCCAGCCCGTGGGAAGAAGAGGGGAAGGAGGGAGACACGCTGAGCTGGAGACAGCTGGGACATCCCGTGCCTTCAGGGGATGGGGATCAAAGGAGACGGGGGCTAAGCAAGGGAGGTGACAAAGAGGACTCCTTTCAGAAAATATCAACAGAAAATGAGAGGGGGAAAGAAAAAAAATAAAGCCCTGGCTTCAGCATCATTATGCATTTGCTTAAAACTTGTGCTGGATACTTAATTCATGCCAGAGAAATTGCAGTGTTCCTTTTTCATCGTGCAGGAAGGTGAGAGATTATTTCAGTTAATCCTTTGGTCTGTGGTCACCTCCACACAGCAATTTCTGACACTCTTGGGCAAGGCTTCTGAGTAAAACAGGAGGCTTCCATAGGTGTAGATCACAGCTGCTATCTAGGAGTTAATATTTCTATTAACTGTGCTGTGTACGTGATCCATGCCTGTGTGGAAAATGACTAGATGTGACCACAGTCACACTGGAATACTGGGAAAATTACTCTGTGTGGAAGCACAGAATTGGGGACAATGGACACCTATCACCAAAACAGTCCCTAGGATTGTTGTATTATTATTGAGGAACTGTCCTTGTGGAAAGAATTGCGAAATATATACCAAAAAACCTGAGGAACACAAAGTTAACTTTGAAGGAAATTTCAAATACTTCCCTGTTGTCAAAGGTGGGAGACAAAAATAAGACACAAAAGTGTTTAATGCAACTAGGATGGCCATATCAGCTGGGCTTAGTTTACCTAATTCCTTTGATTTCCACTAAATAAAGCCATTTACAGAAGCCCAGCCCCTTGCTTCATAACTTTAGGTTATACCCTGATTTGATGAGCGGTTTTCCTAAACTTGGCTCAACTGCTAAGAAACAGGAACATGGAATTTGTAATGAATCAGATCTGCATTCTGTGTTAAGGTCTTCTGATTTTTTTTTTTTTATTATTATTTTATTTTTCCTGAAAGGGCAAGCGAATAACTCAAATCCCATGACAGGTTTATTGCAGAAAGAAATGGTGGTATTTGCATCATAAAATTTTTTTCTTGGAATGCGGTAAAGTACTATAGAAGACTATTTAAGTCATTTCTTTGGCTGAATTAAGTTGAGAAAAAGAGCATGTTGATTTATACATGGGCAGGTTTTTTTCCACTTCATTTTATTTAGAATAAAGCCAGGTTGAAAGGGAAGCTAATAAAACAGTTTTAAAAGAAAACAGCCCCCCTCCCACAACACATCACAAAATTCCAAGATTTGCTTTTCCATGATATACTCTTTTATCACCAAAGCGCTGTGTAACGGATTGCAGTAATAAAATTATTGCACTGGAATGATCTGGTTTACATAAGTATTCTTAAGCTTTTCTTTGCCTTTACAAAGAATATATGAAAGCAAATTAGGAATTAGCTGCTAGGTTTAAAATAGTTGAGTGTATTAAGAAAAATGCAGATGTGTAATCCTGCAAATGTATGCTAATTTAACATAAATAATTCTTGAATTTATTAAAGGATTTACAGGTTTGTCTTATGTCCTTTTTGCTGGCTTTTCTTTTTGAAAGCATGACTCAGAACAATCATCCTACACATCCTGGCACATGGAGCCTTAGGGGTGGGTTTGAGTGCACACAGCTATCTATAGGCAAAATTTCATATATTTTGGACCTCCTCAAGTCCCCAAATCTAACACATTTTTTACTTAAGTAGCCCTCATGGCTCTACAGTCTGGTCGCCGTCCTTAGAGCCAAGTGTTGGATAAATCAGAAAAAATCCATTCATTTACACAGGTCTTTAACTGGCCTGAGATGATCTTAAGAAATGAGGGGCATGTCTCTTCTCACTTTGAGCAGAACGTATGGATTCTGAAGTACTGTTAGTCCTTGCCAAATTGTGTGTGTGTCAGAGGGGAAGGCAGAAGAGAAGATGGATATTTTTTAATGTTCATAAGATCTGGATGTAATTTTTGATTGTAGGACGAAAGCAGTGCCTCATTCAGCAGGACGACAAAAGGTTATTTGGCACCTGGCATAAAATACACTTCTTGCAAGAACCTGGCATGAACACCAAAGTGATAATGAGTAAAATGTCAACGTCTGTGCAATAAAATCATTGATGCTGAATGTTAAACAATCATAAACAGAATACTAAACCTTCTAAGAACATTATGCCTCTTCTGTGAACAGCCAAAAATTAGTCAAACCTAAGCTGACATCTTCTCTGATATTAAGAAAATAAACAAACCTAATGTCCCAAGACCTTTATCGTTACCTTTCACGTCCTAGGACATCAGGTAAACTGTAGGAAACACACACTGCCACTTGTTAATGAATCACATGAGATAAAATGACATCAGTCCAGTTAATGGATACTGTTCCTTGCCAAACCTATGGCTTTAAATTTAATTACAGTTGAGCTTCATCAATCATACAGCGAAAGAACATGGTGATGAAGACTTCAACTCCAAGATCAGCCCTTAATCAACAGGCATTTGCCTCATCCTCATCTAATACACTTGCCTGCAGAAACCACTGGGTAGAGAAAAGGGAGCTGTGATCTGTGAAGCTCTATGATTAATAGCTACATTAGAAGAATTCAGCCCTTGCCCTATATCTATAGCTCCTCACCACAAATACAGATTAAAACACAATGTTTGGGCTCCAACCCAAGAGTTCTCTGATTTTAAAATCACTTTACTCTATTGCTACTAAACCATGTCTCCATGGGACAGCCACTTTTGCCTTGGTTTCCCCATCCTTAGAAAAATTGACTGACATGTTTCGAGATCTTTCACTGGATTACAACAATTAACCTTTACGTGTTTGGCAGATTCAGGGTTCCTGAGATGAATGGAAAAAGTTCCATTCCCATCATTAGTCTGGATTAGGTCTTAATAAGGAAAATCTCCTAATTGTGAAGCATTCTTATTTCTATGTAAAATTGACTGGGAGAAACATCGGAGTTTTTCCTCCTCCCTCCCTTTATGTATGAGAGGAAAAGAAATAGAATTTTAAAAAATAAAGATTAATAATTGCTGAATGCTATAATATATACACACAAAATACCTCCCAGCAATTTAGTGAGTCCAAAATCAGATCATGGGGAGGACAGGTTGTCCTTAGACTGAGGAATTAAACACTACTCTTTTTCCTAGAAATCTCTTCTCTGATTCAAAAGTCGTCCTGACAACCATGGTCCTCAAACCTCTCTGAGCATCTCAAGATGGAAAATGTTCTTCATGCAACCCCAAGCCTCCCTCCTCCCCACTCAACACCCACTGAGGTTCCTATTCCTGCTTCTGGCCCCAAATGCATAGAGAGGAAAGAAACAATCTGCAAGTTTTGTTTTCAATAACTACATGTATCCACAGAAATCCACATCTTGCCTACATGCAGGCAAAGCACAAGCACAACCCTGTTAAATACTCAGCCAGTATTTCTACTGACCACAGGTACTCGCTCACCAAGCATGGGGTTCACTGCAAGAGCACTCCAACAGGCAGCCACTCTCAGAAAAATGTTTATCTTCTTAGCAGTAGGTTTTGTGATATTACGCCTCTTCTTGTGTGTAATTAAAAGCACATTGTCTTGATTTTTAATAATTACATGCTAAATTGAGAAGTGTCCACTTCCCCACACTTCGACCACAGGGAAAAAATTAGTGAGAAGAGTGTTTTTAAAAGATATTTGTGTTAAACCAGCATGTAACAACAACAAAAATGTGCTCTTTCATAAAGGCACTTGCTAGGTCATTATGCATTTCTGAAGAAACAGCCATCAACTGGGAGCTAAAAAAGTTTAAACAAGCAGCGCTCGTGGATGTCACTTCTGCAAAACTTCGTACCAAAGCGAGTGTGTTGTAGCTACAACACTAATTAGTACCTAACATGAATACCACAAATTCAAAAGTGTTAATTAATCCTCACTATTTTTCCTGAAAAATAAGGGATATTAGTTTCTTTACAGTGAGAGAAACTAAGATTTAAAAGCTGTGCTAAAACTGACTCACGACAGACAGGTCTGGGGAGGTCAAAGCAAGCTGAGTTCTCAGACCATCGCTTCTAACTGCCAGTCTCTGGCAAATGGATGACCATGGACCAGCTGCCTCCAAATCTCACACTGTACTACACGAGAGATCAACATTGCTCATCTAGGCTTTGCTGCCTGACCCCATTTTGCAGAATTATGACCAAAATCTCCATCCTTCCCCTCTGCCAAGACATGGGGTTACCCAGAGCCCAACCCTCAGCGTATGCTTGCATCCAAATAATCTGAACAAAAGGCAAATTTGGGTTGAGTACAGCCATAGTCAGGGATAAATAACCAGGTATCCAAAATCACAGGTTCAAAAAACCCCAAAAGAGTATCACAGAAAATTCAATGTTAGGATTCAGAGTGACCACACTGCATAATACTGTGCTGAATGCACAGTGATGAGCAAGAGTGGATCAAACCTCAGATAACTCTTTTATGCAGTCTTATTATGTTTAGAGCTGACAGGGCACACTGAAATGTATTCAAAAAATATTGTTTTAATCACTAAACCATGTCTTTCTCTGGAATACCAACACATTCAAGAGATGGGGAAGAAAACCAACAAGCATAATGTAAGCTGCACAAGATCAAAAGAAAGCAAGAGCACAATTAATTTCATCCATTTTCAGAAGTAATTGTCTTTGCACCTTACCCAAAATTTAATGAGCATTACTTCTCTAGCATGGAAAAAAGCTTTGTTCTTTTGACTTAATTGATTTGTAAACGCAGTAGGAGAAGTGTATCTGAAGTTCAGTAACCTTGATAGTTGAAAGAAATGGAGCATTCAATGGGTGTAGTGCAAAAGACTGCTGCAAACCCTGGAAACGTAACTATGGAATTGATTTCCTGCTCACTGAAACTCATAGGCAGTATATGTGCATTTCACAATTTCACTTATGTTTCTTAAATAACCTCTTTTTATAATTATTGTTTAAAATATTTTCCATTCCCTCCTTGTTGCTGAGCTCTTCATTTTCCAGAACTTCATAGCATATAGTAGTTTCCAGTGACAGAAAATCAGTGAGGGCTGAATAGCTGGCAAAAACATTTCCCACAGAAAGGGAAACTAGCACTTTTTGGAGTGACAGAAAATGAAGACTAGCCAGAATTGTATACATTGCATCACAGAGGACTGGTTTGAATGTGGTGAAAGCACTATGGGTTCAACACACCAGAAACACAGAGCCAAAGCAGCGAAGGAAGGAAAGGAAAGGCTGTGTCTGCTGTCTAAGATGAAGAAAATTATTTTCATTTAATATCTTAAGGCTGAAGAAGCCAGGTTTACATTTCATTTTTGCCCCTTAAGGGAAGATTTAGCACAGTATTGTTCAGTATGTAAATTCTAGTTACAGCCTAATGAGATTCCTACAAAATATTCTATTAATGCTAAAGGCTCTGTTCTAAGATTGTACTTACATATGTTGCTTATCTTTTTCTCATCAGGGCTCTTTTATGCTCCTGGATGAGTTTCTCAGCTGGATCATTGTAAAGTACACAAATTATGGGATTGCTTACCTGCACTTCTAGGAGATTAACTCACATGTTCTACCACCACCCACCTGGAACACCAAACACCTTTGTGAGCCAACGTACAAATCCCCTTAATCAGTGACCCAAATGTGAAATGCAGCCATGGTATCACATGTAATACTGGTATAAATACCACCTCCTTTCCTCTCCACTAAATTCTGCAACATCAAAGCCAGCTGATCTCTTAGAATAGTTTATAGGAGGCTAGGGAATAGCACAACCACCTCATCTCTGCAGAGCTTTCAGCCTGGAGATGTGGTGTGGTACGAGACTTCAAAATGAGCCTCCTGTCCCTGGAGGGAACTTTGCATTACAACATGCAATGCTTCATTACCACGTGTATCACTGTAATGAGGAGGTACTTATATTACTGAACTTGCATTATACAGAATTATATATGCACCATGGAGATGTGGATTGGAGGATTGCACTGCAGAGTTTAGGTATTATTTCCTTTCCCAATTCACTTTTACCAGTATTTGTACCTCAAGCAGAAGTGAAAATCAATTTTGAATCAATGCTATTTAATCTAGGCTACAAGCAGTTCTGTTTTAAAAATTATCACATCTAAATTTCTACGTGATACTATGATTAGCAAACCTAAAATATAATGTTAAAATATAAATGTCTGATAACCTATTAAAATCCTTTAAATGTTCATTTAAAACTAGACCGAACCAGTAGTGCCTCACAAATCTTAATGAGCTGAAGAATATCTTCTCATTCAGATTAATTCCTTGAATGTTGGAGAAATGGCTATGAGCTGAAAAGCCAGCAGGCTTCCTCTTTCAGTTCATGACAAGAAACCAGGAGGAAAAATATGTCATCTATTAATTCAAAAATTTGGAAGAAGTGGTTCCAGAATATCAAGCAGTTAGGTAGAGTTCCCGCTGTACTCGTGAGGTGTTCAGCCTTTGCACAATTCATTTCCTACCTTTTTAATCTAATTTGGCTCTTCTGACAACTGTGCTATGCATGCATGGCCATTTTCTGATATCAGATTATCATGGAAATTCTGTCAAATGATGACCAAAAAAACCCTACTCACCATCACAACTGATGGAAATTTCCTTTTTTTACTAATAGGTACGTAACCCAAAATAAATTTTGGAGAGTCTTACTTTTATTGATTCTTAATGCATCTCAGCACTCTTAGGACAGTTTTATGCAACTAATTAAAATTACATTTTATATGTTATCATCAAAATTAAATTTCTAATCACACACGGCATGACAGAGTTAGAGCAAGAAGTTAATCTACTGAACTAAGTTACATTATTCATAATTTTTAACACCCTAAAACTAAAATAATATAAATTGTGTAAGACTGTAAAATTAATATTGTGAGTAATTGTATGTTAAGTTACATACAGATAGATGAGTATGAGACTGTGGTATGTATTTCTGCTTAAGCAAAACCAACTCCATATTTAATAAAAGATATGGGTTTTGAAAATCACTTTTTTTGTTGTCCTAATTATTAGCAAGACTTTCTGTAAAAAAAAGAACAAAATATTTACAACTGAATATTTTTTGCTCATTTTCAACTTAAACCCAGGGGTTTAAATCACTTTCATTTGCCAACCAGTGGAAAACCTACCTATAGTTTCATCACTGGGACATGGCACGGGCCATAATTATGCTGTCAGGAAGGTAAATCTGAAGGCGCCTCTTTGAAAATGGGTATTTGGAACACGATTAAAGTATATAAATACTGGCTAATCCTGTCGTTTTTGCAAGATGTACTTCTTGTTCCCAAAAGAGGTGTTCCTGGCTCTTTCCAAGCTCTGTGACCTGTGTCAAAGGGACCTCCAGCTCTGCCAGTTCATTACGGGATTCGCGGGGTGGGTGTGGGATCTCACTTCGCTGCTCCTGAACTGTGATGTCTTTTGGACGCCCCTTCTTCCTGAGCCACTGGCCAAAAGGACTCGTCTGACATTCGTCTCTTCCAAAATGGAAACTGCAGTGTAAATGTGCAGGAATTTGGTGCCAAGACATTGCTTGGAGCCCTGGCTAAGGCTGGGGGTGAAGCCTCCCCGTGCCACCCTAAAGCCGCTCACTTTCACCTCTGCAGGTCTGGGAGAGGAAAGCACCAGCCACACGTTCCTACTTGGAAGGGGGGAAAAAAATCCCATTCCTAACACCAAGCCACGTAAATCCTTCATGCAATCATTTTATCTGTGCATCTGCAATCTCGTCTCACAGCCAGCCTGTTTAATCAACAGATTTTTGTTCTGTCCTCCCCGCTCATCAGAGGAGTATTGGCATGTTGGCTCAGCACTCGCACATCCTGGCTGGTTAAAGGGAAGCGGTTCTGGCCGGTTAGCCCCACATCTATCGCATTTTTACTGCCCCACGGATGCCCTGTACACAGAGCTATGGGGCTAAAAATATTTAAAACTTAATAAATTAGCAAATTTTCCAAATGAAGGAAAGTGGCCCTTAGTTTCCCTAACACAGCACAGGAGGCAAACTGGCAAGAGAAACTGGTAGAAATAAAGAAAAAAAAAAGAGTTCTAGAACACAACTATTTCCCCAAGTATTTAGTACTCATTGACTCTAAAATCAAAGCTAATTAATATATTCTCTCTAAATGTACTTATTTTTCAGTTAGGTTTGATTTTTTTTTTGGCGGAATTGTGCCCCACTACAACTTTTATGGTGCTCCATGTGCTCAAAATAGATTAAAAAATTGCTGCCTTCTGTATTTTAAAGATATAAGAAAACTGTATATCAGAAAAAAAAAATCCACCTAACAGTGAGGTCTAATATGCTGTGAAATAATCTTCCAAGGAAATGGCAGACTTAAAATGAAACTGTAAAAAGCATAAGTAGCATAAAACAGAGGGATGGTCCTGAAAGAGATATACAAGATGAATTAGGTCATTTTTTTTATCTCTATATTCAAGTAAAATATCAGTGAGAATATAAAATCCAATAATTCTGCACACAAATGTCATGTCATATGCAATATAATGCTTTAATCCTATTATGTCTAAAATTTAATTGCAGTTTTTCAGAGAAATTGAGGGAGGAAGAGCCCTTGGAGTACATACAGATTAGATCCAGTCTCCACTCAAACAAAGCAAATAAATAGGCCATTCAGGTCTCAGTTTAACAACCCACATTTAAAGATAGGCATGTTTTCATTTGGAAACTCCAAAGAGTGATTCTGGCTTTTTAAATGCAAAAAAGACATCCCCTATCACTGCAGATGAAATAAAATAACAGATGAAATTAATACTTGGGAAATAGTAGGTTTGATTTCTGTTTCTCTGCAAGGCAATTTTCATTTCATACATATCCAATTAATATGCTCCATTTCCAATATGTGGATAAGTTGTTCTTCTGTAGCTGAAATTTTCCTTCAGCTGTACTTTTACTAAAGAAAAGAAAATTCCAGTAAACATGGGGGCACATTGGCACTGATAAAAATTGCCATCATTTCACTTACATCATTGCAGTAATAACAGAGTAGAGCAGCTGAGGATGAGCTCCATAAACTTGTGTTCAGAACTCAGCAGAAGGAAAAGGAGTCGTTCCCACATTTGTCTGCTTTTTCTACATTAATGTGAAACTTCAGCTCAGGAGCTGTCGGCCACTTTGAGTTCACGATGTTTCCAGTCTGAAGGATCCAAGCTGATTTTTAAGCACTACTGAAATAAGCAAGGTGTGCAATAAAACTAAACAATTTTGCTTCTTCATGCCTATAATTGTGATTTTTTTCTGTGTAGGGAAGGTAGCAGGATGCTCCACAGCACCAGCATAAGCTGGAGCACCCACACATAGATATCTCTGTGCATCTCAGGGCCTTGCCAGTGTTAAGCACCCTTACTTCAGACATTCTAAATATTTCCATGTGAAATCTTCGCTAATTTGGGCACCCCAGAAAGACACGAGGATGAAGGGGAAGCCAGTTCTCAGGTGCTGTAAGGCAACTCACGTTTTCCATTAAGATTTTTGTGACATGTATGGTTCACTGACATAACAAATGCTGAGGCACCATACAGAGCATACCTGGCCTTACAAGGGAAAAAGCCAGACAAGTTCATATCAACTTTCTCTTCAGTGACCTCTTTCAGTTTTCCTGTTTTTTGTGCTCCTCTGAGACCAATCCATCTCCCTTTTTGGCAAGCTGTGTCAATTTTTAAATGGTTTTCTTTACTCTTCCACACCCACAGTCTGCCCATCTACAGCAAACAAGAAATACTCCCTGTGGTACATCCAGCTCCAGGGATATAAATGCTCACAATACAATGAAACAAATATATGGATAACAAATCTGACTTCTACCGCATCTTTCTCTTCACCTTCCTACAGACAGATAATAGATTTATGCCATGGAATACATACCATAGATCTCAGGAGTTTAAAAATAACTTTGGTTAACATTTAATAAGAACAATTTGGTATAAGAACAGCTTAATAAATGCTCACTCTGCAAGCACTGCTATGGGGTATATTTTTTTTAAAGTAGAGAACATGCCAATCTCCTTTGCTTCAGGTGATAACAGAAGATAACCATGGAACCGGAATCAGATGATGATCTGAACACTTCCATAAAAAAGTTTGTGGCCAAAACCTACATCTCATTGGTTATTTCAGCCAGAAAACAGCATTTGCCAGAAATCTCAGAGCAGAGCCATTCAAATATGACAGCACTGATTTTCAAGAAGATTGCAACAGATAAAAACATTATCTATTGGAATGTTGAAAACTATTTAACTCCAATATTATAGAAATAGCCCCCTGGAGGACCAGCAAGATTATAAATATCATGTTAAATGAGCTATGATATATCAAAATTTACATATTCAGAAATCACAAGTCAATAGAGATGGTTATTCAAATAAGACATGTATGGCTAAGGCCATTTCTTAACAATTACAATTGCCTAAAACTTCTGTTTAAAGAGAGAAACCAAGACTTGTTGATGCTCAATTGAAATTTGGAATTCAATTTGAAACTCAATTGTGAACAGACCTGGAATGCCTATCTTTATTTAGAAGTAGTGTGGCACAGAGAACCCAGTGCATGCTGAAGTTGGATGATTTGTTTCAAGCTTCACTTTATCTTCTATTTAGAGCATAGAAAAGCCAGAATGATCTGTAGGTACAGCAGACAACAATTTGCAACCCATCAGCAGGGTAGAGTCCTGGTTTAAAACAAATTAGAAGCTCTCTCTTGAAAGCTGAGTGCCACAAAATATAATTTTCATGGTATGTGCATGCATTAGATTGCTCCAATTAAACTTGTAAAAAAGAAAAAGCTGTTTAAAAAAACTGTTTCAGGTACTCCAGCTATTATTCATGAAAACGAAGCGCTTCCCAGCATTGTGGCTTATCAACTATAAACTAGAATCCTACATTTTAAATGAAATGATCTGTAAAAGTTGCTATCTTTGTGAACATGAGATATTAAATAATTTCAGAGAGGAATGTGTGAATCAATTAGATTCAGCAAAATAGGTTCTGGGTATGTGAATATTGCGGATGCATCAAGACACCGTGTCAGAGAACAGTGCTGACTCCAACATTTTTCTAAACAAAGCACTCAACATCCCTGCTAGGAGATATATAACTTCATTTATACCTAAATGCCACAAACCCGAGGATATTTAGATTAATTAGCTATGCTGCCTACAAACATACCTCTTAAGAAAAAATTATTTGTCCAAACCAGTATTTTTGAAAGTGAGTTTAAGATAAAATTGTTTCCTACACATTTTCCCAAAGGAAAGCTTAGCTATCATAAATTATTATATTGTTAAAAGGGTCTCAAATAAAACCAAATTATAATATCTCATGCTGCTCATCCTTTGGCTTCTATCCCAGTACAGGGTCATGGCTCTGTACAGAAAACACAGTGGGGTAATAAAACTGCCTGGAGATAGTAAAATGCTTATTGTACAGCAAGCAACTATGTAGAACTTCTCCTTAGAAAAAAAAATCACTTGAATTTACTGGTGGAAGATTCCAGGGATTAAGTGCTCATTTACGATGAATAGCACAAAGGTATCAAAGGCAACACTATTAAAACTATTATCACAGTTCATACTAAGTGATCTGGTTATAATTATAAGGTTGCTCTGGCTCTCGGAAGAAAAACACCTCAAAGTCATGTCATGGCTGTGCATAAGGTATATATATTAGTTCAGATAAAAAAAAAAAGAGAACTAATAGTTTTAATTGAATATATGAAATAGACTTACATGTGGCAAAGTTTTGGGAGCTGGGCCCAGGTGTTTATAATTTTTATTTTGCTTTAATACTCATTATAGTATGTTCATGTATATTAGATATTGCAACACTACAATTAGCAGATAAAATACTCAAATACAGAGCATGGACAGTGTAGTGAAGCACGGGTGATGAAGCAGTATCATGAGTGGTTAAAAGTTGATGTATTATAGTCTAGCACCAAAATAAAATGCTGAAAATCTCACTCCACCAGAAGCAGGGCCATCACCTTTGCCCTGCTGCCTGTAAAGAGCTGTAACGTGTGGAGAAATGACCTCCCACTGCCAGAAACCTGCACCACTCTTCCTGTGGCTTTCAAGGCCACTGATATTGCACTGGTACTTGATGGAAACATCCACTCAGAGGGCCTGGCCAGGGTCTCAGAGGGTCAGGATTCCAGTGTAAGGTGGAACATGGTTCACAAAGAGAAGCAAAGGGCTGCTCGGCAAGTAGGGCAGCCATCCCAGTGCAGACTGCTCGTCCTCCCCAACTCGAGGGTATTATCCTTTTCCAAACGAGATGCATGCTCTATTGAGCACTTGTAACTGAAGGAGATAGAAACATATATTATCTGGGGTGACACAAATTTATTATGAATAAAGTACATTCACTCACAATCTGTTTATGGTGTTAGGGAAGAGAAACTGTGTGGAAGCAGCAGCCCACCCGTCCTTAGGGAAATCTCCTAGACAATAAACCTATTACTAATATTTTTTTAATTCGTGGGGCTTTGTGAGCAGATATGTATTCTTAAGTCCTGCTTGTGCTGAAGTTTCACTGACACAGTAATGGCATTATGTTGGTAAGCGGCATAATTAAATGCTCTAAAAGCAATTAACTAAAGTGCACACCAGTACCACGCTGCTAGACACGGACACAAGGTCAGCCTTCCCGAGATTTTTATTCCACATTCCATGGTGAAATAGCACACAGCACCACAGCTCCTACAGTCCATTCCCCTGATCCTTTCCATCTGCTCCTGACCTGCCTGAGGTTTGTCCGCAGGCCCCTGCCTGTGCTTCAGCTCAGCCAAGGACGGTGAGGGCTCCCCAGTGTCTTAAAACTGGGAACTTAAGAGTTCTTTCCACTTTCCCCAGTCAGTGCTTGTTAGTTAATGATACACCACAGCAGAAACGGTTCAGATCCAGGACAGCCAATGCTCCCAGGAGCAGGGACTGCTTCAGAAGAGGTAAACTGCACCAACAGGGAGAGGAGGAGGGAAAGAGGAACTGAAAACAGGCTTGCACAGGTTCAGAACAAATGAGGGAAGATCTCTCCCCACTGTAGCAACGGAAAGGAAGCTGCACTCCCTTACACACTGCCTTTAATTAAACCATGAAACCTGCTCATTATCCTAAGCACATGCTCTCACAAGTAATCAGCTCTGTATACAAGGTATCCTATTGCCATAGAACCCGTCAGATTGGACACTGGGCTAGGTTTGACTTGGGAAAAGTTACAGGGGAGGCAAAGGCTTCAAATCCCTCTAATTGTCTATGTAACCTGCAAGATGAATTTTCAGATACTATGTATATATCAATACTGCTTTTCCACAGAGAGAAGGTTTTGCATGTGAAAAGCACTTGCTTCACATGGCATTTTAGGGGGCTGTTATCTTCTGACATTTAATATTTCTTCTTAATGGCTGATGTGATAATCAAACAAAACTGACAGGCCAAGTAACTTGTCCAAATAATATCAGAACAGATCCTCTGCTTTCTACACTCATAAGAGCAGCCCTGCTGGAGGCAATCACTTGTCATGATGGAAAGAATTAACTGTGACCAATTAACATTTCATCATTAAAATTATGCAAAACCAATATCAAAATAACAGCTTATCTGATGATCCTGAATGCTACAGTTCCAAACTCCAGAACAAAAGTAGTCCCTGAGATTGGCAAAAGAGGTTCTCAGCTCCCTCAGGGAGTTAGTGAGGGTTAGTGCACATGATGCTGACAAGTTAGAAAGACAGAGCAGCAAGAGAGGAAGGCTTGGATTTCAGCAGGTGTTGCCCATAACCAAAAATTAAAATAAGCATCCCATGACCTCACTATAACCACCTCAGGGAAGTTACAAAAATCCTACTGTCAGAGTATATACAGTATTTTGCTGTACAGAAAATAGCTTTTATATCTTCAAAGCAATTCAAAATCCTTAATTATGGCTCACCAACAAGTATTAGATGGATGAAAATGCCGTCTCAAAAAAAAAAAAAAGAAAAGAAAGAAAAAAAAGAAAAAAGGAAAATCTGTTTTTTGCTGCTGAAGGACCACAGACAAGAAAATGGATACATAGCCATGGAGAAGTCAGGAGCAATGGGAACAAACATAGAAATAAACGAGGTTTCATGACTACAACACAAGTAGCGCCATGACAAATTTGAATAAGGACACTGGAGTTGTTGGTAGAGAATTCTCAAACAGTGTGACTGTGTGTTTGGTAGTCACCCTAAGGAAAAAAATGCCAGGCAATGCTATTCAAAACTAAGTTTGCATTTCTTTGGGCTATTTCACAAAAGTATTGACTTGTCTCATTCTGTTTGTAAGGTAGAACAAAAGGAGAATGAATGAGCTTAACTTGTAGGAGACCAAGAAGGTGCCAAGTTTCTAAAAGGTAATAATTCAAGGGTAATACAGGAAAGTTATTTCTTTTAAAAAATTAAATAAAAATACAGGCATGTTCTTATAGTGATTTATCACAACTGTTTAATAAAATGAAGAAAAAATAGGTTCTGTAATAAAACATAAACTGAAGAATGAAGAGGAAATTCATTATTTACTCATTTCTATTACAATCTTCTCTGGTTGTATCTAGAAGAGTAGCTTCTGTTGGCAGACAACTTAATGTAAGCTCAGCTATTTTATCCCTCATATAAATAATACATGATAATGATGGCTACATGACATTAAAGACAGATTATAGGGTTTTCTACGCTGGCAAAATGAGTGAGCTTTTCTTAATATTTATTAGCAGTTTTTATACGAATGAAGGGAAAAAATAGGAGTGAACAATTGTCTTGAGTTATCTTGTTAAACTTGCATGTGAAAAAGGACAAATGTTTGACTTCCGTAACATGTAAGGTCGCAAGTTACCATCACTGAGAACTACCATAAGTTCATCTTTCCCAGAGCCTGTTTTAACCAGTTAATCCACTGTCATGCTTGCATCCAGCTACAGTTTTGAATTTGATCATGTGGAGGTAATCTTTAATACTGTAAAATTCATGCTGACGCTGAAAGCACACACAAGTCACCGCGTAGCTACAAGTGCTTTGTGCTTTATTAGCCCCATTTATCTTATGGAAATCCTGCTCCACTGACCAATAATGTAAAGAGCTCCATCTGGCAGGGATGTGCCACTCAAGCTACCTGGGTCCCATTCATTAGCATATTGTGCATCATTTCCAACCATGCACCCAGAAAAATTTCAGAACCCACCCAAAGGGTCCACGTGCTCTGGCTTTACAACACCCAAAAGGTTTTTTGCTTTGCTTGGCAAAAAATAACTCACTGTTTAACTGGAGGGCAGGTAAGCCAAATAAGAAGGGAAGTTTCCACCTGAAGTGTGGCTACGTCTAATTTCAAAATAATTTAAAGCTTATTAAAAGCAAATTTTATTCAGCTGAACACACTCATGCCTCTGGCACACCTTCCTGCCAAGGAAGTAAAGACTCTAATAACAAGATAACCCAACATTTAATATATAATACACTCAGTGACATTGTATTTCCTACAGTTATTGTGTCAACATCTGCTGCTTTTGCTTTTAAATCAGAGGGCGACAAGACCCACTACCTGCTGGACCGCGACATTTCTGCTGATTTTGTTGTAAAAGCACGTGTTCAAAAGCCTGGCTACAGAAACTCACCCAAATTTGTTAAGGTTTCTGATTTTTAGTGCAATTCCTGTTAATTAGGAGAGATATCTTTATTTTTTGCACTACAGTATATGTCTTTATGCCTTTTAAAAATTTGAGGATGAATACCAATGCTCATCAAACCACCAAACTGATAATTTTGGCTACACTCTGGTCTCATAAGCCAACAGCTGCCTACATTTGCAGCCAAAAAAGGCCTATGCGGTGGAACTGCACTGGAAAGTTGAATGGCATTGCAGGGATAAAAAGAACGATAATTTGATACTGTTTTGGGAGATGATTTTTCAGGCCTCCTGTTATTCCATGTCCTGATTAGATGAAGTCCTGAAATGGAGCATCCAGTACAAGTTGGGCCTGTGTTTAGGAAGAGTTGTTTGCTTTTTCTGTGGTAAAGAGAAAAAAAAAACACCTTCCAGGAAAGGAAGGCACTTTGTGGGGTTTCTATTTTAATAATACAATAACATGCCTAACAGGCTTTCTTTATCTCTCCCTAATTCCATTTCCTTCTTCCCACTCAAAAAAAACCCTAACAAAAAAAGGCTCCAAAACCCAAGAAAATAAAGCAGCAGAAATATTAAGAGTGAAGAATTTTTTCCTAGAATTAAGCAGCAGTAACACAACAGCCTGGACGGGGTCTGTGTGGGTGAAGAATAAAGATAACCTTTTTTTTAAAAATGTTATAATACAGTAAGCTTCTTTTATCTTCAGTGCTTCACATCTCCCCAGTAACACCCCAGTCCTGGGAGACTGGATTCTTTCACCCTTCACCTGCTTTGCATCAGACCCCAGATACTTACAGATCATTCATCAGAACATCCACATGGGAACAACCTTTCGATGGTGACAGGATCAGGATCAAAGTAAAAGTGCTCACGAAGCCAGCAAGCACTTCTAGCAAATAACAGCTAATCAATACCTCAGAGTACCTATCTAAGCAACAACCATGCAAAAATGCATCCTGGCCGAAAGCAAGACCGTCATGATCTCCCTTAGAGCTTCTTTTGCAGATATATACACTCACACAACAGCCTTAAATGCAAAGTAAGGAAGAGCCTTGTGTTGGTAGCAAAGGGTGAGCTGGAACATCTGTTCAGCTTTGAAATGCTACACAAGGTATGAAGGATCTTCAACACGGTGTGCATCACACCATGAAGGAGTTCGGAGGCGGCTGCAGGGGTGGGCAAGGTATGAGTGACATACATGAATTTCAGAATCATGTCCTCTTAGGTGCTTCAGGGTGGATTAGTTGCAATACCTTCACTTCACCTGTTTTCCAGATTACTTTCTTTCTCAAAGGTTGAATTCCCCTGACCTAAAATTGTCCTCACTCATTTGTCACAAGGCAGTCAAAGCCTCTGAAGATTTGTGAGCTAAAATAAGGAACACCAAGACTGAGAGTAGAAATATTCCCAGAGACAGCAACACATCTCTCTGCAAGGAGTTGTGGCCCAATCAGGCACAGTGATTGTGGAAACCAAAACATTGCAGACATCCAAATCTGACAGCAAAAGACATGAAACTCCTACACTTCTGAGGAGCTACCACCTGGAGCGTGTTGACCTCATCATTCCCGACAGTGGCATGATGCAAAGCTCCCCACAGAGTAGCCCTGTGCTCTCCCCTCCCCCAAATTTCTAGGTAGGTGTAGCTCCCTAAGGAGTGCTGTTCTTTGACCACAAGACTTCCTTTCTTCAGCCTAAATTTATGCCGTATGGTCTTATTTTCATAGTGCGACACTGCATAACTTACGAGTTGCAAATTTGGGTAAGAAAAATGAGATTTTATTTAAGAGAAAGAAAATTATGTGAAAATATCAGCTGATATGTAACAGGTGTTTAGTCATTGTGTGAGAATTAAGTGTGTGTATCTCTGTGTGTGCCTGCTATAAAAACATTTTCAGTTTTTTATCTGCTACAATTTTTATGCTATGAGCACTAATCATCTTTTAATATGGAAAACTGGAACGACTAATAAGTTTAACACATAACACAAAATCTTAGTTTCGCAAGACAGCTTGCTTTCTGTTTATCCTCATCTAGATGTTTAATGAAGTGGCTGCCATATCACACAAGTAGATGGGTTAAATGAATCAAACACAACGTTTTGCCTAATGAGAAGAATCTGCAGAAAACTTATGCAAAAGGTTAGATTTTTTTTTTTTTAACACAAAGCTGTAACAGCAAGAATTCACAAAGGCCTCTGTTCCTGAGAAAGGTAGAAATCCTTATGAAAACAAAAGGATCAAAAGTGTCACACAGAACTCTTAGTAATTATCAAAAACTTCAATATTGTCTGTAAGCTGTTTCGCTGAAAAGCCTGAAACCTGCATCTCTTTATTTTCTCACTTCTCCAAACATGTAGAAGTAAAGGAAGACTGAAACTGCTGCAGGAGTTTTTAAAGTGATGCAATGAAATTATTCACATGAACATGGTTGAGATTTTTCGATTCACCAGTACAGGATGCTTAAGATTTTCTTGATCTCTCTTCAGTCTTAGCATGATCATCAATGACACTATTGGTGTTACATTAATGACAGTGTTATCACTCTGTGTGGTTCAGGAGGGCAGTGGGACCTTGGATGCTTTCCAAGGGGCTCTGGACACGGGGAGCCCCAGGCTCACACATCTACCTGGGACCTTTGCAAGGATGCAAAAGAAAACTGTTGCTGTTGCATTAAACCCTGGTGTGTTCCTAGCAAAGCAAGCAAACAAATCCATGAGCAATTGGGACCATCAGCAATACAATAAGTTTTGCTGTTGGTTTTTCTGAACACCAGAAAGGAAGAAGTGAGAAAGCTTTCTTAAGGCCAGGGGAATTCAGTCACCCCTCCATACTCTAAGGCTACCTGAAAACCAATTTAAACAGATTCAGCCTTCTGCCAAGAATGAAAGAAACTTAATTTTACAGCCTGGTAATATTCAAACTCAGTTAATTACCTGTGGTAAAAAAGCATTTTAAAAGATGTGCTGACAAATCTGATGCTTATGCACAGAAACAGAAGGACTGATCCCATAGCATGCTCTCTGCAGCCTGAAATCTGTAATCTGGCATGGTTCTTTGCCTCTCCAACAAGGACCTGTCCTCTCAGGAGGGCAGTGGTTTCCACATGCTCACCAGAGTGAAGCCACCAGCCACGGGGGCTGCAGGAGCCTCTGCTGCACATTCCAGCTCCTGCACTGACTGGAAATCCCTGTAAAAGGTGGCTCGGGGATTCCAGCCGTGTGGCAGTGTTTCTCAAAAATTCTTTTAGAAATTTCCAATCCAGGTGGAATGTGCTGACAGGATTTTCCGTTGCTATCACACCTATATTGAGAAACCCTGTTGATCTTCCCAGATCACAAGCTGATACACACAACCTCTGTGAGGCTACTAAGCAGTGGAGAGCAGGAAAAGAACTGAAAAAGCCACTTTCTTCTTTTATCCAGAAACACTTTCATCTGCCTATAACTTTTTACAGAAGCAACTTTACATCGTGAAGAAAATATAACATAGCTGATTAATTGCAACAAAAGCAGAACCAACTCAGCACAATGCTGAGCATTAGGTAAGTACACGCTGTAAACAGTAACAGACTGGAACAACCAGCCACGTGGAAGTGATTGCCTGTAATTGTAGGTTGACACCAAAATTACTGGCTTCAAGATTGAATTTGGTGATAATGTAAATCATTCCCTGTTATTCTTTTCTTACCAGCCTCTCTTATGAACTGCCTGAAGGAAGATCACAAGATTCCTCTCTAAAGAACTAAATTCAAAGCATTTCTCAATTCCTTTAAGATTTCTGTTGTTACACTGTTAAGGAGATGCGGGGTTCAGAGCTTGGTTTTTGACATTCCTTTTACAATCTCAGTTGCTAATACAAATCATAGAATCATTTAGATCAGAAAAGACTTTCAAGATCATCAAGGCCACCTGTTAACACAGCACTGCCAAGCCCACCACTAAACCATGTCCCCAGGTGCCACATTCATGCGTCTTCTCAATCCCCCCAGGGATGGGGACTCCACCACTTCCCTGGGCAGCATGTTCCAGTTCTCAACATCCCTTTCGGTGAAAATGTTTTTCCTAATATCCATTCTAAACCTCCCCTGGCACAGCTAGAGGCCATTTCCTCTTGCCCTGTTTCTTGTTTTCTGAGAGGAAAGACCAACCCCCACCTCACCACAACCTCATTTCAGGGAGTTGTAGAGAGAGGCAAGTTCTCCCCTGAGCCTCATCTTCAGATTAAACACCCCCAGTTCCTTCAGCTGCTTCTCATCAGTCATGTGCTCTGGACTCTTCACCGCCTCTGTTGCTCTTCTCTGGACACTCCATCTGTCTCCATGGAAGCTGCGGGTACATTTGCTATCACTAAAAGCATGCCCTGGTCACCTTGCAGGTTGTCTCCACAGGTAACTTGCTTTTATTACTGCTTCTTCATTGCAGGACAAATATTTCTACAAAAGATTGTGGTAACAGGTGCCTCCTGCAATGACTGAGGATCGGGTGTAATTGGATGGGCTTTTTCTTCCAGCTTTTCCACAACAAGCAGAAAACCAGTAAACACTTTGGAGGACAAGATGTAAAACTCCCTCAGGGTCACTTCTCTCATGGGAGCTCCTCGTAACCAACCAACAAGCAAGCCACAGTTAACAAGCTTGTGATCACAAGGCCACCTCTCCGTCAGATCTGTCTTTCCTACGAGCAACACAAAGAGAAAGGGAAGAAAAGACACCAGAGGTACAGATACAAAGGCTGTTTTTATATTCACATTTGGGCCCAGAGCAGCAGAGCAATTTTGAAGCAAGTCCCCTGATCTTCCCCACTTATTGCAGGCTGGTGTGGTTCACAGAGCTTGATCTGGGGAGAGTGAATTCGGCTCCATGCAGAGGAAAGGAAACCAGTTGCTCCTGTGCAGGTGCAGAGTAAGTGCTCTCTACCCCTAATGAGTGCTTGGCCATTTCGATGGCCTCTAACGACAGGCCTAGTGGAGATGTTTGGCCTGGGGCACCAAACTAAATGTTTTCAACAGAATTATACCATATTCAGCATAAGAAAAAGCAAAATCATTTTCATGATCTGCAGAGAACTTTCACGTGCACAGTTCAGCATTGCTGGCAATCTGCACAACTTGGGTCTCGTGGACCAAGGCTTTTATTTGTTACTGCTCTCCATTAATTAGTTACAACACACCTCAACACGACTGCCAGGATACAGCATCTTTCTAATGGAGGGTACTGCAGAGGCGAAGAGCCTTTGGAGATAGCCCAAAATAGTAATTACTTAATACTCAATTGATCAGAACATGAATGAAATAAACAGCATGGATTCTGGCAGCATGAATGGCATTATGAAAAGCACCTTAGTTATTAAACAATCAAGTAGCACTTAGCTAAGGAGCTCACAGCACCAGAGAAGAGACTGAATAACTGAAGAGGAGAAGGCACAGGAAAGAGGTAAAAGCTATTATCTTGTCAGATCGCTGAGATTTTCAGGGGATAAGTTAGAAAATGTTCTGTATTACTCTGTCAAAAAAAAGGTAAATACTCTGGCTGTACACTGTGCTGTGTGACTCTGCACATCAGGAAACAAAACCAGTCAGGAAATGCGTGCACAATGGAAAGTTGCTTTAATCGTAAATCAGACAATGACACAACACATAAATATAACACTACAATTTACACACAGAAAATATAACTTGATTATTAACCCCCTTATTTATGAAAGTTAACTTAAAATTAGCACTTCAATAATCTACTATCAAGAAAAATTTGAAGCAGAATTGGAGACATTCAGCTCAGACTTAAGCTGGTTTAATGTGACTAATAAGCAGATTTCTGCTTGATTTTTATTCTCAGAAGACTACATTCAGAAGCAACTGGATCTGTGTTTCAACTAATTCATGGTAAAATTATGAAAACTTGAGGTAAAAAAAACCCCAACAAGTTGGCTGAATTTATGCGGTCAAAGCTGTTCCAAAGGTATGATCTTGAAAAAGGATAAGCACCTCAGAAACAGCTGATATCCCCACTTCTGAAGAATTCAAGACTATATCTAAGAATTTTTTAGATCAAACTTTTTGTGGGCCTGCACTTCTCACACCTTAACATGATGCATTAACTTTTGTGAAGGTTCAACCTGGCAGAGTTTGCCTGGTTCTGCTCTCATAGCAACATCCAAAAAGAAGTGATTATCAGACTGGGTAATCCATGGATTTAACCATGAATATGCATGTTGATCTTCTAAAGCTGGTGCTGGGGTAAAAACCCCCATCATAAGATGGTAGCAGTCGTGGATATCCTTCAGAGCAGAGCAGAAATTCGCCAACACATTTTTTTCTGTAGCAATAGTATTTGCACCAGTCATGCCCAGCTCCCAAAACAGAACCATTATTATCTCTGATACTGGGGCACAAGCATGGAAGGTAACAAAAAGCCATTAATACAAAGTCCCCTCAGAAAAGCAGGTGGAAAAATGCACGATAAATAGACAAAGGATTAGTCATAAAAAAGGCTTGAAATCTTTTCTTGACGTCTTCTTTGAGGAAAAAAGTACAAAGAAATTGTACAGAAATATGACAATGTCCACTTAACTTCAGCACACTTGCTAGCTTAAAAGTTATCCACCATGAAAAGGAAAATATTGTAAGGTAAAAAAGATGCAGACAAAGCACCTCTGAAATCAATATCAAAGATACGCTTAACAGCAAAAGCAGACAAAGTAGCTTGTTCATGTAGAGCTGTAACCTCACAAATAAACCAAAATCAACTGGCATAATAGCATTTGCGTGTGTCATCTATACAACTGATTATTTTCACACCTCTGTGTCCCAAAAACTCCTCAGCCTCACTTTGCCTTGTACTGCTCCTTGTTGGATATTCACCGTCTGAACAACTCAAGTATCTACCAACTTAAAAAAAAGCCATTTGCAATTTCAGCACAAGTCAACACATGCCAAACTGAAATCAATTCCAAAGAATTTTAAAATATCCTTTCTTTGTCTCTGCAAGATTCTTGAAAATCATGTATATAAGTTTATATATTCACATGGTGTTTTACCAATATGGAATAATATAACCTGCTGTCACAAAATGCCTGAATGCAGAAGGAGACAAGAACCACCAACATGAGAGAAAACACAGAATGACAGTCAGAACATGTTGAATGAGGAGTGATTACTGGCACACTCAACTGAGAAGGAAAGATTTCTGGCATGACTGCATTTTGAGAAAAAACATGGAAATGGCAGGAGAGAGATGAGCACAGAGCTACTATGTACAACAAGCAGAGCACAGGAATGACAAAAGCCACTTACATTTGAACCAGAGAAAAATAACATTAAGGAGAGAGAACCTGGAAAGGTTTGCTCCATGGGGGTGAAGTTTAGAGGAAGGTTCATCTTGCATTTAAGCAATTAAATATACATTTAAAAACTGTTTCTTATCAGCAAGGAGTAGGGTAGGCAGGCAGGAAAACACAGAGTGCAGTTGACACAGCTGAACTGTAAACACAAAGCTAGTGAAAACGCAATCCAAGATAAGATGAAAATAAAAACAGAGAATTACTATTTCAGTCAGAATTTCATCTTCATATTGACTTCATCCAAAACTGCCATTTTAAATGTAACTGAAATTGTCACAAAATTTCCCATCTGCCTCACAGGAGGCCTGCAAACTCTTGGAGACTTGCTGCATCAATGCAAAAAAAGTTTGCTGCAAAGACCATGGCTTTTTTATTTTTCTAGAGCAGAAGGGATTTGGTAGAACAAGAGAGAGCAGGAATTATTTGAGATTGTACAAGTGCATCAGCTGGGACCTTGAGTGATTTTGTTTGATGAGTCATGGGGTGAGTAGGACAGACTTTTGTAGCAGCGCTTTGGATGAGATGGAAGGAGGGAATGGTAGAGAAACAGAAAGGAAGAATTACAGTGAATAAGCCAATACATAACCAACATAGTCAAAATGGCCTGTGGTAAATATATTTTCAATTCCTGGCAGAGATTTAAATGCATATTGTCTCTTAAATACATTCTGAATTATTAATATCAGATTGAAGAATGAAAACATTCGGAATGATATATTCAATGTGTTTTCCCATCCATTTTACACTAATGGCACAATTGATATAAGTCAATATGAAAATCAATGCTGAATATTTGGCACAGTACAGAGCTGCATGGCAGAATCCACTGAGAACTATTACATTCCAAAAATTAAGAACCTGCGAGGAAATAAATACAAATTACATGTAAGTAAATTACATAAAGGTTTATGATTTCAATGATGAAAAACAGTGCCATCTGTTAAAATTAAAGAAGCCCTTAACAGGACAGGACTGTAAAACATTATCAGTGGAGAAAACTGTAAATGCACATTTTTAATCACACAGTAATTTCCTAGTGTCCTCAGAAATAGTCTCACATCCTTAAAACATATTCTCCACTTGGAGATCTTTAAACAGCCAGGAAAAGAAAAAAAAAAGGTGTAAGCATAGAAAGAGGAAAGAAAAGACAAATGCACAAGGAAAAAGATAGATATGGTTCTTGAATGGGAAGTTTCTCTGCCTTTCTGTTAATACCTAAGTACCATTTGTACATCGTGGTAGGTTAGAAAGGAGCTGGTTACAGAAGTTTTCATGTCTTCATTGTGCTGAGCTGGTCTGCCCATGGACCGAAGAGCATCTGTTTTGTAGATGAACAAAGAGGACTTCAAGGACAAGGACCAAAAGAAACTTCTGTTAAAATGCAATTATATGATGAAAAAATGAGTCTGTAAGTGGTGTCAGTGAGTTCAATGTTCATCGCTGTGACTCCTGATGAGATTTAGTTGACTTACAAAGTTTTCTTGTTTTTACACTAAAAATCTGCCTGAGATCTGAACATCAAGTTGAGCTGTTTATGGTCCATGCGTCATCATCTACGATAAAGAGTCTACATTTGGGACTTAATTAATACAGCCAGGTCAGAAATCAGCTCATCCCTCCCCAGAGAGGTGATGGCTCTGCAGTGCTAACTGGCGTGAAGAATAGCACATGCTTATTTTTCCATAAGAGTCAGCAGAAAGACCGCAAATACACAGGACATAGATCTACTGTCATTTCTTGCAGTCACTTCTCTGACCACATGCATTGTTTAAAATTACAACTATTTTCTTTTCACTTGCCACAGCATTTGCTGTCCTTACTCAAGGGGTGTTTTGTCAGAGAGAGCACCCCAGCTCCACATAAAATTATTGGCATTACATTGCATCTTGTAGCATCCTACTTTTTCTGAGTCTTGTTAGTTTAGAAGTACAAGTAATTCTTCCAAGTAAAGGTTGATTTAATTTTTCAGCATTCATAAGTTGATCTCTTTCCTTTTGCTTACACAATAATGTACATATTATTCAAATATCTACAAGCTGCAGCAGGGAGGTGATTAGTGTTTTATTTCTTGTCTAGTCCTTCCCATTCCTGTCTGCCAGTTGTGTGATATTGGGCAGAAATACTTATGGGAAGGCCTCTCTCACCTCTATAGGTTAACTGCTGATTAGGGGATGAGCTAGAGATATATTACATATAGAACTTAGAGTTCGATCTGGGTTTATGGATAATAACCACACTTTGTTCTTGCTGCTACTGGAAGAGAGTGATATGAGCAGAGCTACCTCATGCCAAATTGCTGCAGACTGACATTCTTAATTTTCAGAGGTAGGAAAACTGCCACCTCATTAAGAAGAACACTGTGTTATTAGTTTGTTGGCATGCTACCAGCACTGGAAAATGCAGCATGCCTGTCCTTGTGGCTAAAGGCAAAAACCTGGAGAAGCTTATAGAAAATTATTTCTTTGGACAAGAAGCAGAGAATAGTGGCTTTAAAGAAACTTGACACAGCAGCTAAAAGTAAAGAACTTCCTACTTGTGAATATATCCTTCCATTCCAGAATATCGTCCTAATCGGCGCATTTTCATCCACTTCAATTATTTTAAAGACCCGTGAATTTGAGACAGCTGATTGACATTCCAGCATGAAAAACTCCACAGTCCAACAAAGGAGATGATATCAGAAGCAGGTCAAAGTGCACTCCTATCATAATGCAGATTCCTCCCCATTTTCCCCACCTTCTACATTCTAGTGACACATGGGAATAAGATTAATAGAAAGGAAAAGCAGCTTTCATTCTGAACAGTCTTTCTGAAAATCAGCATTTCCAGCATTTCAATACTTATTTGCCACAGCAGGGAGCTAATCCTTTAAAAAACCCCAACCCAATCAGCCAATCCACCAACTGAACTGAAAGAATAATGACTTCTTTGAAGTTTTCTTTCATTGCACTGGGAAAGTTCAGATGCTCTTGCTGGGACAGTTCAGATGTCCCAACCCACACTAATTACAAGACAAGTCCTTCCCGTTCATTTTCACTGTTCAATGCCAGAATCCAAGGAAGGTAGGCTCATAATGAGGCCACTGCTGATTTTTGCTCAGGTATTAGTCTCTAGCCAAGAGCTAATTCTCCATCTGAAAAACTTCATTTTCCGGCTTCTGAAACTGCTCTTTCATTCCTAGCATGGTTTAATTGACATGTAAACTATCATGCATCTTGTTTTCCTTTCACATGAAAGATTACTTGCAAATGGAAAGTATCTAAAAAGAATGGCTCTGCTCCATCATTGTGTACCGCCCTTTGCAGGAGAAAAAACTAATGGGAGAGAAGCATTGTTCTGGTTGGGATTTACAACCTCACATTGTCTAATTTTTCTCAATACATTATCCATTATAACACAAACCTCTTCAGAGGACTAGCAAAAAACATTTGTTCCAGTTAAGGAACAAAGCCTAAAAGAGAGCTATCAAAAGCATGTGCAACCTGCAATCCTTTATAAATTTTTTTAAGTATCGAACCTGCTGAAGTTCACTCTTTTTTTAGCAATGGAATTCCTCAAAATTAATATGTTCAGGTAGAGAGGTGAATTAAGTGTTGGCTAAAATTATAAAATGCTTCTAATCTTCATACTAAGAAATTATTTTAATATCTTTCAGGTTGAAAAATCCTAATCTGCTTTAATTGGCCATTAACAATCATAATACAGTTGTAGAATTACACTGTTAATGAGTAAAAAGTATTACCTAAATATTAGAAATTGAGTATAAGTAGATTCTGCAATACCAGCTGGGATTAGATGGGTAAAAACTGCTTCCTGATTATAAAGCACTTTAGGTCAGAGACTAAATACAGAAAAGGTAAATAATGAATGATAGTGTTAACATTCATAAGTGCTTGGGGTTATGAGGAAATGATCTGGTTTGTGCCTGACCATTTTCCACTGCAGTGATAGCCACGTTCCAACCACAACTGGTAAGTGGTTGGCTTCTCTGTTTGCAGTCTTGACATTGCGCAGAGATTATGGGGTTTTGAACTGATATCAAATTCCACTGTCCCACTCTTGATTATATACAGTTATGGGATGAAAATTGTGTTGCATCTGCACGAGACATAATCCTCACAATGGGCTCTTTATCACACCAACCAGCGTGGTGAGGATGTCTTGGACACCACTGTGAGGGCAATGGGATCACTTGCAACCCCCTGGTGACTCAATGATTAAAAAAACAAGGTTTCTCGGGGTTTTCAATTCCTGGGTGACAAAATATAGTCAGAATGCTCCTATAGAACAAAACCTTCCAATGAAGAATACAGTAGATACATTAGCCTTAATTTATCCTCATATGGTGGGCCCCTGCAGCAGGTCTCCAACAAACACTTAATCAATAAAAGCTCTTTTTATTGTGTGGGTAAGAAAAATAAAAACTGCAGTGCCAGAAGATACACGTGGTGCCTCTACAGCCAGCCCCGAGAGCAAGTTTCCCACCAATCCTACCTGAAATACTGAGCACTTTCACCACCCAGGCTCAGAGGAACAAACTAAGTAACTCTGAGTTTCTTATGTTTAAATGGGTTTCTGATCCCACATGCAAAATAAGTTTATTGGGAAGTTTAGTTTTCCAAGCCAGGCACACAGGATGGCTTTTCTCTGTCAGCTTGAGAAATTCATGCTGTTTAAAGTGAACCCCAATTTACATCTCTGCTCAACACTACCGATAAGGCAGAGTACAAAGTGATTAGACCATCACCAACAGAGTATCTTTCAGCAATTTCCATGTGATGAAATGAACCGTCTGCACTCATTTTCATGCTTTTCATTTTTGCACCAGAGATTATGATACGCAACATATTTCCCTACATGTTGCGACAGGATGAGGCCACATACACAAAGATAATCAAGAGGAGCACAAAGTCACTTCAACTTTCCTTTAATCTGTTTGCTAAAATCTGTCATGTTCTGCCCAAAGTACTGTCATTTGTACAGAGCAGGCTGTGTAAAAGCTTCAATCATACTACCCAAATATGAGAAATCTGGAAGCAGCCATAGTGTAACTGACGTCAGGCCACCACAGCTCACATGTTTCCAGGAGCCTGACATCTCCAAATAAAAAGGACAGCTCTTTATTGAAGTTTTGGAAGTGTGGCCATGTTTCAGATGGAAACATATGCATGTCTCAGCATCTGTGGTGATCTATTTTTCTCTGAAACATTTGCAAAATATATGAAAACACAACCCACTGTGCAGTTTATTTGCTGTCTCAGAGAGGTCTGAGCCAGTCCATTGAAATTCTGTAGAGTTTGCCTCACTTACTTGACATCCCAAGCATAAAGGAAAAGGCACCATCAATAATCTACTGCACAAAAGTTGGCTACAAATACCTTCTTGATGATAGATTAAAATCACATCTCTGTAGGGACAAAGTTCATATCTGTACAGGTTACTAGCACAGATTTATCAGCCTGGAAATTCACTTTGAAGCAGAGGAATAGTTGGTGGGTCAACTGAGTTGGCTTGTAGAGTCACACCAAGAGGGTGAGCTCCACATGATGAGATGGACAGATTTTTGTGGGTTTATCTTTGGAAGAGTTTTTCCTAGGCCCAACCACATTTTTAATAATTACCACTTATCTAGGATAAGAAACTCCAATGCAACCTGCATTCAAGTTAATGAGCTGCTTTGGGAAGCATGGTACACTGAACAAAACCCTGACACGTTAGTTCCATACTGGAGTGTGGAAAGAGTTAGAGGCCTAATTCCCCTCAGAAATCAACAAAGAACGTATGTAGTGCGTGTATGGGGGATAGAAGCTTGTATATTTATATGTTTCCATTTTTATTCCAATTTATAATTATTTATTTAAATAGCAACACGGAGGTGCACCTACAACAACAGATTCTCTGCAGTTTCTGTAATAAAGCCAGTCAGAAATAATGGAGGAACTGGATATTTGCAATACAAGCCTGTTTTAATTTTAAAATATCTCTGTGCATCAAAGTAAATGTGAGGTCAAATAAAAGGGGTAGATTAAAACTCATTCCAGAGCCCAACTCCTACTTACACTTTCTGAGTGTAATCCAAAGCTTTGATTCTGCATACATGCATACATTTAACTTTGAGCTAGGAGGAGTGAAATTCCATGTAAAAATTAAATTATACATGTGCACTTGGAGAATCAGACTCTCGTATACTCTGTTTACTCAAAAGGATAAAAGAGCCAGAAAAACGTGCAAGACCAGAAAGAAACAAAGAGCTGATTCCTCCTGGAAGAGCTACAGCAGCTGCTTACGTTAGAATCAGATTGGCTTTGGCTGTTCAATATTTAGACTCTTCTGTAGCATTTATCCAACCTGGACTACAACTTGACTAATTATGTGTGAAAGCCTTGCATTGAATCACATGCCTACGTTGAAACAGTCCTTAAATATTTATAAGTAATGAATCCTATAGATACCAGTAATAGTTCCTTAAAAACAAAACAGAGCCTTCCATAAAATAGTAAAACTCTTTCTATTTACTGAAAATATAAGGATTGAGAATACTTGACAGCTTGCAGAATCAGGCCCTATTGCAATTTCATTGCAAGACTTGACATCTTTTCCATAGCTGCTAAGAAAAAAAAAGCTTTCTTCCGTGTTTGATCAGTGGAAGATTTTCCATAAATGTTTGAAATAACTTAATTATCAGTAATATGGTCATAGAATTCTTAGACAAATCATTATCTCTTGGGAGAACCCTAAAGAAAAATCTTCAAGGAGGAAAGAATATTTATATTTCTCTTTCTAGCAAATTTCAGCTGCTCATACTTTATGGAGGAACTCTGTAAATGCAAGGCTTTCCTGCCAAAGTGAAAACCTTCAGTGTGTATTTTTCCCAGCTTCACTTTTAATTTATTGAAAAGGCAAAGCTTGGACTGAAGCTGACTTGCAGGGAAGTCAGTGTGGGTTGAGGAGTTAATGCCGTATTTAATGCATCCCTGTAGGTAGATATGTTCTTTGGGACACTAGGTAATATCCTCTCTGGGACTTTCAGCAGCTTCTATGTCTCCCTGCATCTTAGTTTTTGCACCTCAAAAATGTGAATGTGGGAATATCTGTGCTCTGCTGCAGAGCGCTTTCAGATTTCCAGGGTGAAAGGTGGAAATTAATGTGAGCTTCAGTCCTCAAACCATGACAATAAAGATACACAATGATGTCTGATAGTCTGAAAAAGTACCAAAGTACTGCTAAAATAAGCACGACAGCTTTTGGCCATGTGTTCATGCCGTGCCATTAGAATCAGTGAAGCTGCACAGATAGAGAATGTGGAAGGGTTTTATTCACAAATTACAGGGCTGGGTTTTTTCCTTAAATGCAGTTCTAGTGGAAACAAACAAAATTAAGGAAAATGGCAAATTATTTCCCTCATCATGGCAGTATCAAATAGAGATTTATGTCTTTATTCTTTAGGGATTTCTGTGGCTGCTTGAACTATGAAAACTTTATATCCAAGGTAACAAAATACAGAAAAATACAAAATAACTTCTACCGCTCAATCAAACCAAATGTAACCTGGGAGGAAAAAATATGAAAAATCCGTAGACCAGAAATCTCCATCATTTCACCTTTGGATCACAATGAATACTTAATTCCTTAATTTCTTCAAAGTACACAATAAATGCCTCCATTTATCTACAATGTAGCCTGTCAAAACCAGCCTGGCAAACCATCAGGAGCTGGAGCCATTTGTGGTGGGACCTGAGTGTTATTTTACTGACTGAGCAGAATCCCTGGGCAGTTCTGTTGGGTTTATTTCATGCACACAATATACAAGAGTATCTCTAAGGCAACAGAGAGCTCCTGAGCAGAGACCAAAAGGCTTTATAAAAAGATGTTCTGAGAACAGACTGCTCAAGAAAACGTTTTATTCTGAGGTTTATTGGAAAGAAACTCTACCATTACAATCATTAACAGCCTGCTGTAAACTCAAGTAGAAGCTTATTTTTATAATTTAGGCTTTACTTTTAAAGTGTATGACTTCTGAAGATGTACACAATAAATTCGTTTCAACACAAGACAGGCCTGAATATATCAATGGTGACCAGTGGGAATCGTGTTTATCACTTCCACACATTTCAGATACCTTTTTTTGTGACTGCTGCACCTCGCAAGGGTAAAAACCAAGCCTCAGTCTTGAAACTAAAGGTTCTGTTTAAAGGATTGATTGACTTAATAAAGACAAAATTTGAATAAGAACCAGAGCAAGCACGCCTACAGATAAACGCATTTCTGGCTGGGTAGGTTTCCCTTTCAAAAGTTATTTATGTGTGATCTGGTAACAACTTCTCATATTGAAATTCTGAGCAAAATCTTGCCTGTGCAGTTGGGTCTGGCTCTGCAAGGCTGATTATTTCATCCAGTGCTGTTTTCTGTAACCTCATTGGCCAATATTTTGCTACTACAGTGATGGGCCAGCTAATTGTAAAATCTTACTTATGGACTGATAACTTTGAAAACCCTAATTTCTTTCAGAAAAGTAACATAAATTGCCAGGAAATGAAATAACTGCTTTCAGATCAAAATACTAAACCTAAAAATGTCTATTAGGAGCCATAGTAAACTGTTCCAGTGTACTTTGAAGTGGAAATTCAGAGAATTTTATGAAATTCTGCAAATCTTGAGTTACACTTGGAATGCGTTTCCACTGGGTTATCAGAACTGAGCAGCTACTCTATGAACAGTAATAGGTACAGATAAAGAAAAGCAATAAAATGATTACCACTGTGTGGAAATTATGAAAATGTTACATTAAAAGTGCTCATCTGGAAAAAAAACCCTGCTGCATACATTTCAGCAGCGTTATAGGTTTTCCTGCAGGCCTGCATACGAGGACTTCACATAGATCATGAACTTGCTTGTGCTTTTGTTGTTGCTTTCTTAAGAGAACAATATTTCCTTTCTTATGCCTGTATCAGCCAACATCTTGACTTACATGTAAAAGGAATAAAAAGTGCAATGTGAGTTTTAACCTTACTCCTGTGTTTTTTGAGCTCAAACTTCCCTCCAGTGACAGGTATTGATTTATTGCAGGTCCGGCTGAGGTACTAAAGGGGTTCCAGATCTACCATTAGCCCCTGACCCTACTGCCCTGCAAGGACAGTGGAAAATCCCAACACAAAATTGTGTCTTTCTGTTCCCCAGCTTAAAAAAATCCTCTTCTGTAAATGCACGTATATATACAGGGCTGCCTGAGGCTTTCAAGGAAGCTGCCTTGCATCAGGCTTTCAGAAGGCTCAGAACTCCTGTATTGTTTGTTGCCTCTCTCCTGATCTCTAGGATAAACTATAGAGCTACATTAAATTTTAGTCACTTACACTCAATCCTGAAACCCGGGAGAAAAACAGCACCCTATTTTTAGTTGAAACTCATTTGTAGTGGTAAAAACTTGGGTGGCGCTCATAAATTCCTAGAAGAGAAAGTCCAGCTAAAGCAAAGTGTTAGCAGCAGCCAAGGCTGCTGCCTATCAAAGTGTTAGAGCATAAAGCAACCCAGTAAAACTTTGTCATCCAATGTACTGGTGGAGCTGCAGGGCAAAAAGCCTTCAAAGAGCATATTGCACTGCCTGGGAAACCCCGAATCTAATTTAACAATAAAAAACAAATAGAGTTCAACAGAAATTACTCAAAAATCAATGGAATTGAATCTTATCAGTTAGGGGGTTTTGAGCATATTAGAGAACTCCGGTTAGGGTATCTTGTTGCCTGTTGCTTTATATTTGATTTTGCTAAAGGGCATGAGACTCTATTTTATTCTTTAACAAGACACCAGTCTTAAATTGGTCTTTGTTCACTAGAGTGCACAGGCTGCAGACATGGTCTGCTTCCATTGAGGGGATTGGAAGGGGAAAATGTTTACGCTTCCCTGCTCCATACCCACATGCCAGAGAAAAAACCACATTCACTAACATCAGCAGAGATTCAATTACAGAATTAATCTTTTCAAGCAGGTGGTTTCTGGTGAATCCAGTGCCAGAAACAGGCTCCATGTCAGGTAAATCCAACTTCTACTGCCAAGGAGTTAATCAAATAGTTATTATAACTTATTACTTGTCTAATTTGAGGCCTGCAAAGCATTGTAAACATTTCCTAGTTATTCATAAGTAGCACACCAATTATCTATGTCCAGATACCTCTAGGCAGATAGATAAATTGATTATTTTGCAATTTAACACATGAATTAATGCATGTGTGTCTGTGTCTGCACACACTATTCAGAAATCTATCAGCAAGTCTGTTTCTTACATCATTTGGCATCTTTTCCACCAGCAAAAAAAGTCAAGGAACCTTTAAATACCTATGTAGACTGTCACATAAACTGCAATAACTCTTACTAACAGTTTTAAATCATGAAGTAAAAAATAAGGTTGTAATATTAATGTTCATTGGTGCTGGTTACACATCATTGTACAGACAAAGGAGCTGTCAAAGGGGATCAGGAAACTCTGGCCTTTTAAATGCTTTCACTGAGGGTGGCTAAGTTTCAGAGAAAGTGAACCTCCCTTCCAAGTATAATGCACTAAGCCAATTATGCCAAACCCAGCAGGTGATTAGCTTATGCCCTGAAGCATGAGATTTGATTATTCTTATCTTGGTTTGCATACTGGAGCTACAAATATTATTAACGGTCATAAAAATCATCCAGCCTTAAAAAAAAAAAAAAAATCTAGCCTGAAATTTTGATTTGATGACCTCTGTATGTGGCAAATTCCGAATGTTCCTTTTGTTTAAGCTGAATGCCTTAGCTGTCACGTGGTCACCTGTACTCATTGATATCACGGGACATGAGTAGAAAACCTGACCACTTTGTGTGCACTTTGCCCTTGGAGAGCAGGAGGTGTGAGCTCGACTGTGCCCTGGGTAAGAAGACTCCATACAGATCTCGATGAATAACAGAGCATGTCATTGTCCTTGAGATTTTTTTAAAGAGAAGCGATGAAAAACTTTCTTCACGGAGACGCTACAGACAGGGATGCAGAGTTTTTCATTATTAGGTCATTATTTAATGGGCATGTAACACTGCCAGAACTACTGAAAAGTGATCCAAAGACCACTGGCACCAACGGGAAATTTTCCGTGGATTTCAACGGACTTCGGGCTAAGCCTCAGACGAGCTAAATCACACTGCCTAGTGTGGGCTGTAGCTGTAACAGATGATTCCCAGTCCTGTTTAAATTAGGGTGAACCACCAAGGAACAAGTCATAACCTCTCTAAAGATCTTTCCCCAGACAACCCACAAACCAGGCTCTGTCTCAGTATCGAGCATGTCCGCCAAGGTGTGTCAATTTACAATTACGCTGACTGGATTTCAAGTACCATTCTGCTGCCCTGTTATTCCACCGTGATTTTTTCAAAATCCTCCAGATTTTAATACATCACCCTGCACTGGGAAGCACGTTAGTGCAGAGTCATTTTGTCTTAGTAATAAATAATTTCCTCTGAGACGCAAACAACAGCTCCTGCTTTTTGAAAGCTTGGCTGGGAGAAGGTTCTTGGATAAATAGCCTCACTTAGAAAACATATTTACAAAAGCCTTTGAGAAAGTGCCACGTGTATGACAGCTTCAAATGGTGCTTTAGGAACACTGTACTCGACCTGATGCAAAACTGAAGACTTTTTATTGGAACTTCCAATCCAAATGTCCTTTAGGCAACCAGCTAAATCATAATGAATTGTTTATTTCTGTTTGGCCTTTGAAACAAAAAGAAAGCAAAGACTGAATCAAAGACCAAAAAAATTAAATCAATCACATTAAGAACACACTAAGGAGCATGTCTGAACTGTTTTGGGTTGTTTAGTCCATTTCCAATGGACTTTTAGGAGCTTTTAGGATCTGAACTTGCAAACAGAGTGAAAGAGTACATTTGAAAGACCCAACAGCAAAATTTGCCACTTTAAGGTTATGATTTTTTTTTTTTTTTTAAAGACTGCCAAAGATTACATCCTTCTTTTGTTTCAAAGTGGGAAAACTTTAGCTCTTGAAATTCAGAAAGATTGAAAAGGTAATGAAATCTGCAGTTCCTCCATTACTGATCCTAAGGTTGCTACGCTATCCAGGAGCGTGGCTCAAGTTATACTGACACACAACTTTCCAGGAGACCTTGGAAAGAAAAGGAACCAGTTGGGTGAATTAACTGGTGCCTAAGGTCAGTTTGTTGCTCTGGCCAAGTGTTTCATGCGAGTTCACTTAAGGACTTCATTCCCTGAGTTCAAGATGTCGATGTCACCGAGACCCAAATACCTCTTGTCACCTGCATTCCCTGACCCTGTTTCAGCCAGAAAGGGATCTCACACTGAGCATTATTATAGGAACATTATGCTGCCCTATTCCTGATTTGCAAGTCAAACTAATTGAATTATCAGTTACACATATTTTCCCAAGGTGTAATAAGGGACAAATTTCAGGATGTGAAAAAAAGGGAAATGCAAAGTTGAAATAAACTTTTTTTCTGTATCTTCTCGAAGAAGGAACTCAAAAACTAATTTAATTTGCCATTTATATCTGGCAGCATAGCTTCTAAAATATTGAACTGTAGAAGAATTTTATTAATTTAGTCCAAATGTGAAATTAGGAAGCATGTCCGCTCACTCAGGCCCTAGCAGCTCATAAATTGGGCTTTTCTTATTTCTCTTATCAAGTGAAAGAAAGACAGACCACTCTATGAGTACAGAAATTTCTCAGCTGGTCCACCTCCAACAACATCTCAGCTAAACTCAACTTCTAACGTAGAATTTGAAATAACTCTTTGTATATATATATGTTTATATATACATCCTAAAAATTCATGTATGTATGTGCAGATATACACCTACTCCCTACATACATACTCTGTGAGTGGGCACCTGCCTTGGCAATCTCTTAAGCAGCCAGATTGAATACACTTAAATTGCTACAGCTTAACAACTTTGAAGCTCCACGTGAATTGATTTCAGTGATATTATACTGCCTTATCAGCAAATCCCCTGTCAAAGGAAAGGATTTCCGTGCGTGTGCGTCTGCCTGTGCGTGCACACCGGTAAATAAGGGAATTTTACTACAGTGGTAGTAGAACGTACAAATCCAGCTTTAAAAGTATCATCTTCAGTGCACAGAAGTCGTGTTTTATGGTGGTAAGGAAAAGAGAAGGAACATCTCATGAACAAGGTGCTGGGCTAGGACTCCAGAGGCTCAGGTTCAGTTTCTCGCTCTGCCAGGAGCTGCGTCCATGACCCTGGACAACTCACAGTTAAGCAGAAGTTCAAGTCATCTTTTGTCTGGAGGGCAAATACTGCCTTTCTCTCCTCCTTTGTACTTGCACATGGATTACACACACTTTGCACCAGCTCGGGGGCGTGGTTTGGGGGGAGGGATCTCTCAGGTTTTTTTCTCTAAGTAAATACAGCATCCTGCACAGCTCAGCCCTGCACTTTGCCACGCATGAATTTCTGTGGCACACGAGTGCTGAAATAATTCTACTTTACAAATGAGGACCAGAGTCGTCGTATCAAATTTCAGTTCCCAGTATTCTAAGAGAATACACATTAATGCCATATAAAGTAGGGGATTACTAAGAGGAAAAAAAAGGGGGGATGGTAGTTGAGCAAAGGATAATTAGCATGATCTGTATTCCTACCAGGTATCACACTACGCCAGCTAAGAATACAAATGGAAGGGTCACATATGCAAGCATTGTATTTACATTATTATAGCAAAGAGAGATCCAAAGTTACAGTTGTCTTGAAAATCATAAGTTATTTTTATAGTATCCCATCATAAGCCACAGAATATTTTTCTAAGAACAATCTAGGAAAAAAATGGCTAGATTAGAATTCAAATGTAACAAATTAGGAGTATTCAATTTAAAAATAATGTCAGACTTGGCAGGAAGATCAGCACACCAAACATAGCTTCAACTTCCAAATGTTATTTTTCATGCATGAGCAGAGTTAACAAGTTTTCTTTTTTCTTTTTTTCCATTTTATCGATTCTTTCCTTTGAGCTTGACATGGCCAAGAGCTGGGCAAGCGGCTCCCTCTGGTGCTGAACCAACGAGGCTCTCCAGGTTTTACAGACCTTGCTCTCTGCATTTCAGTTTAGGACCTGGTTATTGAAACTCTGCATTATGCAAGACTGGCTTTGACAATCTGCAAAATTATTTCTTTTCATACCTAGGTTTAGGTGAGCAGTGAAATTGTCTTCAGAGAGACAGCTCTGAAAGCACCACACTGCTCACTATGGTATCATCATGTGACATCTTAAAACCAAAAACAAGACAGGACTTGGTAGCATTTAAACATAAACCACTGCTTGTATTAAGAACCAGCCTGAATATTTGAAACATCAAATATTTTCTGAATTAGAGTGAGACAGCAGCTCAAGTATATTATCAGCCAAATGTCAAGTAGCTTGCTGCACTAACACCAAGCATAACTTTTTGTGCTTAGAATTACACATCTTGGTATTTACATATTTTTTCAGTTCTACTAGAATTTTCACTCTCTGTGAAACTAAGCCACTATAGTACTGCAGTTAGTGCTTCTCTGAATTTCTGACCCTGCACAAAATATGGAGAAGAGGTGTAATAGTTGGCATCACAGATGTTGCCATCACAGTTCTATAGTGGTTAAAGTTGTGTCACAATTTTCATTACATTTTTCCTAATTACTCAGAGCTATTTTTAAAACGTGAAAAAATTGTGCATATAAACTTGTACCTAGGAGGTTATAATTCTCAGGGAAATATGTTTATATCCAAGGAGAAAATGAAAATTTAAATACTTTTTAACAGAGTACTAAAAAAATCTAACTGGATTCTAACTCATCACAAACGCTGGTTTTTTTCACAAATACAATCTAGGTTTAGAATAATTTTTTTTTTTTTTTTTTAAAGAAACAGTCATTTTATGAATGGCCAGCCCCACATACCTGGGGGTGCTTTGTTATGTTGGAAGAAACATGCTTAAGGATTAAATACTGCTGCTTTACAAGAGCTGAAGAGCACCCATCAGGGTCCAACACTATTTCCCCAGGGCAAACTCTCCTCATTTTCAAAGACCATTACAAAGGTGCAGGCTCACAAGAGGGGATCGTTCTTTGCACTGCTGGTGTCTGAACCACGAAGAGATGCCAAATGAAGACAGACCTGTGGCTCCCCCATTATTAGGAAGTTTAATATTTTCTTGCTTTATCTGCCAGGGCCTTTATACAAATTCTCCCAACTTTTGAACTATGCAGTGTTATACATAATGATTTGAAGAGGCAGCACTGTATTTTTTCCATTTGCAGTGAGCTTTCCAAGCATTCATTAATCCTCACAGCATCTCAGGGTAGTAGTTCAATTTATGGATGGGAAAACAAAAGAGATTGAGTGCTGGAATTCATTTTAATGTAAGTGCCAAGCAAAGGAATGAGAGTGAAAGTGCTTCAGTGTTTCTTCCTTGTGGACACGCAGCAGCTGAAGCCTTAGATATGGGGCTGCTGCAGAAATCTGGCACAGCACAATTGCTGCAGGTCAGCCCAAGCAACTGGGTGGAAAGTAGGGAAAGCAAAGCCTCTGCATCCTTCTGGTGAACTGGGTGTGGTAAAAGGGGGGGGAAAAGGAAAAATGGGGCAAAAAAGGACAAAAAAAAATGGAGACAAGAATGATGGCCACGCAAACTGTTGCTAAACAGTCAAAAAGGAAAGCTGTTGGCACCCTTTAAAGTCTTCTCCATCATTAAGCCTTCAAATGCTACAAAATTTATGTTTGGGTAGTGATCTTGCTCCTCATTATTCCAGCAAACTTACTAGAATATAGAAAGTTAAGAGTCAAGTTTGGCCTCAGCAACAAGCTTCAAAATCATCAAGAGTTGCAAGAGTGCAAAATTATGGATGTGAACAAAGACCAATGAAATCAGTAGGGTTTGCACGCTCTAAAAAATTGCTCTGCTCTTAAATATTAGTTAAAGCATATGTTCCAAAACAACAGAAGATCTCTTTAACAGACCCTTAAAAGTATGTTTGTAGTTCAGTATTGGTCAATCTGTGCTAAGACCTACACTTGCCAAATGGTATTGGTCTCTTCATAGGCTAAAATGTGCCAAATGTGGGCTAAAAGTCAATCTGTACTTTTATATTTGGAATTTTTAGAGAACAAGCAAATTAAATGGCAGAGAAAAGTAGTGTTAACCATGCATTTCCCATTGATTCTTTAGAGACACAAAAATTGACAAAGTCACTGTGTGAGTAAATGAAATGTTATTTCTTCACACACACTTGCTGCATCTTTTGTTGTACATATTAGCTCCAATAACAGTGCTGCAACCTCTGTGTATTCACACTGAAATTTGAATCAGACCACAAATCATTTCTGTTGTTTTTGCGTTACCATAAAGCAGAGTGCATGTATTTATCTATATATAATCATTTATGCTTTAACTGAGCCTACCAAAGATGAGAAAAGTTCTCAATGTTTGATTATTTTCATTTTAGAAGTGTCTCCAGATGTTTATTTCCCTAAGCATGCTAAATTTCTCTTTCTGACCACTCTACTTTCACATGATATTCCAGTTCTCCCACAATTTATGGTGCTTTCCCATGTTGTGAACACCCAGACTCGGTGCAACTGTGGTAAATCGTGCGATAAGAACTCAGAGTGAAGCCTAAATTCCTTGGAACACAAAAAGTATCTATATTTTGATCACCTTCTTGTGCATTGTCTTGCACAAGAAGGTGATGATTTTGGCTGAACTTCCTGGTTGTGCAAGGAATACAAACAATAATTAATAAAACCTCTGAACTCAGCTCATGCCTAGCTTAGTAACATCTAATTTTCATTTTACTGCAATATAAATTGCTACCTGGCTATGTCTTTCAGTAGAACTTCATCTGTTTTAATTTTAATTGTCCAATAAAATATGTTCAATTGGTACCAGTCCAAATTTTTCTGAGTTTAGGAGTTTGGGCTGGGGTTTTTTTTAATAAATTCAAATATGTCTCAGCCAGAGGTGATGTTTTATCAAAAATAACAGATAAGCCAAGTCTGAATAGTTGTTGAGTAAAATAAAAGGCAGGAGTCAAAAATAAATACCTGTAAGTATATCCCTACTTCCTTCAGATGAACTTCCACCATACTCCATACTGAGTGCTGGAAAATAACTCTACAAAACATTAGCAAAATTTCTACATCAAATTTATATTTCAAAATTCAGAAACCCCCTGTGCTGTTTTCTGGCAACTGGAATGGAAAGTCTCCCATCCACTTCACAGGAACAATTCATTCCCCCTCTTTTCCTTCCTGTGAATAACAAAGTTCCTCTTGATAGGAAATGGATCAAATCCTAGATAAATAAATAAGCGCATCTGGTATTTATTCATCCCAGTCCTTGGAAATTTTATGCTAATTGCAGTTCTGTTACTAAGGCTCTGGAAAACATAGTTGGGTTTATATTATTTTACTGGAATTCACAGATAGAAATGCTTTCTTTCCCAGTGTTTCTCCCCTCTATATAGTATCTGAAGTTGGTACTCTCACAGTATATGAAGTTAGTAAACTGATTAACAATATAGCTGACCAGTTCCTACTATTATTCTCAATTATTTGCAATTTATCATTACAAAATCCAATATATCATCTTTTCTGGCACCTCTTCTTTCTAGTTTCATTCTCCCTGCTTTCAGTCCCCTCATCTTTCCCATCCTCCTCTTCCTACTGTGCAGGTGACCTGACCAGCCCCTTCCTCCACAGAGAAAGAGAAAATATATCTGAAAGCTTCCCCCAAGCCACAGTCAAGGGACTTGTTCACGTTGATAAAACTGCAAAATTTCATTTTGGAAATATACCTTGAGGTAGACGCATCCTTAAAAACCTAGAAAGGCTTCAAATAATTTCTTTCTTCTTCCTGACTTTGCAAAAAAGTTCCGTAGCCCACAAGACTCGAGCACAGGTTTTGCTGTTTCCTAGAAAGTTGTAGAAATCAACCTCGCATCTGGTATCAAAACAACCTGGTCCCTTCCGTAACTAAAATTGGCCTCTTATGAAACTTTAATCCTATTTATGCAAAACCATAGTCTTAACTGGATATACAGCAGATTTCTGGCAATTACTCCTCTCCCCCACATGGACCTCCCCAGACAGATGTTGAACTTAAAGCTTGGACCACCAGTACATGGAGCCCAGGGGAAATGTCTCCAGCTGTCAGCAGTAGCAAACTCTTATCCTGTGCACTGAGAAGTTTCGATATGAGTGAGACAGAGTTTTCCAACTTATTACATGAGAAAATGCGTGTCCCTATGCAAGCCTGCAGTTTTTAATCTTTCTAACTCAGCAAGATGTACACAACCAGGCTTTGTGTGCATTTTTGCACATCTCTCAATCAGCTGGTGATTCACTCCAAACTTTCTGAGGAACATGCAAATTTGCTGACAGTAATTGACAGAACAGGTACGTGGAGCTCTGCAAGACTCTGAATGCTTCAGTCAACTTCTCTTAAAAGAAAAAAAAAGAACAACTGCACCACTTTACTGGGCATGAGAAAGAGAGAAAGCACTCATCAGTCTTTTAACTGGGGAAGGGTTTGACTCTTCTAGACATAAATCTCTGGGAAAGCAGCTTTCATCAGTTCTAGCATTTTTAAACCAACATGAACACCACATGGAATGGTCACAACTTCAGTGTACTTTACTGATCTCATCCTGCTGACTGTGATGGGATTGTGGGAGTGTAGGAGTAACAGAATCCAGCCACATATCCCACTGGAGTGCTCTGCACCTCCTGCCCTTGCAGGTGGAATGCTCATCACAGCGTGGATCACACAGCCAGTAGGATACCCGGACAGAAGGGGTCTGACTGGACAGGTGCCCCAGAGTGTCCCACTGCTCCATAGAGTGGAGAGGTCATCACCTGGAGGTCTTTGGCTGAGGCCAGGCTGGTGGTCCAGCATCTCCACAACCACTAAAAGAGAATTTGAGACCCCATACCACTCATGGAGCTCACAAAACCACTACCAAAAGTAGGTAAATGTTGTTATGCACACTTCTGTTTCTTTCAGTGAAATTTATTTCTGCCAGGTATCAAACATTTTATTTCTTTAAGCATTCATTCTTTTTCTTCAAAAACATTTGCAACTTTTTTTGAAGTTTCATGCTCATCTGGAGGCTACAGCCTGGAACAGAGCAACAAAGGCCACAGGTCCACTACTTACACTGACTACCAATCTCAGATTACTCTCATTTCAGGTGCTCTCCGTCAGAAATAATCAGGATATTGGTAGCTCCTCACTACTGAATAGCACTATGACATTTCAAGTAAAAAACTGAAGTGGGATCAAACTGTGCCATTAGTAACTGCATGGACTTGGGTACAATAAATGGATTTCTTTGGAAGACCCTGGTTTTCCATTGCAAAATTACAGACTCACATCCTATGGATTAAAGTATAAAAGTTTAGTAAATACTGTTCATCATCTGAAAAAAAAAAAACCCCAAGGCTAATTCAACAGCAAGACCTAAACAGGAAGCGTATGGCACCTCTACCAGAAATTATGGTTGTAGATTTAACTTGCCATAGACCTTGATCAACAATGGGCTCCAACCAGTCACAAATCACTGTTGACCCGTGAACTCAAGCATTTATTTACAACTCACTGCTGCTTAAAGGAACTGTCATCATTACAGTGTATGGGGACAAGCATGTTCAAATAAAAAAGCAAACAGGAAAATAAACAAAGAACTTATTCAAGCAACGACCCGTCAGTTTGAGAACTGGATTATGCTCAAATGCACACACGATACAAACGATAATGAACGGTAACAAGGGATGCAGACAACCCATCTAGTGAGTCACCAGTTCTCTAAATGTTCCTGATGCTCAGAGGAAAGACATTTTAAAAGCTCAAATGCAAGTCTGTTCTCACTGAGTGGCTGTTCCTTGGCAAAGAGGGAATGACAGGGGCTGTACCAATGACACAACAGGAAACACTCCTTGACCCTTTCCAGCTTATGGAGATAAACAGCAAGCTTTCTAACCCTGACAAATTAACTTTAAATAAGAAACACTGGCATCAAAGTTACCATCTAAATTGCCCAATTGCACAGTCAGAAATTCTTATTGAAAACATCTTTATGTATAGATTCATGAAGGCTATGAAAATTTTACTTGAATAAGGAGAGTAAGATTGAACTCAGCACCTCTGAACTATTTCATGGTAATAAAACACTCCATTCAGAGGGGCTCAGAGAAAGTGCTAAAATCTACATACATTTCATGAAATAACTTCTCAGATTTGGTTCCATTAACTTCACTCAAATGCCTACTCAGCAGCCCCAAGAAGTTCAATCTTACCAGACTGAACAAAATAAAACCATGGCAACAATTTCTGACAGACTCAGCATATCTATATAATGGTATTATGTTCAGCAACTATTGACCCAAACGTGGGGTGAACTGAACCAGCACCTGCTCAACCTCTGATTAATGTTTTTGCACAGTGAAGGATTTATGAGCAGCATTAAATGAGTCTCTGAGAACACACAGGGAGCTACACAAGTGATGTACATTATTACAGATGCTTTTGCATCACCAGATGCAGACCGTGTTAAAGACAGTGGAAAGAGAACTCAGGTAAATATAAACCCTGTGGCTTAAAAATTCTGTTAAAACAGCCAAACTTGAGTCCTTTCCTCAAAGCACTTTTCCCTTCATAAGGAGATCACCCTTATTTCATTCCAGCTTTTTCAGTACAGCTTGACTGTAAATAACGGCTGAAAAAAGATGTGTTCTTGAAAGCAGAAGGTGGTGGAAATAAAGCAACAGAAAAGGATAACGTGAAAGAGGAGCTTTCCTCACAGCACTGCAGGAACACTGCTCTACTCTGCTGAAGGATTCAACTCCACAGCTCCTGCTTGTTTTTAAGAGGGTTTAAAAAGCTGATGATAGAATGATCAAGATTATTTAAAAAAATAAAAAAAGAACAAACTTCATTTGCTTGTCTTTTAATCAAAACATGTAATCAGAAGGCCTAAGTGATGATTACCTCCTGCTTTCAGCCTAAGTGACTGAAGGAGCCTGTTCAACGGGGTTTCACTGTTTCCAGTGCCAGGGAAGGTGTCCCTTCCCCACACAGGTACGCTCGCACGCTACGCTCACTTCCCGGTCACCTGATCTGATTCCAGAGGAGAGGACACCAGTCACCCACAGCTAAGGCACTCCGTGGGAGCTCAGTAAATATAGGACCCATATCCCATCTAAGAAAGCCACTTTTTAGTAATAGCACCTTTATTAGGACAAACCTGTTCACAACTATTAATGCAATTAATTATCGGGACCAGGAGATACCCAGCAAAAGTCTAAAAATTGCCTTTGCTGGAACACAATTCATTTAGATGATTTATGGAGTTTTTTATTGTTAGCGTCACAAGAGCTTTTTCAAAACAAGAGAAATCATTAAATCCCATAAAACACGGGCTATCGCTGCCGTTAGCTGGTAATTGATATCCTTGCTCGTGCCATTTATATCCCTAAATGGAGCTGATAAAACAAAAATTACTAAAGCGTGCTGACAGAGAGCAGCCTGCAGCATCCCGGAGGGAAGCAGGGGATCCTTCCCTCCTTCCCAGCAGGAATCGCTCCCCCATTGCATCCCACGACCCCGGCGATGGCCAGAAATCAGGCTCAGCCCTGGGGAACTGCTGGTGAGGGGGACGGAACAGGGAGGGGAGTTCGTTTGCTTTTAGAGGGAGAACTTGATTATTATATACCACCCCCCCCCGCCCCCCCGCCCGTCTTTTCCCTCGGGGAATTTTAACTTCTTCTCTCTCCTTTTTAAAGGCAAATCTAAAAAAAAAAAAAAAAAAGCTTTTGTGTTGCAATTTTCTGTGGCTTTGGTGGGGTTTTTTTCAGGAATCCTGCTGGGTAGAGAAAGTGCAAGGTAAGAAATAATTTTAAACAGAGGATTGGTGGTTTCAAGCAGTTACTGAATAACAGCCAAAACATGTGCACAGTCAAGAAACTCCCAAATCCTGAGCAGCCAGGGAGAGGGAATGTATGTTTTAGTGATAGAAAGCAGGCAGACGTATTAGAAATGACTCGGAAGGACGGGAGAACAGCACCGAAAATGCAAATAAATCAGCTCAGATTCTACGGAAGGAAAAAAAAAGAAAAGCTGCTGATAACCCTGAGCAAATGCTGCTGCCTCAAAGACAGAAATAGCTCCCTTACCTTATTCCTAATCCTTGTTTGCACCTGCTCTGCAATCATAAATACTTCGAGGTGCTTAACATGGAGCTAAATTGATGGCTGAATTTAAGAATTTCTTCGCACACCTCATTTATAGATTAAAAGGAGATTTTTTAGGATCGTCCTCCTCAGCATCCATTAGCTTCCCAAAGAATTCCCATTTTCTTGTAAAAATTAAAAAAAAAAAAAAAAAAAGGCAAAAAAATACGGTATGTCTGTATACAACCGGGCACTGTAATAGATCCAAAAAACCGGGAGCGGGGGAATCTGAGAGGTGTCACTACAAACTTGGCAAGCAAAACGTATCCTCAGCAGGAAGGGGAGAGAGAGAGAGAGAGAGAGGAGAAAAAACCCTGCAAATCAAAATTCCCAGGGAGATTTTGAAAA
>VZTE01002616.1:170963-191556 GCA_013397775.1 Eulacestoma nigropectus | reverse complement strand
AAAAAAAAAAAAACCCAAGACACCAAAACGCAGGGAGGAAAGACGCGTGAGGAGAGCACGAATGGGATGGCGGGATGTCTCCCAGCCAGCCATCCCTCTATNGGGGGATGCGCGGGGGATGCGCGGCCGCCCCGCGCCTCCAGGGGATGCTCGACCCCTCCCGGGGGGCCGGAGCGGCCGCGCAGAGTTTGCCCCGCTCTGCCCGCGCTGAGGTGCGGGGTGCTGGCGCTCCTCCGGCCGCAGCGGGACGCGGTCAGTGCCCCGCGCTGCGGGCAGGCTCCGCTGCTACTCCCACCTCTCCTCACTCCCTCCCTTCCCAAGCCCCCCGCTGTTCCCAAGGCAGCCCAGGCGCGGGCTGGGTTAGGAAAGGTCGGACAGGCGCTGCTGTCTCTGGGCTTTCACCCCTGAGGGCAAACATTCCGCAGGAAGCTGTTCCCAGCAGAGCTGTCGGCCCTGGCTCCCTGGTGCCCTTCGCNGACACCAAAACGCAGGGAGGAAAGACGCGTGAGGAGAGCACGAATGGGATGGCGGGATGCCTCCCAGCCAGCAATCCCTCTATCCATCCATCCGTCAGCCGAGCGAGCAGCCGCCCCCCGCGCCGCCGCTGCGGTGAAGCCGCGCTCCGCTCCCCGCGGCACCTGCGCGCTCACACCGCGCCCGTGCGCGCCCCCGCGGGGTCCGGGGGATGCGCGGGGGATGCGCGGCCGCCCCGCGCCTCCAGGGGATGCTCGACCCCTCCCGGGGGGCCGGAGCGGCCGCGCAGAGTTTGCCCCGCTCTGCCCGCGCTGAGGTGCGGGGTGCTGGCGCTCCTCCGGCCGCAGCGGGACGCGGTCAGTGCCCCGCGCTGCGGGCAGGCTCCGCTGCTACTCCCACCTCTCCTCACTCCCTCCTTCCCAAGCCCCCCGCGGTTCCCAAGGCAGCCCAGGCGCGGGCTGGGTTAGGAAAGGTCGGACAGGCGCTGCTGTCTCTGGGCTTTCACCCCTGAGGGCAAACATTCCGCAGGAAGCTGTTCCCAGCAGAGCTGTCGGCCCTGGCTCCCTGGTGCCCTTCGCATGCCCACACCCCTCACCCCAACCTGTCAGGGCACCTAACACGCCATAGGTGCAGGCACATCGCTCTCACTTCTCCCTCTCTCCTTTTTCCCTCCTGACCTGGTACAGATTTCATCTGAGACTTTCCAAGACCTTTAATTATTCTATTAATGTGCACCCATAAATCTTCCAGAGCAGCATTTCATTAGGCAAACAGCAGTATACAGTCCAGGGATGTAAACAGAGGCACCAGGGGCTAGAGAAGGAGCAAGTTACACACTGAAGGAACAGCAAAAGCTAAATCAGAATTGGTCAGTCTTGTTTTCCAGGGCTTTTCTAAGGAACTGTGAATTTTTAAATTTTTTTTTACTTTAAAAACAAGTTCCCTGGCACCAACTTGTGTCAGTAGATCACCGGGTTACTAGAGCAAGCCCCAGTTTACAGCACCGTAACAAGTCTCTCCTGTGAGCCCTTTACAAGCTTGCAGTCAGACTAGAGAGGGAAAACAAAATAAAAAGCTCACAAGCATCTTAACTACTAGTGGTTTATAGCCATATCATTTGCATATTTCAGCAAATGAAAAGCAGGTGTTTGGGGTTTTTTTCTCCTTGACAAACTGGGAATCACAAAATGGCACCCTGAGCGACAGGAGACAAAAGATGGGTCCATCCAAATAGGGCAGGAAAAGACCAAGGGAAACAGACCTCCTGGCTCACTTGGGTGATCACAAATGGGATTTATAACTTGTTTTATTCCTGACCAGGTGCATGGAAGAGTTTATGAGGGATGTGCAAGAAGATGGATGTGGAAGAATGTCAAGGGGAAGTATGAGATTCAAAACAGGTCTTAGGTATGGGTGCAGAGGAGGCAGAGACAAGGAAAGGGGGAGGCAAGAGGTGCAGTGAGGTCTTCCTAGGCAAAGTGGGAGGGTGGGAAAAAACAGAGGCAAAGGGTAAATTCTTCAGGGCTTCCTCAACTGGAAAATATGTCCTTGTGAAGGACTGTTTCACACACTATTTTCCAGTGAGGAGATCAAAATCACTTCCCAGCAATTGCATATGGTTGAATTTTGAGGGCTGAAGGTGAAAGGCATTAAGCTCTTTTAACACCTTTTTCTCCAACAAATGAAGAAAAAAAGTCTCTAAAAATTGAGGATTAATTTAAGGCTGAATCCAGGAAAGATTCTTCCCAATTCTTGTATGAGACACACATGTTTACAGTAAAAGCCAAATACTACTCCTGAGAAACTGGTGCAAGTGGAAGGACAGTTTTATTCCTTAATGGCCACGTTGGATGCAGAGCCATCTGGAAATCCTGTAGAGATTCCAAAGAGAGCACCTGTTTGTCAAACATGATGCAGTTTTGAAGACCTCAGGTAGTGTGACTAACAGGGTTCCAACCCAGAATGCTTTTCCCAAAGTCCAATGCATGAAAATATTTGGTTTGTTTCTGTTTTCAAATTAAACAAGACCTTGATTTATCCTCTGGAGCAACATTTGTGACTTTGGAATATGCACTCTCATCTTTAGCTGCTGCTGAATGACTACGACAGCAAGGGCAGATGCTCCCATCTGCCGTGTGGCACTGGGTGGAGCAGAATAAGCCCCAGAAATGGGTTGGCAGATGCAGCACCCCTCTACTACACATCTGAGGGTCTCTGGGAAAGGCAGCCCCCTCCCCACATGTGCACCACAAACACGGGTGGGCACGTTTTTCCGCACGCTCAGGTGGAGCCATGGATGTTGTGAGGAGAGTGGAACTACAGAGAGAAAGGACAGAGCTGGGAGCAGCTGTTCCATACAGCACGGTACCTTCTGCAGCATGGGATTTTCAGCTGGGAATCTGTATGGTTGTTTTAGCTTGGGAAAATGAGCCATCAGCCCTTCAGTCCCAACACTGGCAGCAGGAGAGGCCCTGCACTGGGGCAGACACAAGGGGAACGGGAAGGCAGGTGCAGGGGAGGGCTCTGTGTGGCAGGAAGGTAAGTCAGGCACATTTCTGAAGTGATCGTTAATTTGGCATTCCCATCTCGAGAAGCAGATTTAACCTTCTGGCCAATGTATTATCCACATAATCCCCATCACTGCAATGCCTGAATTCCTTTAGAGCTTTAAACTGGGCATCCAGACAATCAAGTTCACAAAGTCTCCATGTAAGGCTGGTGGCTTCAGGCTTGCTCAGGTTCTGCTATGGCTGGAAACTCGAACGTAACACGGCCTCACATATCAGTTCTACCTTTCAGAATGAGGGTGATTTGTCAGGATTAGCCTCAGGGGTATTTCTAATACCTTCCCTTTACTTGCAGTGATTAAATAGGATTGAAAACATATTCCAGTCTCTTCTAACTCCTACATCTTTTGCTGGGGATTTATATGGAAGGGAAGATGCTATAAGGCAGCAAGTACCTAATACATCTCCCAAGGACAACATAAAGTCACTATATTAATACAAGTTTACCCTTCCCCAGCTTGTAATTGTAGTTCTTTGTTACCATGTGGGTCTTGCCACATTAACACTCAACCAGAACCATCCCACCAAAATTTATGAAGAATAATGGAAAATAATTCTATGGTTTACTGACCAAAAGTAAAAGGAGAAGACTTCCACACTTAATGTAATCATCTCTGCTTCTGTGAGACAGAGAAAATGAAGGTGCCCTAAACATGACAAACAGAAAATGATAGGTACAAAAATAGTGGAAGAGAACTGCATAATAAAGCTGTCTTTTGTGTCTGTCCAAGGGAGACTGAAAAGGCTGAAAATGAACTGCAGAAAGGATGACTTTGAAAAGAAGTTGTCAGCTTGCTTAGCTCCAAAATTCACATCCTCATCCACAACCTTTAGACAGAAAGCAAAATGCAGATGCCCAGGAGTTTTGAGGCAGAGGATAAGACCTTTATGCTTTCTTTTTGGAATAATTACTTATTCACTACATGACTGTAGCTTAAAGTTTCATAACAGCAGGAGTTACATCAATAAGAGATATATAATTATGTATATCAAATATCAATAAGTTATTGGCAAATATATTAAAGGGAGTGCAACTTCATACTTTGAACTCTGTGATAATGGTTTGATTTTCAAGGGTGCTGGGCAGCTGAAGGCCTCTTGACAGGAAATTATGGAAAAGTGAGGGACAACTTATCTCAGAACCAATGCCTAACAGTTTCTTGAAGTGCTTAAACTTCAGTTTTCATTTTCCCTTTTCTTCTTTTAACATTTATTTCACCTTCTCTGAATAATCCATACTAATCTCTAAAACAAATCTGATCATGATTCTGGTAGAAGCAGGTGTGATTCCAAAGATATTCTGTGGTTTTTTTCCCTTGAATGGAATCAAAGATCCATCTAGGGCAATGGAACGGATGAAATATTGAGGTATTATAATTTCAAGAAATGTATATATTACTAGTGCAGAAAATTAAAAAGATTATTTGAATTATTTTAATCAATTCTGAGATTATTTTTAATATCAAAGCAGATATTGTCAAGAGTTAAATTAACCTCTTGAGCAACTTACAGGGAGCTTCAAATAGCCATTGAAATATTGTTCTACAAATATAACGGAATACTTTGGCATACTATGAAAAGATATTCCTGTATTTAGTGACCAGAGTTTTAACAGCATGAGAACATTTTCTTCCTTCTGTGGGTGTGAAAAGTTTACTGAATACTAGGAAAATAATAAATGAAAGCATTAAAATAAAGAAATTGCAAATAGTCTAGTGCTGAGATCCTGGGGCTTTCAGAGCTGATTTGTCTTTTTCACCTTAATTCACTGATCTAGCAACTGGTCTTATTTCCCATATAAGTATTAGGGTTCAAAGTGGACACATTCACATATGAGATATAACTCTTTAGACTCGTGCAACCCATAATCATATTAAACAACACTGTTGTCCTTAGGTCAACTGTGTCACAAAGTTAAATTTCCTTATGAAATTGTAGGTACAGTAAGGAAAAAAAAAGTAAAAGACTTCTTGTGAGCCTGATTTGCCTTCTGTGTAATCAGGACCCTGCAGTCTCCCACTACAGGTGTTCAGGCATTGAATCCACACATCCAGAAACAAAACTCACAGATTAATATTTTGCTATCGAGGCAAATAGACACTTCAGAGGATTTTTAAAAGCTGATAGTTTTGACCCGGTTTCCATCACAATCGCAGGCACCTCTGTACCCAGCCACAGTTTCCTGAGTAGTCCCAGTCAGCACTAATCATTAACAATCAAAACATCAAAATAAGACCCTGGGGTTTTACTGTTATATTTTAATACATTTAGATTTAGTGAAACAGTTAAATATGTTCTCATCTGACAAATCTCTACGAGCACAGCTTGACGCCGTGAGTGTTCAAGCAGGGGGCGTGAGCCTGTGAGGTGCTGGTGATTTCCCCATCTGGTTCTCACAAAGGACTCAAGTTTGTTAATAAACAAACTTAAATCAAGGCCAAATTTGATCTCACTCAAAATAGATCTTCTTTTGCATCATGATTTTTAAATTACATATCTTAAAACTCAAACTGGCCAGTAGCTAAACATTTTCATTAATGATGAAAGAGTTCAGCTGCCCATCAGTGACTATAACATGAAATAAAGGTGTTCCAAAACCATATGAGAACTCACGGACAGAAAACTTTGGTTTCTATCTGCATTTCTTGTTACACATCCAAACTCTGTCTAGAGTTAAACACATGGGTAAATCATGCTCATGTAAGTCTCAATCAGTTATTACCCCAAATACAAATTTGACATAACTTCTAGGGAGGTAGTTTTTGAGGACTCTAAGTTACATCTAATTGTGATTATTGAAATATCTTAACACTCTCCTGGAATAAAGCAGTGCTATTACTTAAAAAAAAAAAAAAAAAATAAGGTGACCCTAAACATTCAGTCACTATGATAGGAAAGGGATGAAGCCACAGTAATTATGCAACCAGTTTTACAGACCACCAGTAGGGCCTGTGTGCAGCACAGAACAGAGCACTCAAAACCAAAGCATGAAATAGCTACCAGAGTTGAAAATATTACACAACATTCTTTGGTCTTTTCCCACTTTCTCAAACATTTTTGGTTGTCAAAAGTCTGATTTCCATATCTGAGACTACGAGGTCTACCGGATGTAAAGGAGTCGTGATTATCCTTAAAGTGCATCTGACATCACTATTAATGCTTTAAACTTGCTACCAGTGCATTTTTGCAGTTTCATCCTTTTAGCAGAACTGACACATATAAAAGCTTTGAAAACTCCAAGTATTAATCTCCAAAAGCATATGTGTAGTGATTACTTAACCAATTGGATGCTTTTTTCAGTTCCTCTACAAGTTGGCTCAGCAACAGTACAATATTAATAATGCTTGAGCTTATACTTTTACAACCTGTTCTCCATTTTTCCCATCTGTCGATAGACTAAAATTATATTAACAGAATCACTCATTTTCTAACCTTTTTTTTTTTATTCGTCCAAGACAACTCATAGCCATTTTTTTTTCCCCACAGTGACTACAAAACCCCAAAGCTTGAGGGTCAGCTGTTTTCAGAGCTGTTAATATGGCTATGAAGTAGTTCCATCAATTTGAAAGGCGTTATTTTGGTTTCATCCTGTAACGAATGAGAAAAACATTTTCATTTCATTACTATTCTAATTAAATAAATGCCTTTAGTTTAGTCTCCCATCTTTCTCACCAAACTGCATCTTGAGGCAACCCTAGGGTCTACTAGAACATTAGTAGGTATATGTACATAAAAATTGTACATATTTGATGGGGAAAAACACAACCAGTGGTGACCTGCATTGCATTCTAATGTTACTGTTTTACACCTTGGTATTTTTGGGTAGTCAGAATCAGGGGAATGGAGAAGCCTATCCTCCTCAAGACCCTGCAGGTTGCATCAAGGGGACGTTTTTATATAAAAAGTAAATCTTCACAAACAGCTCTTGGAGCTACAACATAGGCCCCTGTTTTCACTCCCATTCAATAGACTTTCCAGAGTAAACAGCGGTTTAAAAATTGTTCAAGGACCTCAAGGTTTGGCCCCAAATCAATGTGTACACAGATGACTTAATTTACAACTATGTTTTTATGCCAGATTTAATGTCAACAGCCTAACAGTGCATTGGATTTCATTTATAGGATTTATTAATTTTTATCTAATGAACAATTTCACAAGGCAATTTAGATGATTACAAGTGTGAAATGTTTGCAATGAGGACCACATCTTGCCAGCCTCGCTTGCCTGTGGTGCCACTTACATCAAAAGAAATTGAAAACAATTGTACATGAGAAACACAAAAACAAACAAGTTCAAAACCAGTCTCCACGAGCAATGGAAGCAGAGTGGGTATTTCAGTCAATCCTGAGCCATGTGTTGCCTCCATACAGGCAAGTAGAGCTGAACTGACTGGAGAGATGGATTTACAGGAACAAGAATGGCACGTTGATGTGACAATCACACCTTTGGGTAAGAGCTGCCAACGCGTTGATTTGGCCTCAACAGATTGTCCCTATGACAAACTCCCCACTGATCATAGTAGGAACAGAATGAGGTCAAAGTTAGACATCCTAAAATCTCACCTTGTCCCTTCAAACAATTTGGAAACTAAAGCAAGGGGAACATCTCTTTAGTTACATACCATAATGAACCAAACAGTGGATTATTTACCAAAAAGATCATCTGCTGAGTAATTTTTGTTGGGTTTGGGGGTGTTTTTTTTTATATTTGATAGTAGGATGTTGCTTTCTCCTTCTGATCTTGGAATTATACTACAAAGCTCCCCATTTATAATTAATTACATTTTTGAGATATTTTTTGCTTAGGTGGCTGGAATCTTCCCAGCACCAGTGCCCAAAAACAATTACCAGCATCCTGTTCAGTTTCCTTCCAACTCTCCCTCACCCTCCACCCAGCAATAATTATATTTCTTCTCTGTGTTTCAGAAAACAGAGATTGTTTGCCATAAAATTAACTTGACGTGATTCAAAAGGAAATGCAAAGCATTTTATAAGGAGTCAGAGAGAGTGAGCTGCAATTGTGAGCAGAGGACGGGGAAAGACTTGTGCTTTCAGCCAGAGGAAGCTTCATCACAAATTAAGTTTTGTTTTCTTTACTTGCTGCAGCACAATGACAGCTTTGACAGACATATGGGTTGTTTAGAATCGTAAAGGCTTTTTAATTTAAAGTGCTTCAGGAATATATGTAGCTGCAGTATATGACGTAGGCAATTTTTATTTAGCTATATTCTGCTAAATGTAGTTTGTAATTGGAACACCTTTCAGGCCAGGCACAGGAAAATCTGTTTCACTCTCCTGCGTTGCTGAGCTGCTCTTGCAGCAGGGTCCTACCTAGGCCATGCATTCAAACACCACAAGTATTATTCTCATTTATTTTTATGGGAACTGGAAGGTACTTGAAGCTGTCACATTCCTGAGCAGACAACCAAAACCACAAGGTCTTTATGTCACTTGAGCCTTCTTTCAAAAAGAAAGAATGGATACGGCCACTCTGAGCTGTTGGTTTTCAGGATTTTGTCTTGTTGCAAGTGTGTGGTTTCAGGTCGGTCATGATGCTGTAAGGTTCTTCTTTAAAATGTCATATTTTTTCACCACAGAGCTGGTGACTGCACTTGTTACCCACATTACATCTTTTGCGTTGTTTAAAAATGCATTGTTTTGGTTCTTTGCTTTTTTTAATGTCAGATCTGTATGCTTTGAGACAGGACCTGATTTCAATTACATTGTATGAGATCCAGAATAAAGCCATTTGCTTAAGTAGAATCCTACTATATGACACAAGCATGGCTGAGATGAGGTTGTGGCTGACTGTGGGACCTTCAAACCTAATGGTGCTTTCTGCCTCCTGTATTAGTCACTGCCAGTAAAGATGTTGCAGCTCCAAACTCTATGAGTTCAGGATGCAGAAACCACCTCATGCTGCAAATAAGAGATGGAAAACATGAGGCTTTTAAAGAGCTAAGAACTCTTAACTAAACCAGAAAAGAGCTTAAGTTTTCTTTGCCCAGGCCTTACTGCTTCTACCAGTAGGATATAACACACGCAAATGAAGCAATTCCCAAAGACAACCAAATGTCCAGAGAAAATCTCAAGGTAGAAAGGAGACTGTGCTTCCCACAGACTTGGCCACAAGTTTCTCCTGTTCTGAGATGTTCAGTCTTACAGACTAAGGTCTGGCCCACCTTCTATCAATCCTTCATATCCACCTCCCATCATCAACCTTGTGACTGCACCCTTGCAGCCAGTTTAATTACAGCTGTAGTAAATAATGATCCCAACCTTCCTACCTAACAATTCCTTATTACCATGTTGAGTGCAGATCTTGTAAGATATGCTGGCACTGTTAGGGCTCAATGAGTTTTTACATCCTCACCATTAACAGCTTTGATTTAAGAGCCCACACAGGGCATCCTCTAAAGCGTCAACCAGAAATTTCTCCTCAAGCTATTGTGTTCTCTGGAAAAATCCCTTTGAGAGCTGATGCTACCTGGTATAGGGTGAAGGAACACCTGCCCTATACAGACCTCGGCATCAAAGACCTTCTCTATTGTCAGTGAATTAGCACTACATTAGGAAGGAGGGACAAAAAAGACTGAAAAGGCTCATCTATAAGAACATTAGACCCAGCAGAGACAGGACAGATTTAAAAGGAACTGTGAGAATGAAACAAAAGTTACACTCTGACTTTTCTTTGAAAATTTAAAAATATCTTCTGCATGAACAAGTCTCCTAGGTATCAGCTTCAGAAGTAACTTAAAGAAAATTCTCATGTCATTTGTGGTTGATGTAATGTAAGAATCCTTTCTTACAGTCTTTCAGTAAGATACAGGGGAGAAAACTGGACTCCCACTCACAGGCAGATTTTTTTTTTCCTCTTTGCACACTTGTCAAAGAATATGTCTTTTCCTCTTCAAATAGCGAGAGCCTATTCACAGAAATTCTGTGAACAGGGCCTCCTTTTCTCCTTCAGTGGAACACGGGCAATGTCAGGAATGTTTCAAAAGACTTATTAATAAGCAGTTATAAACAGTAAGTTTGGATAAACACGATAAAATCACAAATATTAATTCTGTAAGAATTGTGGGGGGTCACACATCAATAGGTATTTCCTCAGCATTTGATTATTTTATCTTCTCCCCCATTAACAAAAGTACGCAGGTTGGCCTTGTAATTCTGGGTTTTAATTGAGCCTTCCTTCAAAGGCAAAAGACCAGATGATCAAGCAAGCTTCTGCAGTGCCTCTGAGCTCATTTGTTCCCAGAATTGTGCTGCAGATTATTTTATTTTTAAAAATTTTATAATAAAATATCCAACAAGTACTTCTGCCATGGCATGGTTCACATTTTTCTCCTTAAGAAACCTTTATATACATCTGAGCTGTGCTAACTCAGAAAGATAGCCTGCTGTTTTCACTCAGCCAAAAATTGCCGAACGTCAGAGATACAGCAGGAAGAACATTTTGCTGCTTCTGTCACTCCCAACAAAATCTCTAACATTTTGTTTTATTTAATGGCTTCACTTTTCATAAGATGATTCAAACCCCTATAGGGGATCTACATTAGTCTGCTGACATTTTTCTGCTGGTATAATTATTATGTCCTTCTACAGTCTGCTTTTCATCTGCGCAGAGTTTCTCCCTGGCACAGAAGAGTTTAGTTAAAGACCTCAAAGTAGAGAGCTACAGAAGCCAGAATAACTCTTCAGCATAAGGAAAGGTGGAGGGCAACTTATTTGGTATAACTGTGCAAGTGCTGGGATGCCTGGCAGCAAATAGCAGATGGACACAATGCAACTGAGAAGAAAGAATATTCCTACACTAAAAAAAAATACTGGGGGTGATGAGAGAGGCATGTTTATCTCTACTTCACACTCCACCAGGCAAAACATGTTGCATGTTTCAGCCACTTAGACTATAGCAGGAATGGGGATTTCTGACACAGGACATACTGCAATATATATCTGTATAAATATAGACATAGATCACTCCATAAATCATAACAATTTGGTTACTCCATGCAAAGGACAACACTTACGGTTCTGTGTGCAAAACAGGTTTTTTTAAGAAAGAAATAGACTCCACTGGGGTCTAAGAGTCTAATATAATTCTGATATATAGATGTACTGCTAAATGCTTAGACTCTGAGCTTCAGTGTTTTTAAGGACAATCACATCTCGACTCAGCTGTACGTTTAAGCCGAGGTTACAGCTGGCCCCTCAAACACGTCTTGTTGCTAAGCAGGTGCAGATCTGAAACAGAATAGAGCACTTGGGATATAAAGAAAGCAAATCCACCTCCTCAGATTTAAAGACAATATTGCCTTGGTAACAGGTAACACATGTGAAGTACGTGGTTAATTACGGCTTCCAGTTATAACAGCGACAAAACAGAAACGAAAATGAGAAGCACTGTAGCAAAATATAGACAGCCCTTAATAGTCAGGGAGCTTAAAACACTCTCGTATACACCATGATGCAATTGAAGAGATAACTGTGCAGGTCAGGTGGAAACAATGAACAGAAATCTGGAAAACTTAGTTGACCAGAGTGCTCTCAATAGGACAAGAAAGGATTCAGAGAGCTCGTGCCCTGCTCACCGGTGAGTGAGGAGTAAGGGGATGAGAAGATGAAGTTATCTGAAGCTATTTTAAAGGAAGAGTGCAACCTAAGGCATCACATCCACAGTTTTGAAATTCTCCACTGCCCTTATGTACAAAGCTCACACAAAGCTGATGTGGACACAGATACCAGTGCTCAACACCTTTTGTCCTTCCTTCCCCACCAAGTGACTCTGACCTCGCCTGCCCCTCTTAGAAAAACCATGAGATGTGAGCACATTATGGAGCTGGGAGAACTGAAACAGAATCCTTTTAGCACAATAAGTAACCACTTTGACAGCAAGAAATGGAATATGAAAACAATCACATAAATAGCAGTAAATGAAACAGACCCAGTTTACACAGCAGAAAATGCAGCTCACTAAAGCTAAAGGTTGAAGAAGAGGCCAGTGAGTAATCCATAGGTGTTAAAATCTGAATAATACTGCAATAAAAGCATTTGAAAATCTAAAAGCGTATATAACCTAAAGAAAGGAGGAATATCTGTCTCCATCGGTCGCACTGATGAGTATTAGGTTCCCATTATATTCATGACAGATTTCTGACAATTAATTAGCTAATAAGTAACTTTTTAAAGCTTTATCTGTTTAAACAGGAAACTTTGAAATTACAGAAATATTTCCACTTATGACACACAATGTCTACCACAAACCAGACAAAGTGGATTCATTTTTTTAAGAAGCTTTTCATTACAGAAAATGGTGCACTTCCCTGTTTAGGGATATTTGTGTTTGGATATTGTGTTGACACTTGGGACCACTGGCACACAGGTATGGACTGAAAGGATTTGCTTGTATGTAAAAGACACACAACACCAGGAGCAGCACAGTCACTTAACACATGTCCACAACTAAGTGTTCTAACCCAGCTTGGGGGAAAGACCACTAAAAAAGTCCAAGCAAAGCAGGCTCACAGTATCTAAAGTCAAGCTGCTGTTGCACTGAAACATTCAATGCCTTAATTCTTCCAGATTTTGACTCAGTGCTTTTGTTACTCTCAAAAGGGATGATGAATACTTGCCAGAGCCTCAGAAATCTGTCCAGGATTCATCAGTTTTTGCAGAGGTCTCTGGTAGCATGTGGTAGAAGGCATGACCCATAATTCTGGGGTTAAGCTAAAGCTGACCCAGTAGCCTACAGTTGAAAGAGAGGATCAATCTATCCGGTCACACATCTTTTAAGATAGCCAGCAGGTTTTGGATGTTTTCAGAGCCACAGGGATAAAATGCCAGCCATATTCTCTTACTCTGAACTATTTATGTAACTGCACAGCAGAGCTTTTCAGTAGATGCAGAAATCTAGTTATTGATCACTTGTAATGCTTAATTCAATTCTGAGAGGAAATAGCCTACATTTCATGGATACATTTCATTAAAAGACTATTTACTCATTTTGCATTTTGTAAATGCTTTAGCAGAGAGATATTGCTGCCAGCTCGCAGGATAGTATGATGAATTGGAAGATTTGTCACCAGCCTCCAACAAAATGTGAGGAAAATTATGTTAGTACACTATGATCTCCTAAAGTAATTAATAGAATCACAGAAAAATAGAGAAAGAATAGACGCAGAAAGGTCATCGTGAGTATCTCCTTGCCTTAAGAAAGGCTCAAATAAAATTACATTGCATCAAATAAATATTTGGCTAATTAAAGATCTCTAATGACTCTTTATAGACCACCTCAGAAAAATCTGCATCATTAGATAATTTGCAGATAATGTTTTTATTGTCTAGTCTGAATCTTTTTTGCTGCAGTTGATGCTCCTTGCAATCTGCCCCATCACAGAATACAGAAAACAACTTAGACCCTTCTTTCCTACAAGATCCTTAAAGTTTTCAGAAACTATGTATTCCTCCATCAACTTTCCCTTCCTCCATCCTCTAAGCTCTGGTTTGTGTCAATCAGTCAGTCATTATATATCCTGTTCATGAGGTTGTGATCACTCCTGCTGCTGGTCTGTATCACACTTTAAGTGCAGTGACCAAAACTCAACAGTAGATATCGAGCCAAGCTTTTACCAGGGCAATTACTTGTACCTGTAAGAGTTAACTGTAAATCTTGCACGTCAAAGCCTTGGCTTGCTCAGTTTGTGACCCAACATAACTCCTACCTCTGCCTTTGGAGACAAGTTGTCCCCATTTTGAAGTGAACTTTTGCTGAGATCTGAGTGCGTTAATACAGCCAGTCTTGCACTCCATCAAGCACAGCTCCAGCATTTCCCTGCCTGGCTTGTGAGAATGCCATGAAAACAGGCTGGCCTCAGCAAAGCCCTGTCAGTCTCTAACACCTACAGCTTCTTACCTGTCCACAAAAGAAGCTGCTCAGTTGTAAAAGAAAATTAGACTCATTCGATGTGATGTACTCTCAGTAAACCCACACCAGCAGTTATGTATTGCTCTGCAATGTTGGAGTTACTTCAGAGTATTTTAATTATTTCTTTCCTTTTTTTTTTTTTTTTTTTGACAGTTGAGGCTGAGCTGCAATATTTCTAAAGACAGACACTGTGTTTGGTTTTTGTCTATTTTCTAGTCTGTTTTCATCCACCTTCTGCTAGCTTGTTAGACCTGATGGCTAATGGCTCCACATCTCTACAGACGATTTGTCTGCTGTCCTCGATAGAAGTTAAACAGCCCCCTGTGATCCAAGAAGTTCTAATCTTTTTAATCTATTAAATTCTTTTTGCCTGTCCCCCTCCTTCCTTTTCCAAAGATTGCATCTGCCAAATGATGGAGTTCAAAGTAACACTCTCTCTTTTTCGCCTGACCTTTCCAAATAAGATTTATCTCTTTTCTATCAATATTCCAGCACATTTCATCAAGGATCTACTACAGTAAGTCAAATACCTGGTACATATTAAAAATTCTGTGGATAGATCTTGTGCAGGCAGCTAAATCAGATATTCAGGCACTAACACAGGACGTGCTTGAGCAGGTGTGGAATGGAAAGGGAGAAGCTGAAAAGGTTAAGAAATTAAAGAAAAAAATGCATCTTTAACTACAGTCAAGAAGAAAACCTGCATGAAGTTACAGACAATTGGCCACAACAGAACTGGAGCCTTCACGGACACACTGTAACATTTAGTTAAGGCCACACAGTTATTCAAACTTCTGATCTTGCTTCAAATTTCTGGGCAAGCCCTCTTTCAAACTCTGCATTGGAGATTTTTGAAATAATTTATGATGAATCACTGCCTATTTAATAGTTTTAGTACAGAGACTGTTAGCAAAAATAAATTTGCTTTTAAGTTGTAGCCTTCATTCACAAAAGCAACAATAAATATTTTATTCATACACCTGTGTTTATAAGCTTAGCCTGAAGATAATAATGCATAAGTACCTGACCTACACTTCACAGATTCACATAGGATTAAAGTCCTTTTGTCACCACACACACCTTCTATATTTTATGACTTTTCCTATTTTAATTGTGTGGCTGTATAAAGTGCCTCGAGACTTTGTAGAAAAACACTATCAACATTCATGCTATTAAAAGCATTATGAGTTACTGTAAAATTTATTTACATTGCTGTTATCTCTCTTTAAAAGTTTAAATGAATCACATTCCCAGGTTCAGAGTGAGTGAGGCATCAAATCTAGCAAGTTGTGATAGATCAGGCAGAAGTCTATGGCAGCCAAGACAGAGGAATTAATAAAATAGAACAGTGTGAGTTGGAAGGGACATTTAAAAGTCATCTAGTCCCATCCCCTGCAATGAGCAGGGATACCTTCCACTAGACCTGTTTGCTCCAAGCCTTATACAACCTGGCCTTGGACACTTTGAGGGATATAGCAGCCACAGAATCTCTGGGAAACTTGTTCCGTTGTTTCACCATTGTAAAAAATTTCTGCCTTTTGCCTAATCTGAAGTGACCCTCCTTCAGTTTAAAGCCATTACTGTTGTCCTATAGCAACACCCTCTTTTCCCTCCTCTTTCCTTAAAGGGAGAGAATAGCAAGTGGCAGCCCCCCGTTCAGAGAAAAGTGCTCGTGGGTCTATGCAGGAGTGTGTTCGCTACCTTTGTCCCTTTTGTAACCTATATTCCAAAATATTACAGCATGTAAAGTCTTATAAAAATCTACTACCATCCACATGTTCTGGTTTTGTTGCAATTGGGCTTCTGGAAAAAAAAAATCAAGAGATTTTATGCTGAATATATGACTGTCATCAAGCTGGTGTATAATGGAAAACATCCCCCTCCACAAAACTCACCAGCATTACAGGAACCAGCATTAACTTCCCCAGCAAATGACTCTGCACATTACAAGGTCCAAAAATCTTTGCGTTTTTTTCTCTGGCCTTACAGAGAGGGAAACCTAGATGAAAACTTTTTTCAGACTTTATATGGATGGTGTCATAGCAGCTATGAGGAAGGAAGATTTTGTGAAGAAAATAAACTTGCAAGATTGGAGGTCATGTCCTGACAAATGTGTGGGGGGGGGAACTGCCTACAGTTCATGAAACATCGGCACACGTATATCAAAGAGGAAGTTAATTCCATAAATACATTGTAAAGTCACTGCATCTGAACACTTAATTTACTTTTATGTTCAGCGACAATTTATTTATAATCTTTATAAATATAAGGCATTGGGGAAAGCAGGTCAACATAAATTATTATTCAATCTATAACCACATCAAAAAGTAGATTAACATAGATTCTTAGATTTAGATGTCTTTTACATTAGTTACCCCAGCAATTCGATGGCCATGTGTTTGTGGGCTATCAACCGTTTTCCATGAATTTTTTTATTTTTAAAAAGAAATGGTAATTGACAGGAGCTTAACAGAGGAAAGCATCTCCTTTATAATTGAAGTACAAGCAAGGGGGATGGAGTCATTAAAGCCAGCTTCAATTTGTTTGATATCTGGAATCAAATAAAAAAAGCATAGCCTACAATCCATGGCTGTCTCTGTTACAGTAGCAAAGCTGTACTTTTCCGTTTGGAAAGGTAATTGTGATATGGTCACAATTTGCAAGATTTAAAGATTTAAATTTGGATAATTGCAAGATTTAAAGTCCAAAAGGTCCACTGTTCCTTCCACTGAAGTCAAAGGCAAAACTAAAAAAAGCTGCCATTGTTTCTATGTAGTCTCTTTATCCATGGCACCAGAGATGAAAGAAACAAGAAAAACACCCCACCTTCTCAATATTTGGCACTATGACATATTTTAAAACACTAAACATTATCCAACCATCTTCAGTTGCTGAATTTCTAAGGCTCAATCTTTATTCTGTATGTGAAATAATCTTGCCTTAAAACCTTCATCAGAAACAACCTCTACTGACACACTGTTCCCAAGGGCTTTTGTTCCACAGGGAAAGCATATGCTGCTAACCACGAACCCAAACTGATTAATACAGAGTCTCCCCTGATCTGAGCATACAACTATTGCTCCATGTTTCACAGCAAAAGACAAGGTTGAAACCATGTCAGGAAGATGTTTTCATTATGTCAGCTCTTGCAGTAACGTGTTTTTCTGGCCAGCAGAAGCCAAGGGAGATAACTTCTTTTCAGGGATAGCAGACAAGCATGTGGAATTACCTCTTCATTGGCGCAGCCTTCTCTTTGCACGTGTTTGGTCACATTTCCTGCCTTTTAAATAATCTGCAATTGGAGATAAAGGTCAACAAATTTCCAAGGCCTATGCCCATTTCTCTCCAGCACATTCAGTTCATAACTCTGCAAGGGGTTTCATATGCCAAAAACCCTTGCCTGCTATTTTCAACCACTTCATTTAGGATAATAAAAGTTTTTACTTCTTCCTATAAACCTTGTCTGGAAAGAAATCTTGAAAGATGAGAGTCAGAACTTTGACTTGCCATCCTTCCTTCAGCAGATGATTTATATTCAGGGAGTTCATGCATATTTAATAACATAGTTCAAATGTTAGTCTGAAAGCAGAATAGGATTTTCACTTTCTCTTAAGTTTTTTCCCTTGTATATTTTGTCTAGTTTTCAGGAGACAGGAGTTTGCAGAGAAATTTGAAATCTCCTTGCATTGAATTGTCTGTGAAGAAATCATTCCTGGAATCCGTTCCACAAACACCTTAAACCCAGGATCTTACTCAAATTGAGAAAGATGAAATATTTTTATACTAATGAATGGCTAATCCTCAAAAAAGGAAGATATGGTCTGGATGGATTTCCTGACATCATAAATTATATTTCAGCAGCTTGATATGAAAATTCCAGATATCTCTCCAAGCACTAGTTTTCTTGAGGGAATACAGACTAGAAAATACCACTGAAACACAACTTTCTTGACCTTCTGTTCTCGGTTTTAAACTTCTGTATGCAAAAAGTACAAAATAAGAAAAGGAGAGCTGTGAGCTTCTCAAAAAGGCATGGACAATGAGGAAAAAAAACTAGTACTGAAGCAGAAATCCAGTCTCTACAGCCACTGCAATGTTCAGTGGGATTGTGCTGTTCTTGAGAAAGCCATTTCACGAGGCTATGCGAAATGTTCTAAGACACAAAGGTATATCATAAGATATCCATCTTTTGCAGCTGCTCAAAGAGCCCTTTCACTTCCCCAACATCAAAGGATTGTTTCACAATCTATTCCCATTTCTCCATATTTTCCTTCTTTTTGTAGCCAGCAAAGCCCTGCTATCATACTTTCAGAGTCTGCTTTGAGAACACATGTTCCTTATTGGCCAGACTTTTTAAACAAGAAAGATGGAAGAGAAAAGCAGTACTGCTTAAACCATGGGAAGCTACAGGAAGAAAAGTACAAGAGCTCTTCTTGAGGCAATGGAGAAGAAACATTCCTTTTATTACTAAAAAATTCCTGGATGATAAATATGCAATAATCTCTATACCTAGAAGAGAATTCGTAGCTCAACAAATTTTTGAGTGACAACAAGACCACTAATTCTTTTCTTCATGGCTTCTGGGCAACTATTCTATTCTTTCCTGGTGGCCCACTCAGAGTGAGAGGGAAAGCCTCCACAACATTTTTCACCTGCTAGAGAGCCTTTCATGAGGATTCCTCAGAATAATGCAATCCATTTTTGGAATAGATTTTGAACAAGAACTTAGACCCTTTTTGGTGCTTGATCTCATCTGCATCCATGGCTGAAATACACCATCAATTACAAACCCAACATTTCAATAAGAACACTTAGCCATTAATTAATTACTGATATATAAATACTATCCTTTTCAGCACCGGAGAGAGAATACAAGTACAGAAGCATAAAGATAAATCACACAGCTGACTCAGTTACTTAGGTAGAAATAGAGGATATTCATGTTCATGAAAATGAACTTTTAAGGTGTTTAAGCTTATGAAATTTATGACATCAAAGGTAAAATATAACAACTCCAAGGAAAGTAAATAAGAGGAACTGACAAAGCTTTTTTACAATTCATATTAATTCTAGATAGTACAAAACCAGATTCATTATGGAAGCTCAGAGAACAAACAGATATAGATGTCTGCAAGAAGGAATCTTTCCCAGGATGCCTAAACAGACAAGCCACTGAATAAAACTACAAAGCAAGAGGTGTGATACACATTCTGTACTGAAATCCATTACAGTTGCATATATATTTCAGTGGCAGACACAAAAAACAACCAGAATGGAGAAAAGCACAAACCTACAAATCATGTAGGTATTATTGAATTAGTCTGAGAATTCAAAGCGGGGAAAATGAAGTAAAAAAATCACAAAACCCTCTTGTTTTGTCCTCTCAGTATCACCACAGTCCACAAGGGACAACAAATAGACCAACAGTCATCTCCATTTTTATTTTAAACTCTAACACATCAGGTACTACTGCTTTCCACCAGCAAAACAAAGACATGAATTTACAAGCCCCCTGTCCTTACTGCTCAAATCTGACCCCTTTCCTTCATCGCGTATGTGCACACATGGACTCCTATCCAAACTCAAGTCACAGATAAATTAAAAGCAATTATATGTCTTTTCTTTGGGGGAGAAAAATAAAAGCCACAACGACAACAACCACCCCACACCCCTCCCTAAAAATAAAAACAGAACAAAACGAAACAAAAGGAGTTCAGATTATTTAAGCACGGAGACCTCGTCCTGGATGGTTTTTTCAGGTAAAGCTTCTGCTGTGATGCGGCTCTTCTGCAGCAACCTGATCTCTTTATGGCCCACTTGCAACCCCAGACACCAGCCCTGGAGAGAGAGGACTCACTGTTTCACTGGCAGGAACAGCCCCAAGAAACACGATACAATCACAATCCCAAGAAACATTGTTCTTCAGAGACACACTTTTCCCTTCACTTCTACCTTCTGTGACTGGAAACCAGAATTTGTTGTTGCCTTGTATTAGAAGAATTAATTTCCTTCTTGGCACAGAATCAGTTGTTCTGTCCAAAAGGAGGGGAGATGGATTCCTCCCATGCCCTTTTCTGAGTACAGCCACCAACTTACCCTGGGTCTGGACCTAAGGAAGGCAGAGGATGTACAAACATGAGTTAAAAGGAACCTGCAAGATCATTTCATTTTTTTTTTTTTCCCTCCCCAAGTTCTCTGCACTGCAATCAAGGCCTTAATGTTTTTTTTAAAAAGAGCTAGAAATTAAATCTAATATCAGTGCATCTGCACTGTTCTCACCATCTCATTTGACAGATGTGTGTGAAGGAAAGGGAGAAGAAAGAAATGCAATATGCATATTTTAAAAGTCAATATTTTTAAAGTTTCGATCAGAATTCCTACTCTTTAAAATTAATCCTATATGTACATATATCTTAATAACAAGTGAGCCATGACTTAGCAGTGTCCATTCTTCATCTCAGAAAACATGGATAAAGGCACATAGCCTAAACTCCAGCTATTTCCACCCTTACTGCCACCCATTCACTGGGTTCTCACAACAGCATTCAGCCAGATAATGAGAAATAGTAGTCTAATTGTCTAACATTATATTTAAATAAAGTTCCATAAACCTGTAATCCTCATTA
>VZTE01002616.1:56143-170907 GCA_013397775.1 Eulacestoma nigropectus | reverse complement strand
AAAAAAAGAAAGAAAAGAAAACAGGGGAAAAAAGAGAAGAAAACAGCTTCTCAAGGTTTTGCTGAAACCAGGAATACCACCTGGATCCCCAGCCCTCCAGTCTGTACTTCTGAACTGTATTTCAGTTTCGCCACACAGCCTGAGTCATACTAAACTTAGAATTTCTTCAAACTAAGACTACACCTAAGATGCTGTGGTGAAGTCTTATTGAATATGATTCAACTTCAATAAGCTTCTTGTTAATGGCTCAACAATTAGCAGCAAAGGTCAAGCCTCTGTTTTATGCTACGAGTTATATACTCCTGATCATATAAAGACATTTTTACACATTTTTCTTGTGACAAAACTGTTTGGCATATTTGGTGTTTTAATATTGTGGTGAGAAGAAATTCTATGGATATACTAGAGCACCTCATCCTCACTCATATCTCTCCTTCCTCCTAGATTTTTTGCTTTCTACAGCATAACTCCACTGATGCTGTTCCTGGATATCTGTGTGTATCTATCTCTAGAAACATATGAGGAAAAAAAAGATGAGACGCTGTTTGTAAGAGATAAGGCTCTGATTTCAGACTTGCTTTCAATTTTTATAGAAATTTGGCTCCACTCCACATGTTTTAACCACAAAGAACTGTATCTTCCTATTAGCATGCACAACAGCTTTTAATGAACGTGTAATGGCCAATATGGTACCCAGCTACAAGACTTCTCAATATAATATTGCATACGTGATTGTTCATTGCTAATGCAATCTGGGTCCTGGACGGGAAATGTGACTGAAAACAATTGTCTACTACTTTTATTTGAACTGATTTCAGGTGAATTTGTGCATGTGAAAATGGCAAGTCGTGTCAAAAGGGACTTTGACAGAGGAATAAATTCTGCACCTATAAACAGACTTTGATCCATGGCAGAGAAAAAGTCTCCAACAATTTCTTAGTGCAATGACAGTGAAATAATGAGAATGAAATCCAGACTGAGCATCATTCAGTATGTTGTTTAACTCCAAGTACTTAAACAGTTGCTTGTGAACCAATTTATTCATTATCTATTATGGATAGAGTTGGAAGCAGTGAGATAGGTCTGTAAATGATAAGCTGAGTGGGTTCTCTTTCTCTCTCTCTTATATAGCAGGATAACATTTGCTTTCTACTACTCTGATGGAGAAGTTCCAAGACGCAGTGATAAATTGAGCATATAGGTGATAGGGCCCTGGTATTACATGAGCAGCCAGTTTAAAAATTTTTGGAGATACCCCAGCAACACATCCCATCAGAACCTGCTGCTGCCATTTCTACATTTGCATAAGCCAGGCTGTCTCACAAACTGCTGCTCCTGTTCCTACAGTTTTCCCAAGCCAAACTCCTTCAATCTGTTGCAGTTTTGAAGGCCAAACCCCTTCAATCTGTTGATGCTGTTTCCAAGTGTGGCTGATGCTCCAGCAGTTGTCCTAGCCAAGCTCTGGAGTAGTCTTTTGCTGTTTATTCTTAGCTTGCTCAGCTCTGATCCTGGCTAGGTTTAGGCACCTAACAAGAACCCTAAATCGTGAGCCTGCTCACCTCACACCCCTCTCTATTCAAACAGGAAGGAAGGGCCAGCCCGAAAGGTTTATTCAAATCTCAGATAAGTGGAACCAGTGAGGTATCCAAAGGAGCAGGGATGAATCAGATCCCAGGCCCTCCACTAGGCTCCACAAAGGATTGCCTCTTTCCTATTGAATCACGTAATCCAAACAGAGATACAATTCTCATATGATGCACTTATAATAATTAATTTACATAATACTTTTTATTCCTTTTGACATTCCAGTTGCATCTCTACTGCAGGAGGATGAGAGCTCTGTGGCCCAGTGTTCCACACAATCCCTACAGCATCCCCTGGGGCAGGTACGGGTACCATACACCCCTTGTGCATTCCGCAGTCACATCTATTCCCTAGAAATGCTTTTAGAAGTCTCATTAACCTCATTCAGTGGTTTTGTTTCAATGGTTTTCTGACCTGCCCCTACAGAAACAGCAAAGGCAGTGCCCTAAAAGAAGCCCTCCAGCAACCCTTTTTCCCTTCATAATTAAGCAAGATGTGGGACAAAGAAGGGAAATGTGTATTGTACCTGAGCTGGGATGATTTTACAGCGGTTACTCTGTTTCCCTTGCCAGTTCTAGATTTAAAACTTCTACAGGCCTAGTGCCTGTGACAACAATGCCTCCTGCCTCAAACTAAGAAAGGCCTACCCGGCCTAGTCTGCAGTGAGTTTACATCTGTTAACATAGGCCGTGCAGAAAGAGCCAAATGTCCCTCAGCCAGGAGTATATTCTGCAGTTGCAGAGGTGTCAGGTGAACAAACCACAGTGATTAAACCGACTGCCCCTGTCCTCTTCTGCTGCACCTCAGCATCTGTGGTAGAGGGGCACACGGGCCAGCCAGGGAGCAGCTGCCCCAAAGATGAGATCTTTTTCCCCCTCCATCTTTACGTGCTGGACTCTATGTGCAAAATTATTTCATTCTGCACATTGATAAGCACACGTCACTGTCAAACAAAGAGTTGTAGTAGGTCATCTATCCCCCACCAGCATGTTCCCATTTCTGTCTGCAGAGTGTGTTTATTACAGCTGCTGCTTGTCTACCCTCGGAGATGAGCTTTGGTGCTGCTGCTGCTTTCACAAGGCTACACAATCAATGTAAACACCTCGAAACTTAAAAGAGGCTATAATTAAAAAGGAATATGTCAATTCATGATGGTCTGCTGAAACACTGGTTGCGCAGCCTGAAAATAATACAAGTAAATTGGCGTAGAATCAAACTAAAAATATTCCACCCAAAGTATTGTTGAGGCTAACAGCAGGTATGGCTTTAATAGAGTCAGTCTCTGTGCTTGTCTTGAAATACATCCCCTATTGCCATCCCTTGTTTTAGTGTCAAAAACATATGTAGGAACTCAGCAAAGAAAGGTCTGGGCCTTAGATTAATTTTTCTTTTTTTCCCATTCTCTTTTTTTTCTTCCTCCTCTTAAAACACAATGCAGGTATAAATACTGCTACAGATGTGAGAAAACGATAGCATTTTTTTGTTGTAATTGTTTAATTATTTTTTTATCAAACCACTAGACCTAGCATTTTTTATCTTCACAAAACTTTAGAAACAATACTCCATAATGATCAATCATTATTGTACAGGCCATGAATACTAAAGACAGAAAATAACATTTACTTTGCTTTCGTGTTTGAGATTTTTTCCTAAAAAGTTGTTCTTTGCAATGTTTTGGTCATCTAGCAGGCTGTAACCATTGCCTGGTCCTGTATCTTTATCTGTCACATGCTCCAAGGTACATTTGGGAACCAAGTTTGCAACTCTTTATCTTCTAAATCTGTCACCAGTTGAAAAGAATGACGACTAAGAAATCTATTTTTCTTAAATCTGGTTTGCTCTATTGTACCCATTTTCAAAGTGCACATCCGAGTCTTAAAACAGTAAAAAAAAAAATACATAAATATACAAACTTTCTACTAGAATAAAAAGCTTCCCTGAGTTTTTCAGATTCTTGTACACCATCCAAGTAATATATTGAATTTTCTGTATGAATAAGTATATCCTGATACAACATTTAATAAATATTCATTTTCATTCATGAAGAACATGTTTAATCCCCTGAAGACTAAATGCACTGTGTAACAGAGAAACCAGAGCTGATCCTAAGGCATACAGCACATTAACCTGTACCCACATTCTGAACAGTTAATACTCAGAAAAGCAGCAAGTGCTCCTAAGGACTGGAAGTAGTTTGATGCAAATGCAAAATACATGTGTTAGAACACTGCCAGTGTAACTGCAAATTAATTTATGCTGGGAGGATCAGAATGCTAAATACCTTTATTGGTGACAAATGATGTTTTTTCTATTCTCTGAGAGTGTATGATACGTCTCTTGTCAAGTTGTTGCTGAGATACCACATTATCCAAGCACCTATATTGTGATTTATATAAGAAAAAGACTACTGCATGTATTATCAGGGATTGTCTACCCACTGCTTTGCTACTTGCATCTATTTTTTACCAGCACAAGCAGGTGCTGGGGCTGCCAACATTTCAGGGGTTGTATTTACCCCTAGAGTTGGTAACTCAAATAATAACAACTGCCTGGTTTGATTCTGCATAAGAGTTGAGTAACTTCAGTACATGCATTTTCACTGATTCAAATAATGGTGGTTTTTTTAGAAGAAAAACCCAAATGGCCTCCCTGCAAAATGCTCAAAATACTTGGAAAGTTAATTAGTACAACAATAGAATAGGGATCACACAGCCTCATTAAAAGAAAATACTTTGATCAAAAAAACAACCTCCACAAGCCAACAACCGTGAAGTTACAAGCAGCAAATTGCCAGCAAAGATACCAAAATCAGAAACTTAAAGAAAATCAACCAATCAAAACTCAAAAAAACCAAACAAACACAAACAAACCCAAAAACCAAAAAAACCCCGAACAAACAAACAAACAAACCCAAAACAGAAAAGCACCACCAAAGCTTTCTAAGACCCTACTTTGTTGTTCTTTTTAAATTCACACAAGCATTATAGATGAAAAATACCCCTAAAACCAAATACATGATCCATTTTGCATCAGTCTCAGGAGCTGCAGCCACAGCACTTGTGCTAGAGGGGAAATTTGACATATTTGTCACGTAGACTTGTGTCCATTATGTTTCCTATCAATTGACTAGTAAAGCATGTGAAATTTAGCCTACAGACGTAATGAACGTTAGATGTGTCTAAAAAATAAAAGACAGAGGCGTGTCCTCACAAGTATCAGCAACCCATTTGCACACAATCATTGGTTAAAATTAAACAGAAAGGCGGTTCATAATTTTTATGAATAAAAACACCTTAAAATAGAAAATAAACCTGGCAGAGAAAGTACCCGAGCAATATAATCTGCTAACAAGTGATCTTAGTGCCTTAGGCGGTCTTGAACAACAAGAGCTGAACTGCTGACTAACCACGATCAATAATACATCAACAAAGACATGGTAGATCTTTAAAATCCATAGCGCTTATTTGAATGGGGTTTTGGGGTCATGAAAAGCAACATGACCCAAATTGTATTTACTTCTCTCTGAATTAATCTGAAAATTACTTCAATACATACTGACTTCATTTTTACCGTTTTGGGCCATTAAGTGGGATATTATAAAAATCACGTTAGATAATTGTATCTTTTGTTGTTATTATACACACCCTATGTTTTTAGGGCTCTTTGCAGGTGTTTTTCATTTTAGACTACTGGAGAATCATAGAATGGTTTGTGTTGGAAGGGGCCTTTAGAGGTCATGCAGTCCAATGCCCTGCAATGAGCAGGGACATCTTCCACTAGAGCAGGTTGCTCAGAGACCCATCCAACCTGGCCTTGAATGTTTCCAGGGATGGGGCAGCCACAGCTTCTCTGAGCAACCTGTCAGAGCCTCACCACCCTCATTCTGAAGAATTTCCTTATGTCTCGGCTAAAAGTGCGCACTGACAGCTCACGTGCAGCTTTTCATCCCACAGTACCCACAGGTGCTTCTCTGTAGGGCTTCTCTCAATGCCTGCATCACCCAGCTTGTATTGATACCAGGGATTGCCCCAACCCAGGGGCAGCACCTTGCCTTTGGCCTTGTTAAACTGCCTGAGGTTCACACAGGCCCACTCCTGGAGGGTGCCCAGGTCTCTCTGGATGGCATCTTGTCCCTCAGGTGTTCCAACCACACCACTCAGCTTGGTGTCATCTGCATCTTGCTGAGGGTGCACTCAATCCCACTGTCAGTGTCACTGGTGAGAATACTGAACAGTGCTGGTCCCAGCGCAGATCTGAGGCACATCACTGATCCCAATCCAGACACTGAGCCATTGAACCATCTGGATTCAACCACCCAATCCAACATCAAATTCCTCTCTGTCCAGTTTAGGATGCTGTGGGTTGCATGTCAAAGGCCTCACCAGGCAGATGGCACCTGTAGCTCTTCCCTTGTCCATTGGTGCAGTTACTCCATCACAGAAATCCGGGGGATCAGGCAGGCATGGCTTGCCCTTGGTGGAGTCGTGCTGGCTGTGTCTAATCGTGTTCCCTGTCCTCCATGTGCCCCAGCATAGCTCCCAGGAATACATCCATCAAAAATCATGCCGTTTTGCTGAAATTTTTTGTCACCATAAAATGACATGGCTTGAATGTTTTCAAACTCGTATCACTAAAATAAGGAGTGTCGTGTGAGTCTAAAGGCCTGGTAGCAACTCCTGCTCATCCCCTTGCTCAAGGGCTATTATACTGTAGTCCTTCAAAAAGACAGCAGAGGAGATAAGTCTAAAAAGACTGTGTCTAAATAAAAGAGGAGTTTTGACAGAGTTAAAGTCCTTTTAATACACCTGAAAAGTCATGCATCTCTCAAGTCCTAAGTATTCTCTGCTATCATTCACTCCAACAGGAGGCATTAGGACTTAGCAGGATCCAGCTTATAGTTCTAACAGCAAGTGGCATATCAAGAGCATATCACTCTCCATCACCAGGATTTTGAAATGCTGAGCATTTTTTAATACAGCACCCCAGGTGTTTGCTGCTTAAAACATACTCTACATGAGCATCTGCAGATGGCATGTCAACGGGGAGCCATCGAGATTCGAAAGCACTAACATTCTCTTTGGGACCCCACGCTGGGGCCCTAAACAAAAAAAAACATAAAAAACACCCATCACAACAAACACAATAACAGGAGGGGGGAGAAAAAAAATCTAATGGAAAGAAAAATCCCAGTATGAAATGTTCTCATGTCCAGCAAATGCACGACCTGGTCCTGCAGTCCTTCTTCAAGTAAATCACCCCAAGGAAAATAAACAAGAGAGGCAATTCAGGCAGTGTGCTGCACAGGTAATGTTTGCCCTGGATAACTGAACCATGATTAATTCAGTCGAAGTTAAACTCAAGTAAGACCATTACTAACTGTTTTCATGTATGAAGGATTGATTTTCTTTCACAGTGAAAGGAGGCTCGTGTTGCAGTGCTCCTAAAATGAAGATACAGCACATACTGGTTTTTTGACCAAAGGATGGTGCAGGCGATGTACCTGTTTTGCCTCATCCCACACTGCAGGGTGGGGATGTGGATCTTCTCCATTGCAGGTTTGCACACTTATGTAATACATAACAAAAGCAGCTAAGCATGGTCTAAGAACGAACGCAAGCTGCAAGGAAAAATTAAACATTTATTTCTGCTCCTGTAAACTAACTGGAGCATTTAGAGGCTCTAGTTCCAGATAGAGGTTGTCTAGCCTACAAACAACACTGATATGACCAAAAGTATCAAATAGTCAATAATTGTTAGAAATTTATGCACAGGTTGCACAGCCAGGAGGCACATGATGAATAAATAGCACAAAAATTGAGATCTGTGTGTGAGTAGAACACGAATTCTATTTGACAGACATATGTAAAGCACTGCCTACAGAAAGGCTTATATTCAGAGATTTACAAGAACAAATACAGAGCTACAGTGTATAGATTATGTTGTCTTTCTGAGATAAAGAAATGCAACTACTTTTAGGAAAGCTGGGTTTTGTCAGCTCTAGATAAGGGTCTTCTCTATATAACTGCAAAGTAAGCATCAACAGCAGATTTTGATTCTCATTTGTCACTCAAAAACACTTAGGAAGAAAAACAGCTCAAAGAATATGAAAGATTAAAATAAATTAGGTGCTCATTTTCCATGATAACTTAACACAGCCATTTAATAGGATGAAAACATTTCAAATCTAGGACTATTACACTCTACTGTGACACTCTAGACAGTAAAATGCATCCTACCCACAGTCATCATCACCACTTAATTTAATAACAATCTAAAATTAAGAGCAATTGACTCTCTAAATACTTGAAGAAGATTATGAGAATGAACCATGATGGAAGAAATCACTTACTTGAAAGCTGTTTTAAAATTCTTTGCATTATTACAATTCACTTTCAAGAGTTACTTCGTGAAAGATTATCCATGAAGTAACTTTTTTATATTTGCAGCTGTCCTGTGGCCACATAATCCTTTTAAAAAATAATGAAAGCAAGCTATAAGTACTTTTTGCCACTGCTCATAAAATTTGGAATTCTTGCATTTTAAAATGCATAGCATTTAAAAAGAGATCAAGATGAACCTGAAATAATTAGACAGTGAACAACAATTGTTGTGAATTAATTATGCCCTTTAACCAGATGTTTTACACAGAATAGTCTCCACCAGAGAGAACCACCAGCTTATGAGAACTGTCTTCCCTAATTCCAGCATCATGACTGAGATACGCCGTAAAGACTAGACCTGGTTTATCTTTGCTTGTAACCACTTAATTGCATGAGAAGTTAGTGAGAAGTCTAGAGCAAGTACTCAGGTTTTTAAGAGGAAAAATGATACTGTCTCACCAGCTTGTTTCTCACCTTGTTAATGATACTGAAAACCCAATTTTGCTAAGCATGAGGAAACCAAGTTTGATTCAGTTCTAATAAGAGAGAACTTGCAGAAGTAAAGAAGCCAGCTGAGAGATCCCTGTAAGCTTCAATAGGCTTTGGATCAAGCACATGGCAATTCTGCTTTTGTTTTTCTAATTAAACTTGATAACACCAAGCCTCCTACACTGAGCAAAATCTTGGAATGTAGATATGACCTGCAGAGTTATTTAACCTGCCAGGATGGTGCCATTTCGTGATCTAAAATTGCACAGTTTGGTTAAAACAGAGGTGGACTATCTACGTGAGTGCACATTGAAAAAGTACTTTTTGTGTTGCATATCATTCAAGCTGAGTATGCACAGCAATATTTCAGTCAACTTTGACAGTTCAAATTCCTCTTAATAGTTGTAAAGAAAAAAGAATGTGTAACATGCCATTTCTCTGTCTCTTTCTCCTATTTTTCCTGCTCTTTCACTGTGAGAAACAAACAAATAATAAATCATAGCCAGAAAGAAGAATTTTCTGACATTTTTCATACTTTACCCATACTTGCAGCTTTGTTATGTGTTGGGGTTTTTTTTATGGATGGAAATATATTTAATACAAAGTACTGGGAAATTTACATTTCATTTTTATTCTACTGCAGGCATAACTGTGATGGTGTGAAACAGGCATAAATTAGGTAATACATAGTAGGCGACACACTAAAATACACTTAATAACAATCAATCAGTACCTGTCTTCTCTTTGGTTGCTAAAACAGCAGATATCCTGTCCTGTCTGCTCTGTGGGCAAAAAATTCACATCAAAAGCTCCTTAAAAAAAATAAATATTACAACTTTACTTATTTGATGTGAATATAATATGTATATTTGCATGTTAATTCAGTGACAAGTTTCTTGTCTTTGAACTGAGTAGGATCTATGAGCAGGTTTCTATGTACTTACTGTAATATTTTTTTTATTTCTATATAAACCATTTCTTGATAAAAAATTTAAAATATGAGAATTTTGGTTTTGTCATTTAGCTATTCTTTAAGGTCTCTCCCTCCAATTTCAACAGTGTGATTCAGCTTCTCTGCTGCTGAAAGGGGCAGGTCTTGTTTCCCGCCTTCCCTCCAGGCTCACCATGTTCAGCCCACATCTTTCCCAGCACTGACATCATTTGGTCTTCTCAATTCCATTCACAAATACAGCATAAAATTATCCATCTTTTTGTAGGGGTTTCTCTTTTTTTGTTTTTTTGGCCTAGTAAGTTGAGCCAGCTCAAGGATAGGTAGAGACAAAAGCTACAGCTGACACCAGCTGTGCTGATAAGCCCAGGGAGCAAGGGTGGAAGGATGAGGACAGACGAGAAAATGGAATCTTCCCTGAGTTTGAGCTCGTGCAAAAACATCGAAATGTCACTGATGGAAAACCAAGATAAAGAGCATTAAGAAGAATTCCAGCTCAAACCAGACTAAAAGCCAAAGTCAGAGAGCTTGGAGAAACTGTCCTGCCCTGGATCTTTTGAGGGTGGAAAGTGTCAACTGACCCTGGGGGTTAAAGCCAACCACATTCACCCACAGTGGAAGGTACAGGCAGCCCCTGAGCTGCTTTGGTTACTACTTCTCAATGGCCACAGAAACGGCAGCAGCCTTAGACAGGTGACAAATTTAGGACAGGCAAGGGAGTTTGAAATGCCATTTAGAATTGTGAAATTGCATTTTGTGCTCTTGGTTAGTATTTTTAATTTTAAACCTTAGGTGCATGTTGAAGTTTGCCAAACAGTACTGTGAACAACTATTTTCAAGGCACATACTGTCTTTTGCTTTGAAAACAAGTTACAGTGGATGATGAAAAGCACTAAGGCACTTTTTCAATAAGGTGTCTCAAGAAAATAGATATTTGTAAGCAACAAGGAAGCTTCAATATGATGAATACAAGTGCATTTGCAAATCCTCCCCTGGAGGACTGAATGGTTTAAAGAAATACCTTAAATTTTACTTTGCCTTTAATTTAATAGTTCAAATCTAGCTTAAGACAAGAGTAGAAACAAACAGCTGTTACTATCTGATGGCTGCTGAGCAGCCTATGCAAAATGAACCATTACTTTTAGACCTGTTCCTGTTAGATAAATTCTCACTTTGTAAAATCACCTCTGCACCCAAACACATTCATCAGCAACCGCAGTGTCTTCGGCACAGAGAAGCAGTGAAACACAAAAGTTACTACTGATAAATTAGCTGCTATTTTTCCTGTTAGTGCAGGAAGGGGGTTGCTGCTGATGAACTATACTGCAGCTATGCATAACCTATTCCTGAAGCACTGGTGTTTTGTCTAGGGGCTTCTGCTGCCAAGAAACACTCTTTTCCATTATTTCCCAGGGGGCCCAGATCTAAGTGTAGTAGAGGATTTCACAATTAGTCTATTTTCTCATGAGATGCAGCCTAAATTTTTCTTCCTCTTAACTCAATCACATTTTTCCAACTTAAAATCTCTCCTGCTCTACATAATTCTTGCCGCTTCTGTTGCCTGAGTCATAGTAGTTACATTTATAACACCATATTCTCCCCCTGTACATCACCAACAAAAATATTTTTGGAGTTTTCTTCCAGGTTTTTTGTTTGTTTGGGATTTCTTTTTAGTGGGGTGGGGCTTGGTGGGGAGGGGGTTGTTTTGTCATCTTATCCTAACCTCACATCTCTCTGAGAGCTTCGTGATTCATTTCCTATTTATATTCCTTATCTTCCCAGACTGCACCAGATCACAGGACAGAGCGACTCGAGAGGGATGCTGGGGCTGGGGCTGCCTGCAGGAGCCGTAACCCCACTGCAGGGTGGATTATGGCTTCCACTGAAGGACACCAAACACCAAGCCCAGAGCCAAGGCAACCTCCCAGGTTTGCAAAACGTGCCAACACATGAGTCATAGATGCAGCACCAGGAGAATGAAAGAAAGGAAGAAGCAAATTCTCGTCACTGCAACCATGAAACTTTACAAGTCCACTGAGCTTTTCCAGCTTGACAGGAAAACCAGGTCTATGCCATGGTTCCTTCTTTTTCTTACAATATTGCTTCATTATAGCTGTGTTTCAGTAGTTTCTGAATTCATTACACAAATAGAGCTGCACTTTCCACCACGTTCTGTGCTGTGCCCCATCCTCGAGCACCCAAGACATGAGGAACCCTCCTGAAAACTCCAAGACCATAACCCCTCCCAATCCTTTTCCCCCAGGCACAACACAAAAAAACTAGTTCCAACCCTGATCTTAGAGGTGATCTGCAAAGGTTTGGCTGAAAATTAAAAGCTTGTTTGAGATCCCTTAGGAAGATAAAAGTACACAGCTTGGCTCAAATGGAATTACTGCAGCATTAAAAAGAGATGTGAGGGACAGACTGCCAATTACTTCCACCTTCATTCAGGACACAGAGCTGTGGAAAAAACAAGAGGTGAGCCCTCGCTCAGCTCCCTTCATTTCAGGAGGAGCCTGGAACCCGCCCAGTCCTTATGTACCAACCTCATGGCAGAGGTGCTGGCTCACACCCCATCAGTGGGGAGGGGAGTGGAATCATTCCTGCCCTGCCAGTCATGGCCCTACAAAGCCCAGCACGGTCTGCAGGCCCTGGCAGCATCCCTCCCTTCCCTCCATACCTTCCTGCTTTCCTGCTTCAGAGTCTGGGCACAAGCCAGCATCCAGGCATCACCTCAGCACCGCACAGGTGTGAAGGAGGTTTGGTGGGATGGGCCTCCAGCCTCCTCCCTGACAGACGGATCTCATGGGCAGGATGTGCCTCTGAAACACACTGTCCCTAATTCATCCCCTCTGGAGCTCTCAAAAGACATTGCCTGAAGACTTGACTTTTCCCTGCTTGCCTTGAAGAAACTTTGGAACACAGTCAGATCCCACCCGACCCACATCTGGAGCCTCTTCCTTCATTTCCCTCGGTTTTGCTTTTTTCCTCCCCTTTTCACTTTTTAAATTTAACCTGACTCGACAATTTACAACATTCTTCACAGCTTTGCACCTTGTGGAGCCCCATCTGTGCATGCAAAATGCTTCCAAATCCAAACGTTCGTGCTCTGGATTGCGGTTTAGCTGCTGGAGTTTGAGGATTTGTGTTTCGGGGGAAAGGGAAGGGTGCTCTGCCTCCCACAGCGGGGAAAACAAACCTTCTCTGTGCACTCTGGTTTCTTGTTCTTAACTATGAGATCTGATGGAAGAAAGGACATCTGCAAAAGGGTAATATAGACAGCGCAGTGGTAAAGGAATGGGAAAATGCTGCTGAAGGAGGAATGAGAACAGCAACACTTGAGTTCAGCTGTTCACCGCCATTAACACAGCACGGGGCCTCAAAAAGAACCATTCAGACCCTATCTTGCAACAAATGGGGACCCAACATCCTTGTTACCACAGGCTGCTGTGGCCACACCTCCCAGCTCTGTGCCTTTTATCCCCTACCCGAACCCAAGTGCCTGAGGGTGAGGCATTATCGATCATGGGCCATTCACTGGTGTGGCAGCAACCTGAAATCTGCTTTCTGGTGTCTTTGCAAATGCAAAGTCACCTATAACTGTGAGTCACCTTGTACCACCAGGTTCCCCATCTTTGGTTTTTCCACCTGTGAAATAGCTCTAATTGAAAGGGAAGTTAAATTCCCTTGGAATTGAAGAAAACATACATATTTCCAAGCAAGACATTAAAAAGAGAGAGAAAAATGTAGAAAATTCAAGCCAATATCATCAATCAGAAATGCTGATGTGGAGTGGAAGCTCACTGCATGTGGAGATTACAACAGCCTTGGTCTGGAGCTGTCCTTCAGTGCTGTGAAAGGAGCAGCCGGAGCAAACCCCAATCCTCCATCTCCTACACTGTCCCCCCCACTTCCAGCACTGCTGCTCCAAGAGGCGAATGTCAAACACTCCCTCAGGCATGGAGGTTCATGCCCTGGGAGAGTAAATGGCTTCTGAAGTGCTGTGCACCCCTTCAGCACAGCCTGAAGCAGCACACGCATGGGGCAGAAACCATCGTGCCCCAAAATAATATACTGGGGAAAGGAATTAAGGGAGACACAAACTGTCAGCATTTTTTTTTTCCTCGTTTAGGATGAAAGAATGAAAATCTGGATTAGTTGCATGATCAGCTGTTGGGTTTTCCTTTAGAAGTTCCCTATAAACTGTGTGGAAGGGAACCAGCCACCAGCTTCAGCAATTCAAACTCAATATACTTAGGGAAACTGTACGTGCTTTCCTAATGAATATTTCCCCTGAGTCGGGGGAGCATAAGGAAATCTGAGAATTGCAGAGAATGAGGAGAAATGGATTTATACAGTAAGCTGTAATTGTTTCAGGCTTCATGTGCTAGAGAAAATAAAGGGGTCTGTACCAATGTTTCCCCTACAAAATTAAAGGTTCTTTGCTTAGGGCCAGTAGAAACTTTGGGAGTGAACTCTACCTGAACTGCAGTAATTGTTTGTATGATGGTTCAAATGATGCAGTGTGACATATTCCAAAATGCGCACGTAATTTAGATTAATTGCACAGCACGCAGACCTTTTACAGCCTGCAGCGAGACTGGAGCTCTGTGGCAGCACATGAAAGAGTGAGGAAGGAGAACCCAGCTCAGGGCTCACTTAGCACTGCCTTGCATTCTCCTGCACGTGTGGTACCGCTCCTGACAAAAAATCCCCCCTGGTCCTCCCTGCTCAGCTGCAGGATCTGCCGCTGCTCCTCACTCTCCTGGGTGAGTCACCGCAGCAGAAGGCTCTGACAGGAGCCCTTTGGTCCATTCACACTGAGGGAACAGTAATAATTAGTCATATTGAACAGAACAAAAATGAAAATAATTGACACAAAATGGGTTCCACGGAATTTGTTCCCAAACCTAGTGGGGCTGAACCCTTATATTGTGCAAACAGGCTCCACTGAATCAATAAACTCACTGATTTATATCAGCTGACAACTGCCCCGTTGAATTTAATGGGAAATTATCTCTTTTCTATAGATTTTCCCTACTGCTTATAATTACAGTTCTCTTGAATTTTACGGGATGATTCAATGATCAACATTCTTTGTCAGGCCTTTTAGAAACGATCTCAGTTTTGGAAAGCGAGTACATGGGAGAGATTCAGAGCAGCTTTCAGACTAATCACAAACCTGAAGTTACTATTTATTACTGTGCAGTGCTGTCAGGAGCACACACCTCCCCACATCCCACAGGTCCCTGATGGCCTCCAGCCTCTTCCACCCCTATTTCCCCACCCCAAGGCCTACCCCTGTGGTAGGTACGCCACACATTCTCCAGATGGTGGGAATGAGAAGGAACCCGATCCCTTGTCAAACAGACAGGGCTTCCAGGCAATGGGAGACCTCATCCCACGGAAGTTTCAGGGCCATTGCCACGGGTCTGAATAGTGTTATAAACAGTGTAAATTCATCCAGCTTTGGGTCATTGCTCATGCCCACATGTACCCCAGCACAAACTCATAGCCTGTTAAATGCCATTGGACCATCATCATGGTCACCTCCTGGTTTCTTAGCTTTGGCCATTCATTTTGGTTGCAAGTTAAAGTTTCTCTTGAGTTTGGTTTTTTTTTTTTTTTTTAATCTGGGTGAAGTTATTTTCATGTACCTCCATGGAAAATGTCCAACATTTACAGAGTAATGTTGCTTCCAGTAAATACACAGCAAGCATGAACTCAGGGACAATGGCACCAGCTATCAGGAAGAGACACCGGGTTGCAGCAGTCTCCTTGTGAACCACAGATCATCCTATTTGAGCCACACACTTAACCCTTTTCAAGACCAGAAAAATTTGTACAACATCATAGGACTCGAGTGGTTTGGTTGAAAGGATGTCAAAGATCATCCAGATCCAATCCCTCCACCATGGCAGGGTCACCTTCCACTAGATCAGGTTGCTCAGAGCTCCATTCAGCCTGGCCTTGAACATTTTTGTGTATTGAAAAGTTAGGAAGAAATATATCAACTCCATTCAGAGCTGAAGAAAAGCAAAAATTTTTGCTGCCAATATTGCTTTAACTGAGATAGAAAATGGTTTCCCCATTTGTTATACAGGAAAAGTAATTTCTTTGCAGACGGAGAGAAATTAATTTTGGGACAGAACTTTAAGTTATATCAGCTGAATGACAGTGATCTACTGATCAAAGATAAGACTTCATTAACTTAAAACAAAACGGTGGAATTCATTTTTAAGTGATAATGCAAAACCTACACAGAGTAGACCCTCCAGCATGGTGAGAAGTAGGAACTGTCTCTTCCAGTGAAGTTGCAGATTCATTTTCATAAATTTATGAAATACTTCTCAAGCTAGTGGGAGTTGCTGTGCAAAGAACTTCAGCGCATTTAAAACACTCTTAAAGGCATTAACCTCCCACATTTTATGTTACAGTGTTCCCTAGGTAACCTTGGGGCAGGAACACCTCACTCCATGGTGCTCATTCCCCCGAGAGGTTGATAGATGGAAAATCACCCCAAGACAGCAACAGCATTCAGACATCTTCCCTTTGAGTTACACCCTCATAACACCAGTAATATCAATTTATCTTTCCTCCATGTAAATCAGAACCTTACTGTTACAAGTAGTTAGACACACACACAAATAACCTTAACAGAGCACATATAACTCATATAACTTAAAAAATAAACAAACCCTTCAGCAAGCCAGGGATAATTGTGTAGGCAGATGAAGATCGATGGTGAATCCCAGGGTACCGAAGTAGTAATTAAAAATAAACAAACAGGAGATAAAAATAGAACTTAAGGAAAATATTTTCCCATAAGGGTTATACAGTAGTCAAGCAGCCTATCAAAAACAGCAGGAGAAGAACACATTTCTTTCTATTTTAGTAAAACGAGATTCATTCTCCTGTAGAAAATGGGCTGCAACCACCAATTAAGTCAATTATCAAAGCCAGAATAAATTCAAATTTTTTTGAGATTGGTAAATACTCATCATTTTTTAAAAATTCAGAGAGAGCCTGGCCTTGACTATGCAAAACTTGTGAGTGTGACTTCTACAATGCACACCAGTCACACCCGTCTCTGCCACCTATAAGACCATGTGGAACATAGTGTTAAATGCCTCAGCCCAGCTCCTCTGCCTGACTTACTTAACACAAAATCAGAATATAAGTTCAAGTGTCTACTTAAATGACACTCCCTTGAAAATGAGAGTGGGTATATTGTGGCATCACTTCAAACAAAACACAGACACACTGGAAATATCACTTTAGTTTTCTCTTCTTCTGTACTTCGAGAAATGTGATGATCATAAATAGGTGATACAAGAATTCAGTGTGATATATAGACCCACACAAAGACACTCCAGCACAGTCCAGTAATGTTCCTTGTGCATACAGTCTTTGTGTTTTGCCTTTTGCCAGTAGACTCAATTTAATTTCATTTCAAGGGCAAAATTTAGAAATAAAAAGAAAGGGATAAAACAATAAGGAACATCGGCTTGCCATTCTTTTTACTTTTATGTATAATTTCTGATTCTTCATTATAGTTACAATGCTTTGTGCAGTTTCACTTAAACAGCTTTCATCAACTCTGCACAGAGTAATTTAGAATCTTAGAAGATTCTAACTTGTAGTTAAGTATACAAAACTGGGGTATTTTCTTACTTGATAAAATATGCATCATGTCCAAAAATCACACTTAAATACAGAGAGGGCAGATGAGTTCAGCATCTATGGTAGCAAACATTACACTACTTTGGACTGTCTACATTTATACGAATATTGTTCCAGTTAGGCTGATGCTTGTTCTGTTCCACACCTTATGGATAAATCATGTTCCTCGAGAAATATCCCAGTTCAACAGCTCTGCTAAGACACTGCATCCCAGCCACTGGAGATGCACCATAATTCAATTTTGCATATTGGTACCACCTTTTCTTTCTATACACTCTCCACATTATCCATAAAATCCACTATAGAACTGAGATGAAAAGCAACATGGGCCTCTGAACCACAAAAAAAGAAAAAGGAAATCATTTAGGACAGCAGCAACAGAGCCAAGTGTAATTCACAACTGAGCACCTTAATATCCAGAGTTTTCACACTCTGGTCTGAAAAATCTGCTCAATATATACAGCTTCTCTCTAATAAGATCAGGGCTCTGAGATGAGCCAAACCTACCCACTGCTTAGCTGGCACTGAATTTGCTAACGCATTTTTCAGACTCATACTTACTAATGGAGTCTTGAAAAGCTCTACTGAGGTCAATGAGGGTAGGAATTCTGGAGTCTTACTCCCTGATTCCACAGACTATGGGGTTTTTTGTATGGAATCAGCTGTTTTCTGTATCAAAAACAGGAGCAGCCCTTGGCCACTGCTTTCACGGTAAAGTTCATTCTAATACTGATAAAAGAAAAGCAGAAGTGTTCTCAAATTCCTCTGAAAATCACTTTCTTGATTGCAAAATGGGGGCAATGAGAACTGCTTTATCTTAAACATGATAAAATACCAGCAATCAAGCAGAAATTGTTTCAGAATTGATGGAGGTTGGCTGAGCACAAGCACTGCTGAAAAGCTCAGTTACGAAGAGCCAGCTGGTGGGCTCTGGGGTGGCATTTCTCGGGAGGGCTCAGTGCTCTGCTGCAGCTCATGGCAGTTCTGTCCTTGGTGAAGCTCTTGGGTTTTAGCTCTGGCCTTGGACCACAACAACAGAACCGATGGAGAGGTAAAATGGTGTGGAAAGAAGTCAGATGTGTTCAAGTCAGCAGGAACTGATTTCATTTAGAATCATAAAATAACTTAGGTTGGAAAAGACCTCCAAGATGATCAAGTCCAACCTTTGATTGATCACCACTTCATCAACTAAACTGTGGCTCTAAGTGCCACATCTAGTCGTTTCTTGAACACCTCCAGGAATGGTGACTCCGCCTCCCTGGACAGCCCATTCCAATGGTCAACAAACCTTTCCACGAAGAAATCTTTCCTTATGTCCAACTCTCCTCACACAGCTTGAGGCCATGTCCTCCTGTCCTGTTGCTAGATTTAGCTTATTTTTGTCCGCAGGAACCACCTGACATCCCATTCCCCGCTTCTAACATTTGTCCATGAGAACTTCTAGAAGAGCAGTGATATGCCAGAGGAAGGGCATACAGCAACCCAAGCAACTCATGATTAGAGGTTAGACTTAGAGTACTCAATGCTTTCCTTAAAAACAGGCACCAAACTTTAGCTGTTGAAAATTTTTATTATTCAGAGTGCTACCATAGCATAACTATGTCATGAACAATCTGGAGTTAATGGAAATACCCAAGCATGTCCTGGAATGTGGGAAAAAAGGTGCAAATAATCTCGGGCTGCCAAAGTTAAACTAAGTTATGGTAGCAGGAGAAGTTAATGCTGGTTAATGACAGCTTACTGCAGGACTTATTCTTGTTATTGGCTTCTTCAAGAGCCAGGCATTAACAGTGTTAACAAATACAGCCATTTCAGTGCCCTGTCAGTGATAATGGTCCACAGAAACACTCCAGGAAGTTAGAGGTTAATTCACCTGAACACAAGAATTGAGCTGTCTAGCCTGGGGAGAACCAGAACATCAGTGAGTGAGGAGGATACACCTGTATTTCTTTTCATACAATTCTGTCATTTTACCTTTGGTTACTTAAGTTACTGAGAAGATTCAAAACAAGTATGGAAAAATACTGCACCGATCCACATTGTGCAACTGCAAGTATCAGATACCTTGTCTGAATTAACATCCTCTAGCCCAAAAGCACCACTTAAACCTCAGCGTAATATTTTCTGTAATCTTCATACCACACTCAATCTTTGTCAAAGTATGTAGTTATGCATGAACCCAGCAACTTAAAAAACTGGAGTAATGTAGGACTGTATTGAATTATGCATAATAGAAGAGCAAGTGGCAGATGGTATTGTAGAGTATGCCGAGATGCTGGTATTTATACAATAAGCATTAAAATAAATGTGTCTGGATAAATGAGGTTATTTGCAGGTATGACGCACCTGACGCTGAAATAAATGTTTATTTTCAGGTTACATGCATCATGCACAGGTTATTTTAGACAGATTTGCATCTGTCAGATTGCAGGATTGATATCACACAGAAATGCAGACCGTAGTAAAGGGAGCTCACAGTAGCAGGTATTGGAGACAGATAACTATTAGGAGACGAAGGCTTCATAAAACAACAGCATGGAACAAAAAGAAAAACCTACCAACATCAGGGAAAACAGGAGGGAAAATAGGAGGTGTCAAAATGCTTCAAAACGCTTGAGAAATGAAAAATGAGATCAGGAAGTTAAAAGGGACCTGTCCTGGAAAAAAAAATTACTGCAAGATATAACAGCAGCTGCTATGGAATGTGAGAGCCCCTCAGGAGAGAGGGAAAAACCCTCCTGCCCTTCGCTCTACTCATCCCAATGAACGGCAAGACTCAAAGACAGGAAATGCTGTCACAAATCACACCAGTGTCCCGCTCCTCCAGGCCTCACTCTCTGGGCTTGTGCTGATACCCTGGTACTGAAGTGGGCAGTTGAGGTGTGAGGCCCTTTCACTGTCCTCATAAAAATAATATATAACAAAAGTCCACTGCAAACAGCAGCTATAGCATTGCCTTAAACTACCCTGGCAATATTTCCCCACAGTTGTAAACAGATTTTTGACCTTCAGATCTGTTGCCCTAAATAGATGCCCGTGTTCCTCGTCTTATAAAAACATACAAAGATGGGCTTACAAAAAATCTCCCGTATTTTTGTCACAAAAAAGAGCTCTAGGAGGAGATAGGTCACATTATATTCTGCCAGGTCTTCCTTGGAAGAAATCCAAATAATCACATGGGAATCAAAGCAAGAGTTTGAGTGACAGGTGGTAAAAACTTGGTGGGGATAACAGTGATATTTTGCTCATAAGGAACATTAATGATGGAGGAAGAATGCAAATAGCCCAGCTCCTGAATGGGAAGGGAGCATTCCCTTCTGCAGGGCTTCAGACACACCAGCGACCCTGCGTGTTTGAACAGCTGTCCAGCCTTTCATCACTTTGTGATAATGTTACTGCTTAGTTTACCAGGCGTGTAGCTCAGATAGTTTGGGCTACTGGGGGAGGTGAAGTGTCTGTGCACAAATTAAGCATGTTTTCTTCCTTCACAAAACATCAGAAATAAAACGAATTTAAAGCCTCGTTCCACTGGTGCATTTAGAAGCTCCTGAAATAGTCTATTCCAATTCCACAGCAATTCTATAAAACAAAATGAATAGCACAAATCCAGCAAATATATCTCCTGCCAAGATGAGCTCTCCTGTTTTAAAATCTTTTATAGCATCTAATGTATTTATTTGCATCAAGAGGGCATTATGCCAGTTAACATCTGTGTTCTCTAGAGTTGGTAATTCGGCCTCCCATAACCAGTCATCAATTCTGCATGAAAATACACAACTGTCTTTCCACTATAGATCCTATCTGTTGCTCAAATTTTCCATGTACATTTAGAGAAAAATTTGGTGAAATACTTCTGCATAAAGAGATATAGACAGGAAAGGACAATTCAAACATCTTTGGATTCCCCACTCCCACCAACTGATGGCATTTATGGACCTTTGTATTCAGAGCTGATATTTCATTATGAAAAAAATTAAAGACCAAATCTTCTGCTAATATAAATTGACGTGGCTTCTTTGAAAGGTACAGGAAATTTCCCAGATGTCCATCAGCTAAATATTCAGTCCTGAAACCCTAGGGCAGTTCAGAGTACACAAAATCAGCAAATGCACCTATATTTGAATGTGTTTTAAATTACCTTAACTAACAATAAAATCAATGCAGGTGTCTCCTCCTGAAAGGCAGACATAATTTCACCAAAAGTAAGGAAATTTTCCTGGTTCATAACAGAAAAACTAGGTGCCAGAATTGTAAACATACTCAATCTCTCTTCAGATTTAGGTGCCTGGACACCTTTCTGTATCTAGCATTAAATGAGCAGGAAAGAAGCACAACCTTTGCCAGTGAGAAATTATAAAGGAGAATCAAAGTCATAGGAGACAAAGAAAGGAACTGAGATTTGGCCAAGACCGTGAGCAACTGGGTGGATCCAAGGTAAGCCTTGTGCCAAGCAAAATTATGTAGGCCGTTATAATGTAATGAAAGAACCAATTTTGTTTTCAGTATCACCACAAACTTTCCTTCTTCAGCTGACTCTCCTGCCAGCCTGGCCAACCTCAGGGTGCATCTGCACCACATTGCTCACTGGCAACATCCTTAAAGGTTGTAAGCTAAAATTCTGCTTAGAACACCTAAACCTCCAACTCTCAGCCCTAAAATTCAATTATTGGGATGATTGGCTTGTCAATGTCTGTGCCCTCTGTACCTGGTTTTATGAGAAAAGCTTCTAGCACTGTACTTTCTGTAAAGAATTACCTTGCAATCGGAAACCCAAGAACTCTGTATTCTTTGCACACAACCATTAACAGAAAATGCTTGTCCAACAGCACGGTCTGGTGACTATCCTACTAATTAGTGAACTAACCATTGCCTAAATGACAGGTGGTTCATAAAGGCCACTTACAGATGGCCTGGGGAGTATTAGCAGAAGGACAACGGGCCACTTGTCACTGCCTCACTCAGTGTTTGCAGTGCACATTTTATTGTCTGACTGTTTCCCCAAGACCCTTTACGACTTCATGCTTGGGATCTGTGCTTTGGTTTCTGCATAGCTCCAATTGTACAAGAAAATAGCTGTGTAACACTCCAGCAATCAGAACAAGGGATTTCAGCTGAAGTGCCATGTGCTCTGAATATCCACACATGAAACATCTTAGAATGATGAGGTCAACAACATACCCAGCGTCTCCTAAATAAAACACATACCAGTTTTTACTGCTTCTTGAGAGGTTTGTGAGCCAAATTATAGTTCCTATATTATTGTCAAACACAGTACTCAGGTTCCCAGTTTATTAGTTAGAGGCAGACATTTTATTTATCTGTTGCAGTTACTGTTTTTTTCTTTTTTTCCTTCAGGTTTGTCTTCAACTCAGTGTTTTCTCTTGAAATTGCTCATATTTTGAACAAGAAAGCAGATTCATTTCTGTGATACATGTTCAGTTTGTGATATCAGAAAATAAGTAGAAGAATGTTATATGGTTTCAGGTTACATGTGGGAGCCAATTTTCTAGTATTAATGGCTCAATTAAATGGAAGTATAACTTCAATATCCTTTTTAAAAATGTGTATCAAATCACACCGTCTTTCTCATTCCTGGAAAATGTTTTAGTTATTTTACAGACCAGTGAAGTTCTGAAAGTCAGGTCTTTTTTTGTCTCGATCACAAGAGACTAAACTTTCAAGCTTGCGTACATACAGATTTCTTACAGGACAATTTATAGCTGTGCAGTGTCAGTCAATACCACAGTTAAAGAAACAACAGGGCTTTCACACTGGCTATGACTGTAAATTACTCTTTACCTCACTGCTCAGATTATTAACTCAATTAATCCTTTTGTCCAGAAATCACCACCTTTATAGAGCCTTTACAGATAGCTCTCCAACACAGAAGGTTAAAGTGGAGCCGTTCAGCCAAGACACTTTTTGTCTTCCCATTCTCAACATAAATACTGAAAATAGTTCAAATTTGGCTTCATGCATTTAAAACAGGAAATATGTACTTCTACATTAGCAGAAAAAATGGCTTATGTTGAGGCTTTTTTGTTCTCACTACACAGTGCAAGAATCAAAGGCTAATGAGCAAAATTTCTCTGTGAGTAGGTGAGAAATCCTTGGAGTTTTTTCCCCCACTCTTTTCTAAGACTGAACTATGACAGTCAGAGACTTTTTTGAAGTGAGAATCATTATAGTGTTGCAGTGTATTCCAGCATGAATATAGCACCAACCAAAATGAAGGAACCACTTACTAATCTTATGAGATTCTACACAATTCTCCCACACACTTGAGTCATGGTCAAGCTGTTTAGCCTCCATATATTGTGATTAATGTAAGTGGAAAGTAAAGTTGTTCTTCTCTGACAGGATATTTTGACTCCACCTTTACCTTTTGGAGTTAGCCCAGACCTGAATGCAACAAGAAATGGTGTGATCAGAATCATTGGAGTAGTTCTAATACTTCTGTATAAAAAAAGTGCTCTGACATTATTTGGCAAGGACTGCTGCCTCCTAATCGTCAGACTCACATCTTCACAACACAGACAGCAACAATAGGCACTGTCATTTCCCCTAGAATTGGAGCACAAAAGCCTTCAATATGTTTGATTTTTCTGTCTCAGAACTCTTGATTTTCCAGGTTGTCCCTAAACACAAAACACAGGAGTTTTATTGTTCATTTTATAATGAAACATTTCAGCATTGCAGCTTATTGTTTGAATGGTAATTAGGTATTTTTGATCTTCTTTTGAATGCTACTTTTTTTTTCATTTAAAATATTTTTGTTGTTGAGCAAACTGAGGTATATTCCTGGCTACCACACTACAAACAATTCAATTTGGCAGATGCTGCACCTGTCACTGTTTTGTCTCCTCATAAGAACATTGAATTGCATTGGTGCAAATGCCCCTGTTGATCTCCCTCTACCACCTATGTCTGCTTTACAGTTTATGCTGGCATCCATCAATTCTCAGGGTGTTCACCGCAGATGATATAGAAACACCAGGCATTGCAAGTTCTGGCCACATTCTGAGCAACACAGACTTGAGGCATTTATTTCTCAAACTTCCCACTCCAACATCTGGAAAAAAATAGTAACTACAATGCAAGTTCTTGAATTCTACTGCTCTGTGAGGAAATCAAGGACTTTTTTTGTGCATCTGTATGCATGAAGATCACATATTCTACCAAGAGCAACAGAGCATGATAGAAGTTCATTGTGCTTTAGTGAAAAGGTCATTAGACATTTGAAATAGTAATTACCTGTATCTATTCACTATCCCCTATGACATCCCTAATAAGAGAGTTCTCTTTTATCATGCCTTTTAGACAGTACATTTCACAGACATTGTAACACAGAATGCAGGAATTTTTTTTATTACTTTTATATTTTGAAATAAATTATTATGTAATACTTTAGGGGGTGTCATCTTTCTTTTGTGAACTTGGAATGAGAAAGTGAAATGCCTAGCAGCAAAAATATTGACAAATATTATTAGACCTCTCTAAAAAGAAGTATTAATTAAACCACAGCACTCCGGTGCGTTAAAATACCTATTGCTAAACTCTGTATTTGAGAGATAGGAGGAGGCAGCAAGGGGCCACCAGAGTTATCCAAGGCAGAGATATTGCATGATGCTCAGGCTATGATCAGTTGTTTCATAAAAACAAGATCAGACTATGACCAGCAGCAGCTCCAGACTAGCTGCACTTATCTTTTTTCTCTTGTCCCCAAGAAGACACTTAATATAAAATTTAATCATCCAAAATTGTCAAACCCAGGGCTCTCTTATAAAAGGTCCCCTCACTGAAGGGATACAGAATGTTTTTTTTAAATTAAAATCTTTGTACTTCACATTACAAATGATTTTTGATTTTTTCTTTTTTTTTTTGTACCTTTAATGTAAGCTAAAAATAATTTTAATGGTGATTGCCATGGCAATAAGTAAGCTAAGCTCTCAATATTTGAACTTCCAGCAACCACTCAAGTGTTCAGTGTCGTGCTTCGACTGTGATTTATCACACCCAGTTTAACAGAACAAACCCCACACAACTCTTGAGGTTCATCACAGCTCCACACAGGGAGGAATTTGGATCCAGCTGGGAGAGGAACAAGGACACATGAGGTGTAAGTAATTTCTTGAAAGCAGGAGTGCTATGCTTTAATACATGGGAATGCAGCTGTAATAGCTGCTGCTTGCAGCCAGGGGACTGAGGACTGGGTGTGGAGGAGCTGCTCTGCATTTCCCATGGGCACCTCTTCCCAATTCCTCCTGCTTTGCCTTTTTCTTCTGCATGAAGCATGTTTCACCTGCATTTTTGCAGAGGCAATGAAGCCAGTCCTAAGTGAAGAGGTACAAGTCTCTGGAAATAAACTTGGATGTACTGAAGGTGCCTCCATGACTTTGGTGAGATATCAAGAGAATGAACTTACATTGATACTAAAAGAAAACTCTTATTGATAAGGCATTAGGAGGAATTTTATATCTCTGCCTTGGTTTTATTAAAGAAATACGGTATTTCTCTTCAAATCACGCTGGAATTTGGTATATGCTTGATGACAGGGGCCATAAAAGATGTGTGATCAAGAAAACTTCCAATGATTTTTCCTGCTTGACTTGCTACATAAAGGGCAAGGAGCCTGATTTTATAGACCCTAAAATAAAAAAAGGACTCAAAATCCAATATACAGCTTTTTGTTGTTGTTTGCTTCAATAAATCTACATTTTATCTTCTCTGCAGGGCACAAGTTTATCTTCCAAACAGCATCCATTTTGAAGATGCACTCATCAGCACTGCAGGATAATTTTTTTGAGAAGTGCTGCAGGATTTCTGACTCCTATGAAGCAGGAGTATCAGAATAATACAAAGATTAGAGCTTAAAACATAAGTACAGGAGAGTATATCTGCCCTCACCTTCTGTGACAGACAGTGCTTTGGTGCACAGATGCACTGCTAGAAAATGCACAGCCTCACTCCAACCTGTAAGGAAAGCAGCAATACCATGCAGGTGTGTATTCCCAAGGCCAGGTGCCGGCAGACAAGCCTGATTCTGACACCACACATTGCCAGTCACCCGTAACTTGTAATTTTTCACTACTTCTGCATCTCTATATAACTTTCCTCAAATCAAAACCCTAGCTCATCATACTGCACGTTACCACCAGGACCCATTACCACAGCTTGAGCCTTTATTAAGGTATCAATATTCTTCCCAGCACTCTTTGCTCCACAATCTCCAATTAAATTACTGCCTTAATTGTCTGCTGTCACTGACAGATAGGTAAGTTCATGTGCAAGCCCACAGCAGCAACTGAAGGTACTTGCCTTAGTGCAGAATTACAGTACAGACTTAAGTGTTCTTTCTTTATGCATAAGAAATGGTCATAAATCATTGCTTCAGCACAGTCTGCTCCAAATGGTGTGTTTGGGGATTTTTTTTTCCCCTTCTTCCAGGCTGTGATTCACACTTGCACTTGCCACTGGCCTGATTTAAAAGTCACTTTCTGCTTTCCGATTTAAAAGGTCCTTTCTGCTTTCCAATCTCTATCAATATTCTGGGAGTGCTAATATACACAATGAGCATTTCTCTTAAAATAGAGAGACTTTTTAAAGTAGTTGCCTATATTTTGTGTGCCTGGGAAGCCTTCTTATATTTTAATGAACATCCAAGAATGAGGAAAAGGGAGTGACACTGGAGTTAAGTTAGAAAGTCAAGTTCTTTAAGTTTTTTAATAAATAATATGATTGTTTTACCTGGACTAAGCCTCACCCTGTTCCATGCAGAACAAGAGCAACCAAAAATGATCAGGAGCAATGGCATCCACCTGCACATGGCTAAAAGCGACAGTGCCTCCAGCCACACAATATTCCTTTTATTCTGTTTTGATTGTTTTATACAAGATCAGAGATTTAAACTGTGCTGAAGTGCTTTATAGTTCCAGCTAAGTTAAGAACTGACATTTTAATGGCACGTTTGAGGAATTTATATAGACAAGTCATCTGACCCTGATGTGATAGCTCCAGTGTAGCCCGGAGTAATTCAGCCCAGACCCCATGGGGTCAGACGAAATCGTAACTCTCTTTAGTCTCTGAGCTATTAAAATTCAGCTAGACTGCGAAGTTGACAGCTGTTTACTGTAAGGTTACCTCCTGCCTGCCAAATAATGGGGCTGCTCTTGGCACCTTTCCACCCTGTGAGTCGAGAAAAGGTTTCCTTGTCGTCAGATCAGAGCTGAAAACGTCGCGTTCCTCCAGCCGGGAACGCGGGTACCTTGGAACAGGCTTCAGCAAGATTGAACTGCTCCATTCCGTTACCTCACTTCGTCTCAAAGTAAATGTTATCACAACATCTGAGGGGAATATAAACTCCAAACTGGAATTCTGCCTAATAGTACTAGCAGACCCACTGAAAGATTAAGAGTAATGGCACCTGCTCTTCCAGAGCCTCCCATCTTTCTCAAGATACCCACGTTGCTGTGGGAGAGAAGACCAGGCTTCCTCCCTTAGCTATGAGTGAAAAGAAATACTTTCTTCATTGTTACATGAAAAAAAAAAAAAAAAGCCATAATTTTGTATCATCAGCTGCTGAGAAGATGCATATTAATGATAAAAAAAGACAAATGTCATGTTGAGGTCAAGAAACAGCACAGAAAAGTCAGCAAAATCCTCTCATTAGAGCCCCAATCCCCATTTCTCATCATTTTGTTATTCTGTGTTTTACTGTTTCTAAAGCCACTCTCAAGACTGTAGGAAACATTTTGCATTATAACAGTATTAGCTAAAAATAGGGTAGGGAATACAACAACTCCCCTTCCTTCTTTTGCTTTCCAGCTCTCCTGTGTACTCTCTGCACAAGCCCATGAGCTTCACTCCCTGCCACAAAGCTTGGGTGTCTCACCAAAGAGGACAGACCCTCCTCATTTTCCTTTGTAGTCAAAGCCACATGCTCAAAGGTACAATTCAGAACCACTCACAACACGTGCAAACAAACGAAATCTTCCATTTTTCAGCCACTCTACCTGGGGAAGGTTACATAAAAGAGAGTAAAACCACAAATTCTTCCTCTTGCTTTTTTTTAAAAGAGAATAGAGAGATAACTAGTAATTTTCACTCAAAAAATGCAGTGTAGCCACCTACCTGCAAAGCAGTGCTGGGCTTCTGATCCTCACAAGGGGAGTGGCCAGTCCACCACCCCAGCTGACTCAGGTGCCCAACCTGGAAGGTGGAGCCCTCTAAACACCTCTCCTTTTAACATTTGCTGTTAATTAGCTCTAAATAGCTTTTCTTGCACCTGCCTTGTTTGGGTCTCAGGCTCTGTGTAAGCGACCCCAACTCCCAAACTCAGTGTGGGAGTTGACTGTGGTGAGCAGCAACTGCTGTGTGGGTGTTTCAGGAGCTGGCTGGGAGGCAGCTCACTGATACTTGTAGGTTTTAAGTCACTTGATACTTCTGAAAATCTTATCTAAGTGCTTTGAACACCGCCAAATGTCAGCAAAACCAGGATGCAATGGAGATACTCCTTGGGAACACAAAAAGTCTTTTCAGCCTAAAATGAGCTGCAGAGCAGACATTTGTCGGTCATAGGGAGGCACCGAACCCAGGCTTAGCGCTGAGTTAGTGCAGGTCTAACACCCCAGGCTGAGGGTAGCAGCTGTCTGCTGCCTGTCATCCCACCCCATCCCATCCCACCCCACCCCATCCATCTCCATATTATCCAGTGACTTTTGCTAGTCTGGGCTGGCATCCTCACGCTCTTCATCATCGATCAGTGGTCGGCTGTTGAGTTCCCCAAAAAAGCAATCTGCACCTTTCCTGGGCATTAGGATCAACTGTAAATCCCATTTATTTTACTTGTCTCACTCGTTATTATTTACCAAGTCCTCCTTGGTTTCTGTTTTGTTAGTTCCTCTGTTTTCCACAACTAAGATGGATGTTGAGTTCTTAGCAAACAGGATTGTTCAACAGATGGCTGTTCACTTCATGCTCTATTGGACTGATTGTTTGGTCTTTTTATAATTAGATTTTTTTCTGGTGCTTTGTATTTTTTTAATGAATCTTTATTAATGGATGGGGCTAAATGAAAAAGGCTCTCTTCAAGTGTAATGATTTTTAACAGTTAAGAGCAGGACTTCTTATATAACAGCATTTTGGCCTGAAAACCATCTTCAGATTCTACTTGTGCTTCTGCAGGAAATAGTTTTGGATGCCATTATTTTTAAAAACTCAAGTAATTTTCTTCAAACCAAGATTATTTTCTTCCTCTAATGAGCATTATAAAACCTGTCAGGTCTGAGGCTTCTATCTTTAGTCATTTGTTGGAATTATGCAAGTCCAGAATTTAAAATAGAACATATGGAGCCTCCTGACTCGGTTCAAAAATGGCAGAACTAATTCCATAGAAAGATTTCTCAGAAAAAAGCTGACTTTGAAGCCAAGTGGATCATGGAAAATTTTAGCAAAAAGTGTATTTTGAGAAGGTATGAGTTGCTTAAAATGCTGTGTTGCATCTTAATCTTAACTTTAGCATTTGCTATCAGGAATGCTGTAATAACATTATAATTATCTATAATATCTGAGAAATTTTTGTTCATCCTACTTAAAGGTAATGCAGTGTGAGTCACTAAAAATTATAAAACTGAATTGCCATTTTAATTTCAGGATATCATTGCCTCTGCTTTGCGCGACCCAGATACACCTAGCTAGGAAGAAAGTTTTTTATATATATATATTTATACACAAGTACACATTTACACAGAGAATTGGAAAAACAGACTCCATAAAATTGAACATCCCTGATCTTTTGGGCAGCATAGTGCTGGACACTGAGAAAAAGTTACTCTGTGAGGCTTCTCCTCCCATCTGTTATTTCTCTCTCTGCTTCTCGGCAATTTTTCCCAGTGACAAGGCGGCGGTGAAGGTCTGAATCCAGCGATCTGAGTGGGTGATATCTATCAATCTTGTGCCACACGTATGCAGCATTGCTAGGCAACAGGTAGCAGCACGACACCCACATCCTGCAATTTCCTTTTGGTGACTGAGACTTTTACTATATTAATTATACTGAACTTTATTTCATGCATTTCAGGCATTAACTTATATTTTTAAAAACTCTTTGAGCTAAGATTACTTTCTGCTGCGTGTTGAATGAACAAATATTGGCAACTGATAAAATCATCATTCTAACAATTGCTAGATATGAATGTGGTACATGAAGGCTTCTAAAATTGCAGATAAGTGTGATATCAGATTATTTTGTGTAGAAGATAACTATGCTACAAGGAAAAATTTTTGCTAGGCCATCAAAACATAAAAGACATAAAAAGTGAGAGGGTAACTAGGGAGGAAGCTCCTTTATTCTCCACTTGCTTTCTCTACTCTGTTTTTTTGCTGGCTCCTCTTTTTCAGCGGTTAGGATGCTACAGAGGGACTAAGCTGCAGATTTACTTTCATGCCCCATCACAGACTTTTTGTGTTACCACGGGCACATGAGGCTGTGTTTTACTACAGAGAGAAGGCAAGTGAGCTGCACTCGCTTTACTCCTCTTGAATTAGCCCAGCTTAGGAAAAATAGCCAGCCCTTCAGCATTATTGCACCCTTGCAGGCAATGTGTTTTTCTATGGATCTGGGATTTCTCAAGGATGTCTTCCACAGTTATTTAAGCTGCAACAAACTGGGTCATTCTACACATTTAATTTTGAATTAATTTGCCTGTCCTTTCTGAATACACAAAGGAGATCCCTGAAATGTGCTCAAATGGAGCTGGTCTATTTGTTGTAAAGTGCTTGTGTTAGCCACTGATGAGTAATAGTAAGTTCAGCTTTAGTTCGCACCCTCTGAGAAAACAGGCAAATCAAATTAACAGTACCATCATACATTTAAAGTTTTACCAGCAGACAAAACATTGTTCAGGGCAACTCCTGAGTTACAATCCAAACTACATTTGCAGCAAAAGGCTCTTTGAAGGTGTGTTCAAACGATCAATTAAATTACCATTACTTGCAGGACTACCACTGGTGTCCATGTCTCGGCTAAACATGAGTAATTCAGGAGGCCAGTACCATTTATGAGAAATTGAACACAGCCTTAATCAACTTGGGCTCTGGGTTCTCTCCCGTATCACTTTATATGCCACAGTGTTTGTGAGCTGGCTGTGATCTGTGTGTGCACATATAAAGTTCCTTGACACATCAAATTCCATATCAGTGCAGATAGTTCCTCAAGAGCAGCTTAACTTTTGCTATATTAAGATGAATGGAAAGAGGGAAGAACTCTCCAAACCTTTATGTAATTATTTTCAGCAAGACAAGTACATTTATATGATATATTTTGTAAGGCAATTATTTTTATAAATGAAGCCTCTTTTAAGTGTGTCCATGGGACCTGAGTCAGCATCATTTATGGTGCAGGCATGGCCTGCACTTGCATGTTTGTCTGAGGATATTTACTGATCTTACCAGGTTTTATGTTCAGGTTATATCTAAGACTGGAATGTGGTTTCCATTCAGAAATTTTATCTGAATACAAAGGGAATGACTTCAAGAATTTGAAATGAATAAAGAATTTTTTGGGTTTTTCTGCAGCTGGACCTCTCCTGACATTGGCTCAACATTGCAAAGTGAAGCAAATTCCGAAGCTGAACACAGACCTAAATATAGGAAAGTTGTTGTACTTAGCTCTGAGGTTTAGCCAGGAGGAAAACAAGAGAGCAGTTGCTTCAGAAGATATCTGCCCTCTCAATTTAAGACTTAAATCAGTGCTGGAATAGTACCAGATGGGTAGCTTTGTTTGAATGCACTGAGATCTCCTGGACACAGGGTGGACTCCAGAAGGAAAGTCCAAGTGCTCGGAGCAGCAGGTCAGGACACAGCCTGGGAGCAGTGTGGATGAGGAGTTGTGTGAGAGACCTGCTGCACATCCAGCCATGATTAATGAGCTTGGAGAACAAGCTCTTCAGCTACCAAACACACCTTCTTAACACCGAATCCCGCTGGCCTAGGCAAAAAAATGCAGGCTGACAAGCACACATAAAAACCTGGATGGGTTTTTGATTAGTTTGTTCCCTGTTGCTACACAGTTCTGTGCCAGACACGAGCCCAGTGAGAGCAGAAAACCCTGCCATGTTTGCAAATACTTGATAGTCAAACAGGAGCACGACTTGGAGAGTCAGAATTTATCACTTAAAAATACTGTTGTTTAACCAACAGAGTGGTTTCAGTTTCCCTGTTAGTATTTGGATTGTTGTAATTTCCACTAAGAACTTAACAGGCAACATCAAAAGCTTTAGCTTGGGGAATTCCTAAGCAGGGATATGTTTAACACAATTACAGATGTATTTGTAGAAGATGCAGAACTTGCTGTAGGAACTGATAATTTAATTAGATTCTGGTTTTTGTGATTCATATGCCTAATATTCTGAGTACTATATTAAAAAATAAATACAACTTAATTTTTCATAGGGCATTGCTTTGTTCTGCTATACAAGCAAAGAGCTGATTACATGGAAGGCACAGACTTGATTGGCTATAAAAATTAGGACCTCATTGTACTCTGAAATAGCTTTCAAATACAGCTAAAGAAAACAGGCTTCATATACATAAAATCCCCAGGGAAATATTAACACCATATTTGGGAATTTTATGTTGAAACTGACGAATTATGTGAAGCCTTGAATACCAGTAGCTGAAACAGGAAAAAAAAAATGTTCTTCATAAACTATTTATAATACACATTTCTTAAAATGTTAACTCTCAGTTTTGCACCAGGATTTAATGCAACTGCCATGAGACTTTTAAGTAAAGTCTCCCTTGTATCTCTAGGCTACACACTGTGATCAGCAGAAGTGCTGGCTTTATCATTTTCATAGACCTGATGCAGCAGTAGTTCAGTGACAGTCAGTGAAATTACACCAGTGAAACTGAGAGAATCGGGCCCATGTTTATTAAGTAGAATAGAAATATTTCTTTATAGGTTCAGGAGGCACTTAATACATGTATTAATGAATGTATATGATAGGCAGGGAAAACCAGTCTTCTTCTCCTGGACTGACTGTATAATTTAAAATGCATATGCCCTGGGTATCTCTAAAACCTCATGTAAAACAAGTTTGCTCTGTTTGTGGATACCATGAAGGTCAAAGGGATTTTACAGACTTTTTTGCCTTATTTAAGCAGTGCACCAGTGACCAAATTCTACTCGTTGTTGAAACCTTGTAGCTACCTGCAACTAAGCAAAACTTTTATCATTTACAATAAATACAGCGTGTCATAAATCTGGGTAGACAGAAATTTAAGACCTGAAGATCTAAGAAGAAAAGAATTCTTTGTCAGAGGAGGCAATATTTGTATAGCTTTTCTATACGAAGTCACTCCCAATTGCCCCTAGAAATCACAAAGAACGTTACATGTGATACCTACTGCAAACAGGTTGTAATATTTGTTATAGTCTTTTAGAAACTCTTCCATCCAAATTGGTGCCCCTGCAGAACCCCAGCTGCTGGCTGTTGTGCTAGGGAAGAAAGGGAAGAGCAGCAGTTGAGCAGTAAAGCCACACACGGAGTGAATCGATTCGGTGCTGGGAGGAAGCCGTCACGGAGACCCTGGAGCTGGGCTCCTCCTGCCACGGAATAATTCACTGTGCTGTAAACCTGCCACGCGTGAGGAAGCAGAGAGGCCAGAGACACATCCCAAATGGACCCATTTCACAGGATTTCTCCTTTGAAAAGTGGCTGTCAGTGCTGCAGATGGAGCCTGCCCAAGTGGAGATGGTTTCATGCTTCAGAAGAAGTGGACACAAAAGTGCAGTTTCAGAAGACAAGAACAACATGATGAAGCTGCTCCTTACTGTCTGAGTGGCAGTATCAACTGAAAATAATTCTTCCAGCAAATGTCAGGATTTTTTTATTTTGTTAGAAAGTTCAGTGGGACTTATTAAGTTTATGTGCATGATTAACCTGTCTTTGTTTTCAATTTTCAGATTGTCTAAGTCTGAGAACTATAAGTTTATAAAATTTAAAACGCCAGAAGTACTTTGGCACTCAGAAGACATCAGCATCTAAAGCAGTTTGGCTTTTGTTTGCATATGTTCTCATGTTTTGCTCCTCGCCAGGGTGGACAGGCAGCACCACCAGATTGCAGAGGTGACATTTTGCTGATGCACAGGGCAGCCAACAATAAGAGTCAATGTAGGTATTGGGCATATGTGGATTTTTCCCAGTGCTCTTTGGCTGGTTCAGCTTCACAGAATGATGATTTTCTATTTGCTTTTAAAAAGCCAGAATTATGATGAAGCTATTTAGCCATTAAATTTCCTCAGTACATATATGCATACACGGATAGTATAACAAGAAGACAATGAAAAGAAGAGTGGAGCTTAATTCCTTATTTCTTTTGTTGAACTGTTTCAAGTTCTCTTCTTGGAGGAAGACGTGTTTCTAATGGTTTCAGCTGGAATACAGAAAGCTAATGATGAACAATTCTAATGTGCAAAGCAGAATCCCTATTACAAGGAGCATTAGACAATAAACATATAGTGAGTCCAGAAGTAATTTTTCACTGAAAGCTGATGGCTCCAGAGTCCTTGACCCCAGCGTGGGATTTGTTTTGTCAAGATGGCCAAAGCCATCACAAGTACGTAAATTGAAAAAGGGCAAAATGATTATATCAAGATGTTGAGAAAACTATTTAGACTAATGAATGCAATCTACAGGAAGATCAGCCAAGGTTAGCACCAGATGTTTCTTGTCCCACATGCCACAGCTTGATTGTATAGTAATTAATTCAGCTGAAAAGTCTCTGTGAGAACTGCTTTCAGCGCGATTTCAAGCTTGGTTTCAAATACCAGAAATCATTTCTGATTTCTTAGAACATCCTGGAAAAATGTGAAACTCTGCAGTTAAAGTGTGCCAAAAAGTACTTATAAAAATTGCATTTAAAGAGCATTAAAGGAATATTCTCAAAGTAGTTGTGATTACCACCAGACCTTTGGGGCTTGGAGCCCAAAGGTACAGCACAAAAGCTTAGGGCCTTATTCAGCAAACATTTGCCCTAGATCATACTCCAAGGTGAGAGGTACAACAGAATTTTGAACCAAGCTATAGTCATATTTATCCAGTTCACCCTCCAGAACATGAACAAACAGAAAAAAAATCAATATTTCCCAAAGTATTTTACAGCTCATCCTCATTTTTTTATGGCATATCAGACCAAAGACCTACTATATTCTTGTTGGGAAGAAAGGTGCTTGTAGTTATTTAAAGTTTGGGGTCTGCTTAAAAATTACTTTAATGAAAGTCAGATACTCACAGGCATGAAGATAAGAAATAAATAAAACAGAACATACTATATCGTAATATACCACTTTATTTTGCTGCAATATTTACAGAAAAAAGACATTGAAATTGCACTTCCAAACCACTTTAAACCTAATTCTGGACAATACAAGCCTGAGACAAAATGAAATGTGTTAAAAATTATGGCTCTGGTTTTCCCGAAGTATTGACCACCCAAGTCTATATTTAACTTCAAGTAGAATAGTGTTCAGCATGCCTGAAAATTGGGCTCTAAATTAAAGATAAGTGTTTTTACCTGGGTAACATCCCTGTAAGTACCACCCACAAACTGTATAGTTTCTTCCCACAGGAAAATTGTCCTCTGGATTATTTTAAGAGAAAAGCACAGACCAGTGTCAGCCCTCTTACAAGCTGCATGCTAATGAAAGGAGGAGAAGGAAGGATTTATTTGGAATCTTCTAATTGACCTCAGTGGGATTGGGCCTGGACCCATTAAAACATTTATGAAAAGCAGTTTTGGAGCATGAAGAGTACCCAATCTAAAACATTAATATCTAGGTAATATTGAAAGTAATTTGTTTCAAAATTGCAGGCAGGGGAGGAGCAAGATCCTGGTTGCATTAAGAACTAGATTCCTTCAACTTTCTGTTGTCTTTCTTATCATTATTTTTTAAAATGTTGCAGAGAATGAAGCTGTTGTTTCTCCTCGGGCTCCTCCTTCCTCAGCACAGACCCAAGTGTTAGTAACACTCCTTGCTTTCAGCTAGGTCCTGCAATATCCTGATTTTTACACTAATGTGCCAACATAGCACAGCTCCATCCTTTCCCAGGAATGATGTAGGCAGTTGAAGGCATTAAAACAAATAGACCTCCAAAATGAATGTGTTTTCCAGGAAGTAAGCATGAGGGTATCCAAAGCCAGGGGGTATGTTCAGAACAGGGGAATTCAATTCCAGGGTGTCACGAAATGTTCTCCATCACTACAGCATGGCAGAAACCTGTTCTTAATGCTATGATAGATGCTCTAAATATGCCACTTACTCAGAGTTATTGGATATGGGAACATGCAAATCTACCAATAATGCTTTTGCTTTATGAAGGGCACAGCTACCAGAGGAAACTGGCTCTTTAAGGGTTTACAGGAGCTTTTCAGATGGGTCCTAGTCCAAACACAAGCTGCTGTTTGTGTGTGATCTGTAACAAGTGCCTGCAAGAAATCACCTAGGAAAGTGAAGCCAGTCAGCAACAGGAAACGCTGCGTTATGAAAGCACACAGATTGGCAGGAAACATTTGAGCCCTTCCCTGTCCAGTACATCTTTTCTCCAGTTCCCAAATCACTGGCCTTTCCTGTTGTCCTTTACTATTTATTTCCAGAGCCTCCCCAAGTGAACACTGACCATACACACGTTGGCCTTTGAACACACGGATGTTGTGTTGCATCCTTTCCAAGGAGAAGGAGCCGTGTAGTCATCCCAGAGCTATAAAAGACATAATTTCAGTAAATAACGTGGCAGCCCAGCTTTTGACTAGAAAAGATCTGCAAGAGCACATGATGCCAATGCTTATTTTCTCTCCTGCTCTCAGAGGGACGTGAAGGAGTCACCTCACCAAGGGCTGTGAGTGTTCCCATCCAAAGGCTGTCCATGCTGGAGGCCAACGCCTCGCTGTTTCTCCCAGCCTCTCTCCACAGCCTTTCCCCTGCACACCTTTGGCCACCTGGAATTTTTGAGAAACGGAGGTATTTAAGACATGGCATTTTGGAGTTGAACAGCAAAACATCTTGATTTGTGAATTTCGTTTCAATGTCTCTTGAGAGGTGTGGTCTCAACGCTTTGTGTCCTTTTATTTAATTTGTGCTTCCTACTTGGGCTATGTCTTATACAGACAGCTGCAGCCTGTTTCTCAGACAACTCAAATTTTAATCAAACACAACTACTTTATTTTCTTGCTTGTTTTTCAGGAAAAAAAAAATAGATTTGTTGCAGGGCTACAAGTTTTTTGGGAAGAAGCAAAATCTCTGCTAAAATTACCTGGAGAATGTTTTTCAAGTAGGCCTACTTTTTATTTTCTAAGGTCTGTTCCTTGTGAGGAATCTTTGATGTAGTCAGCAAGACTTTTCTTCTGCCTAGAAGACCTATTGATATATAGCCCAATAGAGAGCAGAGAAAAAAACCCACTCTTGTATGTCACCAGATTCTTAATCTATTTTATGAGCCTTAAACACTACAACTCTTTGCACAGTAGAAATTTCAAAAGATCCAGAAACTCCATATTTTTTCTCCTTCTGTGGCTTTTCCAAACCTGAAGTTTTATGTTTCATGAGTATTTTTAAACAGCACAAACCTTTTTAGGCTTTTTCTTGCCTTCCTTATCAAGGAAGAAAGAAGAAATCCTGTGAATCAGATCCCACGTGCATAATCACACAACTCTACGAACTAAGTGCATCCATAAAAAGCATTCAGCTCTAACATTGCTGTATAGGGAATGCTTAGACTTAAAAATTATGCTGTTTGGACTAGCAACTTTGAATACATGTTATGAGCAATCCATCTGCACTAGTAGTTTTTGTTTTCTTTTTTTAACTTAAATCAGGGGACATGAGAAACCTGACAGTGTCTACAGTAAACCTGCTGATTACTTCACCTTTTGTAATCCTCGTTTCTCTTTTTGTTTCACGTTTCCATGATACTAAGATGTACATAGTTAAAACATTTTTAAAAAACTGATCAGATCTCAATTGCCAGCTGGAAGTTTTACAGGAGTAACCTCAACCAAGTTTATAATGATTTCACATTTGTTACCCTTTATAGAGCCAGTGCCCACTATAAATATTGGGAGTTGGGTAGGGTGAATTTGCCACTTACCTTGGGAGGACTCATCTACAGCAGATTTGCCATCTTTATTATGAGGCACAAAGTCACATCCCAGACTGGGGGCTCACCACAGAGGTGAGGGGGTGATGGCCAGGGATGAAGTGTGTGGACATGATGGGGACATGGGGGAGCAAAGGGCTCCTGGCCATCCCAGAGGAAACCCACAACTCCTCCCTATGTCCTTCATGCTTAAGGTAGTGGGGACTAATGAGGGAGCAGCTTCTCATTTGTTTCACTTCAGCCCAATTTACAGCCCAGCCTCAGCAGTTTCCAGAGACAGCAATGAGTTTCCTCAATTAATCTCTCTTCCTGCCCAAAATCCCTTGTTTCTTTCCATCACACAAAAGCAATCTCTTTACATCTCAGCCATCTCCACTCAGGAATCTCCTCTGGCAACAGGGATCAGCTTAAGCCCTTGTCTCAACCACTCTCCAATGTCTCCATCCTGAGGTTTTTTCCCTCTCCCGTCATTTAGGTTTCAAAGCACAGCTTTGAAGATTTAGGTGAAGGGCCTTCTTTTTTTTCCAATTTTGTTTCCATTTTGCATCTTCCTTCCAGTCCCATTTCATTGTGACCACAACATTTTCCTTTTTTTTCTTTTTGTTTCTTCTTTTTTTTTTTTTAAGCTTAATTATTTTTTATCTGCATGTCCCTGGATCCTATCTCCAAATTACTGCTCCATGACACTGGGAAATCACACAAGAGAGAGACACCCTCCAACTGCAGGGAAAGGTTTGATCAGAGCTCATACTATTAGGCACCAGAGAGCCCAGCTACACAGACCCAGGAAACTGTTTCATTAACTCTACTCATCATCCAACTACACATTTCACACTCTATCATCTCCTCTTATTTATCTATTTCCTCCTCAGATCTTGAATGCTTCTCCCCTCTTTACTGAGTCCTGAGGCATTTCCATTATACTTCTTTCCCCCTTCTGTTATTTTAGCCCTGCTGTCTTTTTCCCCACAGTGTTTTGCTCTGCATTTAGAGCCAGAAGATCAGCAAGCGTGGACAGGATGCAATGATTCATCCCTCTAGCTCTCACCTCAACTGTATAGCTACAGCAGGGAAATTAGATGCCATATCTAAGCTGTACCTGGGGAAGCAAATGTGCAGTGGAAGCAATAGGGCTAAAGCTACTGGGGAAAAAAAAAAAAAAAAAGAAAGCCTGGCTTGGAAGTAAATTTATTCACTTATCTGCAAAACAACATTTTTAGCAATATGGCACATTTGTTCTGTTTCAAGGTTTTGTGTCTTAGTTACTTGATTAATTGTGCCGATTTTGCTTTGTGTTTCTTATTCATTTGTCTCCTTCTGGTTGTGTGATTCTTTAGTCCTCAGTGCCTAAGAGGAATGCTTGGCACCGGGATGGGACTGCTGTCTGGGATGTTTATGCCACTTCCCACTCTATTCTGAAACGCTTGTTGAGCCCTTGCAGTGTTCCAAGTTGTGAACATAACTCCAGTGTGTTTTCCTCCATCAGCTCTGTTTTGTGGCCTGCAGTTACAAGGTTTATCTGTCTGGGTTAGAAGCAGCAGGGACTTCATAATATACTGCATTTTTTAAATGCATTTGCAGGATTTCTTTGGAAATTAAGGTTATCAAGTTGCTCTGATTTAAGTGTCTTCAGCAATATGGTCTCCTGGCAGATGAATAAGGACTTTACTTAAAACACTTTTCTAAACAACTCTTAGAATTTTTTTTTTTAACCACATAAATTAGTGGAGCTCAGGTCCTGATGAGCACAGATATACCTTCTCCAGTGCTCCAAGGTTGGAAGGAACCTCTGCTTACACTGAGTGGTTTGAAACACAAGTGGTACAAGAAGGGTTGTCAGGACATAGATATTCCCTTCCAGTATTATATAAAATAAGACACCTTCCAGCAGGTCCTTTTTTTTCTCTTTTCCAAATATTGGGCTGAAAGTATTCCCAAGGAGGTGAGGAACAGCTGAGCTGGAATGCCTGGGCAGGGGCAGGCTGTAAAGCGTTTAGGAGTGGCTGCCCCAGGGACAGCCATACCATCTCAGTGTGCTCATTCTTGTGTCCTTCCAGGACGCCCAAGGGCTTGGACTGAGCCAGAAGTTCACTTCCCAAATGCTTCCCCAGTGGGGACATCCCTCGAGACCCCCTGAGGTGAGTACAACTGTGCTGAGGTGGCTTGGGATCGTTTTTAAACAGGATTTAAGGAAAGCAACTGCAGGAACCCTGGAAGGGAGCAGCTGCTCTGCCATGGGTCTGCTGTCTGTCCCTGAAGAGGGTTCATTTCTCTGTGCCTGATTTCTGTATCCCCATTTCACCTCAAAGGAGACTTCTTTCCTCTCCTTGGTCTACTCAAAAACGTCTGGTACAATGAATACAGAGAACTGTAGTAGGAACTTGATCTCAGGTGTCACTACTTAATTTTATTGGAATAATGGTAATAAATGTACTAAGCACAAACAATGTGTTCCATGCAGAAATAGATTTAATATATTTGACTGGATTTTGAAATTGGTTCTCATGAATGGACACCCATTCTTGTTCAGATCACAAGAGGCATCTCAGATGGTACTTTGAAAGATGATAGAATATCTGTCATCTTGATACCAGGATAAAGTAGAGAAGGAGCATTAGATTTCTACTGCAGGCCTGTGAAAAGAAATTTTTTTTTTTCAGATACTTGGATTTTATTTCATTATGTTTCCTTTTCTTCATTTAATTTAATAATATGTTTCAAATCTATTTATCCAAATGCATCTGTTTTATACTTGGGGAAATACAATCTGAAAAGAAAATGTAACTTTTTTCCAGTAAAGTTAAAAGAATGAAAGGCAACTAATTTTAACATATTGCCACTTAATGTCATCTTGTTTGCTGATAAAATACATGGTAAAGCATTTTCAGAAATCAATTCTTGAAACAAAACAGAACTTTCCTGGCTAATGAATGGAGATGCATTTATTTATTTATTGGACGTTCATCATTCTAATTCCTTTGTGTTTCACAAATATTAGTAAGTTGATCCATGCAGCACTGAAAAGAAGGGAAGTCTGATTAGCTCCATGAGGCACAGAAATCACATGGTCTGCCCACACTTACCAGAAACGTGCATGTAAATTATAATTAGAAGGAGAAAAAAGAAGTTGCTCTTATTACAGTACTTAACCAGTAAAAAACTCCCTCTGTCATTCAATACTTCTAACCCGAAACATTAAACATCCTCAGGCAACCAGGAACATCTAACTAGATAAAAATGTTGCTACAGAAAGCAAAAAAAAAAATGTTGGGGTTTTTTTTATAAATACATTCATTTGACTTCTTTCCTTTTATTTACTGAGCCTTTACTTGATACATGAGTTATACTTCCAAGCTTTTTCCTGCAGACATGAGGACTAGAGAAATTATTTTAAAATATCATTGAGATTGTCATCAAACTGCATACCTTGTGGAAGCTGAGTTCCAAGCAGCCTGCTAAAGGAGAGGAGGCCTGTTTGTACTTCAGAGTGACCATACCTTGGTACTTGTACTGTTTTCAGGAGTTATAATATTGTCACGTGCTACATTCCAACCAACAAATTAAGTTTTTGATTAGTCCCTTTATGGTGCCTAGGCCTTAAAAGGTCATTAATTTTGTCTGTGCAAAGTGTTAATATTGCCAGAATATCCATACCTAAGCTTGCAATATTATTTTGGAAATAGAGAAATCCTATGGTAATAGCATTCAAACGTGACCACTGAAAAAATTTAATGGGCAAGCTCTGGACACATGTAAAAGTGAATCCTTTGGAGTGTTTTGCATTAGTTTATCTTTGCTCTAACAAAGTCATTAGGGCTCTTAACAACCAGTTGAAGGATGAGGCCAAAAATGAGAAAATTCTGCATATCATTGCTGTTTTGAAAGAATATGCAGAAAATTCAATGTAAAATGTTTTGCTGAATTCCACATTTCTTCCTCATAAATACAAGCGCGCTCTCTCTCTGTAGCTCCTTGTTTGCATGTTTAATGTTATGCAACTCCCTGAATCTCCTCACTCCTATGGAATTCAGATGCTGCATTTGTGCATTTGCAGGGCTGTGACCTCGAGCAACACTTGCTCAATGTAGTAACTACCAGTTGAGAAACAAAACAAAAATCAACTCTAATTGTGCCCATTTAAATTCAAACATTGAAAAATAGCTTAAATATGGTATTTCTGAATGTAAATTTTATAAGAAGTCTGAAGACTTTAGGATTCTGTTAGCTCTTTAGTCCCTCTGTAACGAGGCTATTACACGGCATTGCTCAGATTGATGTTGAAAATAATGCAGCTGCTCTTGCAGCTGCAGCAAGAACTCACAGAAGCCAGGATGCAAAGCAGGCTCTGATCAAAGTCCCTGACTTTAGCTTTCTGCTGTGGGTTTGTTTTTTCTCTTACTTATTTATTACCTTAATTCCACCATCCTCCGAAATGGTGGGATGGCCTTGCTGGGAATAACTGAAGGTTAAAGCTTTAATGGCTTTACTTTGCCTCACAAATGAAAACCCTGGAATTTACTGTCTTCTGCAAAGCAGACTCACTCTGACAGCAGAAAACGCTGATTAGCTTTGGTTTGTATTTCTGTTTTTCAAAATGAACAATTCAGGGTTGGTCAACATTAAGACAGTAACAGTCAAGAAAACAAGAGCGTCAAAAAGGAGGAAAGATACTTCACAGGTGTGCAGATGTACAAGAGCATCTTCGTGCTTCTGGTATTTAAAAAGGCATTTATGCCTTTGGGTAGGAGCTGAGGAACTCGTGGGCTGACACCTCAAAATGTTTGTCTCTGTGTGGCCGGCAGGTTTGGAGCAGGGTGCAAATCCAGCATCCCCCCTTCTGCTTGTTTTTTCCTGCAGACAGAGGGTGACAGGAATTAATTGCAGCAGCAGAACACTGGGTCATGGGGAAAAACACAGATTTTGGCCATCCCAAAGGGATTTAACACCATCCTCACCCCATTTCCTTACTCTCAGGCTTGTGGAAGATAACTGACACTTTGGTTCTTGTTGGTTCCTTCACAGACAGGTTGATACTAGCTAAAAACAATTTTGAATATTTTGAAACCAAGCTTTACACATAACTTAAACCCAAGAGGAATAAATCGCGTCACTCAGCCTTTCATAGCCACCTTGTGAGGCCTTCAGAAAAGTTCACAGAGAGATTTACAGCAGCAGATGACCCAAAGAAGCAAAGAACCATCATTCACCTCCCAAGTCTGAATGTACTAATGCCTGATAATTCAGTAGATTCAGTTACTGGCCAAAAGAGTCCTGTACTCAGGACACAACAGCAATTGTAAACCCCTGCTCCTATTTAATTCTAAATTTCAGAGCTAAGAGAACACCTTGGAAAATCTCTACTCATGGCAAAATTCGCAAGACACTGTTTGCACCCCAGGTGTAGCCACACCAAACTCTGCGAGTTTCTCCTGGCAAAATCAGCTGGATGAAAGGAACAGATGCAGTTCTCTTTCAACTGATGGAAGTTGTTCGGTCACCTTAACATAAGTTAGTATTCAGGTTGCAGTCCCTTGCATCCATTGGAGCTTTGCAGAATTTTCTCAGGAAGGTCATAAAATAAAACATTAGAGCAGTGTAACTTAAAGGTTACAAAAGCATGGGCTACACAATCAGCATTAGTCTGTGACAGCACTGGCTCCAGTCCCGGCGTAATTTTTAGGAAATAAAAGCAAGAACCAACCACACATTTAATAAAATGAACAAAACCATGCTAGAATCAACTTTTGGATCTGATTTTCTTTTGGGTTTTTTTTTTGTCAGTGTCTCACAACCATCACTGGATTCCCCTTGGCTGTCACTGCTCTTACAGATTTGTGTCATTGCACAAAGCCATGGCAAAGACCAGCTCATACATCCTGAATGAGAAATTTGTACCCATAGAACTTGTGCTGTGTATCTTTCTGCTTATCAAGGGAAGAAAAACTTCCCTACTGTTCTTGCAGCACTTCAAGGTTATAATCCATATTGACAAAAATAATGCAGCAGAGGTAATAAACATTCACAGGGTTACACTGGAAAATGAAGATACCAAGCTAAAAGAAGAAATTAAAAGCAAAAACCATACTAAGAAACGAAAAGCTGTCAAAGAACTGCCTTGAGTATTAATCTGAGCTATTTTAGCCAGGCCTTTCTCAGCACCTTTTCTTTCCTGCTAACTTTTATGTTACAGCTCTATTGCCTGTACAGAGTTGCTGAATTGAAGCTCTGCCTGTCAGGAGCTCTTTTCTGTGCTTTAGCTCCCAGTTGTTACTGGATTTGCCTCAGCTGCCATATTAAACCCTTGCATGTCAAATTACAAAGCAATTAGGGTGAAATGCATAGTCGTAATACACAGGTTAAAAAAAACTCCAGAAACCCTAACTCTACATTTTCTAGGTTTGTAATGATGACTTTGGAAAGTATTAAAATATCTCTTTAATTAATATAATCCCCAATTTACTGACATGTGCTTCACCTGGTGTCATGTAAGTCTTTTATCTTTCCACCTTTCTCTTTTTCCTACCTCACAGGCTTTTTCTGCATAAGAATATTTAAAGTTCATTATTTCACACTGTGAGAAATGGAATAAGCACAACTTGAGTACCCACTAAAGCAGCTAGTGAAGTGAAGAGGTGCATAGATGAACTGTCCAAATGCTTTATCAGACCCCTGAATTTTGCCTCATTCTGTTCAACATTACTGCAGAAATACTCACTGTAAGATGAAAGCCCTATTAGCTGTGCCATCAATAGAAGGCAGATGTGGTGGAATGAAGAAGAAGAGTCTAGAGGATGGGTCAGTGGTAGCTGCCACCACCGTGCTCTGAGTCAGGAGCCAAAGAGGGACGGATGCACAGCCATGGCTAACTCATTTAATATCTCTGCTTACCATCTCTGCACCCCAGTGGGACTCATCAGATTTAATTACATATCTAATGCGAAATTCAGCCTCACCCTGTGAGTTATTGCACTTCCTCAATTTCTCTTACGTTGTGGAAGCACAGCACTTCACAGGACTGGTCCTGCCATGAAAATTAATTAGTTTATGCCTGAACAGGGCTTTCAACATAGAGATCATTCTGCATGACAAAGTAGTATTAGACAACAAACCAAGTTATTCAATTGAATTAGAGAGCCATAAGAAAATTATTGTCTCTCATTTTTAATCAAGCAGGCTCCAAGCCAGATTAGCCCCTGATGATGATGCTTTGGCTATTTCAACAGATTTTATTGCCACCAAAGTTTCTCCCTCTTTTGCACCCTACAATTTTCATTGCTGTATATGTAACACAATAAAGCCAGCTCTAGGTCTCAGGTGAGCCTCTACCTTCAGGGAGCAGTAACTGTTAAGACAACCTGTTGAAGGTAACTAAAAAGCCTTGTTTGTTTGGAAACAAACATCTCCACCTTGTTTTGCTTGGGGTTTTTAATAAACATCCTGTTTAAGCATCGCTCACTGCAGAGATACAGGAGATGAGAAAAAGCTTTGAAGATTCAAGAGAATTAAGCACCAGTAGTTCTGCATTTCTTTCCATGGCACCAGAGAATTCCCAGGTTATAGACGTGCATGGGATTTCATATGCATGAATGCTTCAGTGCCCTCCCACCAGTTCTCAGACTCTTTATTAGCCTCCATAACCCAAGCAGAAGAATTTCGCTACTGCTTTTAAGGGTCATCTGAGTAGAAGCTTCAAGACAAATTGTGCTGCTGAGGTCATAGAAATTCAGTGGCTAACTTGGCAAAGGAGAACTTAGTTTTGCTTGCTGAGGGATACAGGTGTAATTTTTTTGCGTGGTCCTCTTGGCAAAGATAAATTTCTGATCGTAGCAACTTGTTTGTAGACAAAAAGTTCATCAGTTGCCATCTTTTTTGGACTTGCCAAAATCTTTGCGACAGATTGGTGATAATTTGTACCACAGGAGGATCTGGACTAGCTCTATGAGATTTCTGATTTCTCATTCAGGCTGTGTTCTGCATGGATCCTTGCTGCATGAGCATCCTTATCAAGACAAGAGCAGTAGGGACCTGCCAGCACCTGCCCTCTGCTCCCTTTTTCCCTCTCCCTGCATTGTACTCTGCTGGTTTTACACCTTTTCTTCCATTTATTGCTCTTACATTGGAAATCAGATAGAACAGTCATAAAGAACAACAGCACCAAAGAAATAAAAGCCACAACAATAAAAAACGAGAAAAAGAAATGCCAGTTAATGACATCTATCCAGAGAGATTCCTCCTTCGGGGAAGCGGAGCAATATGAAGGGCATTCAGAAGGAAGATCGACCCTCCACCCACTAAAATTCACTTTGCATCTTGATATGTTGGCCTTTTCAAACCTTCCTTTAGTTTCTCAGTGCCCTACTTGCTGGCTTCCTTTTCTTCTTCCCACTCTCATGCCTCCATTTTCTCCCTGTCATTTCTTGTGATTGACTTTGATCTGAGGAGTTGTTGTGGGTTTTGTTATTGCCAGAGAAAAGAATTAGGCACACAAAGGAAGATACTAGATTTCTTACTTTCCAATAAAGTTATTGGCTGAAGCTCTAGCACTGATTTATCACAGAAACATGGAATGGCCTGGGTTGGAAAGGACCTGAAAGCTCATCTGGTTCCAACCCTCCTGCTGTGGGACGGGCAGGGACATTCCACTAGTACTGGTTGCTCAGAGCTCCATCCAGCCTGGCCATGAAGACTTCCAGGGATGAGGCATCCACAACTTCTATGAGAAACCTGTTCCAGTGCCTCACCATCCTCACAGTGCAGAAGTTTTTCCTAATGTCTAGTCTAAACCTACTCTCTTTCAGTTCGAAGTCATTCCCCCTTGCCCTGTCACTACATGCCCTTGTAAATGTTTTAATTTTATTTTTATTGATTTGTCAAGTTTCTGTACACTTCAGCTTCATTCTAGTTCCAAAATGTAACCAGAAGAAAGTACCTCCACCAAAATTGCCTGGTGGCCCTAGTTAGGAGCTTGGGTGTTGCAGCTAACTTTTTATCATACAAAACCTCACAAGATTTAGTGGTGGAAATTTGCATTTGGTGAACAGAAACAGCTAAAATGGTAGCTCTAACCTCACACATCTCTTCTCAATTAAGTAGAGTTAATGAGCAAAGCTAAGGGGACAGTAAGGGGACACCCATCATGGGGTGGTGAGCAGCAGCTGGGGTTGGGGTGGATCAGGGTAACCTGTTTGTCAGGGAGAGCTGGAGCAGGAAGAGGATCTGTATCCAGCCAATCTCCCTGGCTGCGTCTGAGCCAAGTGCAGCCCATGCAAGGTGCAAGGCTCCTTGTTTGCCACGGATCTGGCAGCTGATGTGTTTTATGCACTGCACAAGGGGTTGGAAGCCACTACAGGTGGGAAAACATCTCCTTTAGGTTTGGGCTTTCCTAGGGCTGGCTCCCATAGGGACGTGATTATTTTGTGAAGCGAAACAGAGCCCTCTCTGCACTGTGAGCTCGCATTGAATTCCCTCCTCATCCTGGAGGCAGGGCTGCCCAGAGCAGTTCTGAGATTCAGACTTCTTAATAACATGTGGGCAGACCTAATCAAGCCCACAGCACAGTCTGCAGCAACCCTCCTAAACCAAACTTTGCCCCTCTGCACTCGTTCTTTACAAGTACTCAGCTCCCACCATTTCAAAGCAATCTTTCAGAAAATCAATAGTTCTTCATCTCCTTCAGAATGAGAGCAAGTAGGACACTTGGACGTTTGCTTTGTAATCTCTTCAAAAATTGCTTTCTTGTCTTCCCAACAGAATTAGGAAATATTGCAGTACCAAAAAAAATAATACAGAAAAAATCTCGAGCTGTTTCAGCACACCGTCTCACTGGTAGGACCAATCTTTGTATTCCTTTTCATTTAGGGATTACCCTAAGCTCACTGCTCTGTTTATACCTTAGGCACACACACACATTCTTTTTCCTCACACAGAGGAATTATTTGTTCTCACAACTCCACTTTTCAGGAGCCTGAAATGGTAAAAACCTTTACCATTTTAAAATTTCCATTTTACTCTCCCCCTTTCCTCTCCATGGCCCTTTAGCCTTGAAACAGAACTGCTCTGCTCCCTCTGATTCCAGTCGAGGAGGGTTGGCTGGGCTTCACATCCCGTCAGACACAGCGCTGACCTTTTTTCCCTAACTGACAATGCGGGGTTTGTGCTAATGGGATGACATCACTACACAGAGCTGGAATGCTCTCCCTGCTGTCTCTTTTGTCTCCCGGTATTTTTCTACCACACTTTTAGAGGAAGTGTATCCCTAGGAGGGATTGTAAGGAAGACAGTTACACAGTGACAAAAAAACATATGCAGAAAACATCTTCCATTTTTCTCTCTTTATTTGTCCCTAGTCACACTAGTTACTGACTACATATCCTGAGCCCTCACTACACACTGAACCTTCCTTTTCCTTCTTCCAGGTTGTGATCACTGACGTTATTTTTTGTGTTTGCTTTGCCTCACTGTCCTGAGACATGCTACTGGGGAGACTGGTTCCTCTTGGGTTTGAATTATAATTGTAGTTGTTAGCCTACTGTCCTTTTACGGCACTAATTTTATTCAAACAACTTGTTAGTAAGATCCTTGTGCATCTCTGCAGCAATAAATAGTTAATTGAGGTGCCTAATTTTGTGTTAAATTGTTGGCAGTTTATATTACTGAGCACCACAGCAGAAGTTAAGTTTTAAAATAACACTTTAAAGAATACATGGCGGGGAAGAGGCCCCAAGGAAATTGAAAATATTAAGAGGTTTATTTAGCCATTTTGTGAGATTGGCTCAGCCATTTCAGTGAGTAATATAACTTTTAAAGATGCTGCCTGTCCTGGTTTCAACTTCCTTAAAGCTTAAAAAAATTGTCTTAATGCTGATTAGAGATTGGCAGCCATGTGCCCAAACATGCAGCCTTTTCTCAGCCAACAAACCAAAGAAATAAAGGGGATGGTTTTTTGTTGGAGGAGACAGAAGGAGCAGAGGTTTCCTGGTTGTCCCTTTCTCCCCTCTCCCATGGCTGACATCTTGGGTGCTCCTAGCTCGTGATCTATATTTCCAGCCTGCTCCAGTGCCAAATGAAATGGATTAACTCGGATCCCAGGTACTTCAGTGAATCTGTTTACCCTGAGCTGTTTTAATTAGCACAGAAATGCGCCAGGAGCTGCAGCAGTAGAAGAGAAGGGAAGTATTGACCAGCTGGAAGAAGCACTCTTAAATCACTTGGGGCAGCCCCGCAGGACCATGGTTGGCTGTATCCTTCCTTCAAGGAAGAAGGAATGATAAGACAGATAAAACATAGAGAGGGGAAAGGGGAAAGATTCACGGAGAGGAAACAAATCCCATTACTGTTCAAGATGATCTGAAGTTGGCAGGAAGAGGGATTTATCTATTTTCCTTCTTTGCCTAAACAATGCCCAAGCCTTTCATGGGAGTACCCCGTATTTCTGGATGCGTTACATGATCTCCATGCTGCCCTTTCCCTCCTGCACTGGAGCACTGTGCAAGAAGGCAATGACAGCCGCATTGATAACACACCTGGTATGATCAGAAAACTTCTCTCCATTATTTTAATCGTATTTCCCACTTAATTTTGCATGTTATCCTTAAAGACACTATAGGTATTTTAGCCAGGATTCGTTTCTTACTTTCTGGTTCTGTCACATTTACCCTCAACTTTAGTTACCATGCAATTGTGAGCAACAGAAGGATTTGGAGGTGTCTTAATTTGAATATTAAGCCTAAGCTTAACCCTGACCCTAAGCTTACTGTCTTTGCATGGGTGCCTAGTGAACTGACAGCTGTGAACAGTAATTATTAATACACTTTACTATTTCTCTTGTTTATAGCCTAATAAGTTTAGTGCTTTTCCTACTCAGCACCACATAAACAATTAATACAGGAGTTTCAGCCTCAAATAGCAATTAGGATAATATGGTTAAATCCCTGCAAACTACTATGAGAAGACTATGATTAACCTTGCCAAATTTCAGCCCAGAGCCAAATTTATTGGGGTTTTTTTAAAATAAACAGGTTAAATACAGTGAGTAAAAATAGTGTTTAGAGTGGAAGTGCTGACAAAACCTTTACTGCAGCAATGTGGACAATGCAGCTGTAATAATGGCAAGTGTGCCCTTATCACAGCAAGAAAAATGTAAGGAGTCCTGAATTTGCACTGAATGAGCCATTACTTATGTCTATCACAAAGAAACAAGAGTACTGAACAAAAAAAAAAAGATACATTAAGGGTTGGATTTTTTTTTTCCCCAAAAGAAAACTAAAAATAAAAAAGATCAGATGTGACTCAGGCTTTCAAACAATAAAAATAGCAAGATAAAAGAACTAGGTTGCTTCATTGCCTAAAGAAATGGCTAGAATCTTAAAGAGTCTGAAACCTGATTGTGAGGGACTCACTTTATGGGCTGCTAAGGAGGTGCTGACCTTCATCATCAATAGATTGTCTGAGCCTTTGTGGTATTCAGCAGTAAAGGAAGTGCTTAAAAAGTCATCCTGCTGAAAGATGGACTGGAAAAATCTCCAGTTCAGATCTCAGCATAGCTGTTGTCAGAGCACACGCTCATTCAGAAAGTCTGTCTGTAAATCCAATACAGATAAATCTTCCTTCATTTTTAAGTGATAAAGCTGGACCATCCTCACCTTTAGAGATGGATCAGGATATCTGGAATTCAATATAAGTGAAATTATTATAGAGGAGGGCAGCTAATGACCTGTCTGTTGCGGGGCTTTGGATGTGTTTTGTTAGAGCACTCTATTTCTCTGTAGTGGAGGACATTGAAGGAGTGGGATAACAGGAGCACCAGTGGTGCAATTTCCCCTTACTTTCTCCACAGTTTCAGACGCAGTTCTGCCCGTTCCAACAGTTGCTCTGAAATGGGCTGTAGCAGATGACTGCCCTGTGATTTCAAACAGCCTTCTGGGACAAAGGGACTGTTATAGATGAAAGACTTCAGCTCCTATAACTTTCTGGAAAAGTCCCATCCTTGGCGAAGCAGCACAGCAACACAGAAGCTGTCACGTGTCCTCCAGCAGGGGGAATGAGCCATGCTGGGGTATCAGGCTAACACAGCTATGGGGTGTGACAGACAGACGGGGTATCTTTGCACAAACTGCACGTGTTTTGCAGACACAATCGTGCTCTGGATGAAAAATGCTGTGATGTCATCCTCAAGAAGCCATGCAGCATTGAACAGTCACAGCAGAGAGCACAAAATACAGATGGGCCCCTCGTGACTGGAGCTTCTGGGGCAGCAGAGGAGGTCCAGCCAGGCCACCCTGCGCAAGGCAGCTTCTACCTGTGCTGCAGGGGAAGGGAAAACAAACCAAAACTGTGGCAACCGCAATCTCTGTTAGTTCTGATCAGGGTGGGGGGAGGGAGAACTAATGCTGTCTCCAGATGTAGTGCCTGATTTGTCTCTGAGTTCTAGCAGGGCATTTTATGGGGTGCATTCCAGTTCAGATCACAGGTCTCCTTTGACTGCTGCCACATGGTTGGGGTAAGGAAGGTGTTTCAGAGTAAGGAATGTGTTTCAGAGTTAGAAACATACTTAAGTCCCCTTTTGGCTTCCCAGCTACCATTCAGCCTCCCCAAACCTCCAAGTCGTGCCAGGGTATCATCCAGCAGCTCAGCACTGGGGAATCCCTCCTTCCATTTACTTCTTCCTCCACAGACTGCCATGACGGGCAAGTGACCCTCAGGAGCAGCAACTTGTGTTGTCTCCCGACAGCTTTCACCAAGATTGGTAAAACAGACCTTTTTCTGCAGCACAGTCCCACAGAATTCATGTCCCAAAGAGCTGGAAACAGCAATGTAATGGTCCAGTTTCAAAGCAGGTTAATCCCCTCTGGGAACTACTGAAAGAAATTCCTCTCTCCTGTCACTGCGCTCCAATCAATGCTGAAAGGTTCTGCCTTGCTATATGTAGATTCAGGAAGAAAGCACTGCAGCCTTTGGTATTTAGAAAGGTTTTACTTCACATCTGCAAGGCCAGAAGCTTTTTTGGTTGAAATCAAAGTTTAAATTCTGAAGAAAAAAGGGCTCATCAAAGAACTGGCAAAGAATTTAACAACTAGGTGCCAGCTGAAATGCCAGTGTGATTTATCAGCAGGTTCTTCTCTAATCTGATGTGAGATAATAGGAGAAGGTGTTGAAAGGAGAATCAAACTAGATACAGAACAAAAAGCATAAGTAATAGGGTTCATAAAATTATGCACATAAGTAAGTTTACATTATCTAGTAGGCAGGCCGCTCTCCCCAAGAAAGTTTTCTTAGATAGATTGGGAAATCAACAGACAAAACCAGAAGATTTTAGAAGACAAATTATGTTGTTTCCATTTTGCGTGCATATTTTCTTTCTGTGCAAGCCTCTCCATTTGGAGAGACGTGATTTCCTTAGTGATAGACCCAACAAAACACTTGGCTGTAGTAGCTGGTGGTGCCAGGTTCATGCATCTCTTAGCAAAGATTAACCCTCAGATTTGCAGAAAGCTGAATTTACTTATCACAGACCAGGAAAATCATTCCTGAGAGCTCACACATTTAGAGTAGTTTCCTTCTGACTGTAGCACTAAATTGTCTATATATATTCCCCTGCCTAGTGATTCATTAGAAGCATTTTACAGTAAACAATTCCAAAATAAAAACCAGACATTTTAACAAAATTCTTGGGAAAATAGTTAACTGACAAAGATAATGATTTTCTAAAAGCTTTTCCCTGGACATGAGTTTGGGTTTTTTCACTGAGATAATGGTTAAAGTGGGGCTGCCTGATATAATGTGCTTCCATTGCACAACACAAAGTCATGTTAATCAGCTTGAATACCTAAAAATACAATAGGAACAGTGTAAATCTACTTGATACAGCAAAGTTCCCTTCTCTGGTCCATCAGAGAAACGTCTGCAAGTGACTAAAGAATTCTTGGTCAGCAGCTTTGCCTTTGGTAGCAATCTGGCAAGGAGAAGAGTCCACTAATTCTCCTCAAAGGCTCCTCATTACTATATGGCTGCTCAGAGGAAAATTCCTGCAAACTTATATCTGATGCAGACTCATTTTCTAGACTTCCATCGGACCCTCAGTGAGCAGCCCACCCAGGAGGCTGTGCCTGTGCCTCCCCTCCAGAACAGGCTGTATCCTCATCCTGCAGGGCCACATGGAGCTCCAGCACAAGGGCCCATGTGTGACAGTTCTGTTGGCATGACATGGCACCAGGATCATCAGGGCTCGTGCCCTCAGCTGGGGCTGGGGCTGTCTGGAGTCTCTCTGCTCCGCTGCACAGTGAAGATAAATCGTAATTTCCTAAATTGCCCAGTGCTGAAGCCAGAACTGGAAAATGTGGTTTCCAATCTTTAGGCTATGCTATGGTTTGTTTTAAAAAGGGATTGAATGTCTTACAAACAGGTAAAATTGCTGCCAGATGCAAGTACATTAGCCTTCTCCAGCTGCTTTACTGCTGCCATTCAAAATAGCTTGCTATAAATATGATTCCTTTGAGCTCTATTCTGACAAGTGCAGAGCACTATCTGGGAAGGGCCAGTGGTTTTCCATCCCCACTGAACTCAGTAGGAGTTGTGATTGCTCAGCACATTGCTGAAAAAAGTCTGCTGAAATTACCTTAAATCACACAATTATCCCCTCACCTCTCACTATTTTTCTTTCAGTCATGGAAGGAGGCAGGGAAACATAAAGAAAGGCAACAAAAGAAATGGTGCAGACAGAGCAAACCCTGAACAGAAATCGGAAAGCAATGAAAAACAAGCTAGGACAAAAGAGGAAACACCATTAGAGACTGGCAAGTGGATATTCCCAAGGCCTCCACTTCATATTTCTGTGTCAAAACTAATGGAAATAGAAACAGAGTTGGTCTACACTGAGGAGGTGGACATTTCCCCTGGGTTTGCTGAGTTTGTGAGGGTTGGTATCACACAAACAGCATGTCAACATTCCAAAAAACCTCCTAAGGACAGCACTTTGCACCACATTGACAAGCAGCTCCACAGGACCCTCCGGGAAGGCAGCACTTGCTCCAGGCAGCAGCAGCAGTGGCCTGGTTCCCCCCAGCACTGGAGGCACTGGGGTAAAGCAGCACAACCACAGCAAAGGAGATGCAAAGCACTCCTTGTGCTCACTGAGTGCAACAAAATCGGTGTCAACAAGGAGCACAATCCTGGGGTGCACAGGGTTGAGGGAAAATCCTGAGGTTCACTTTCATGCGAAATCCGAAAATTTAGAGCTCTTCATAAATAGTAGAAGGAGGGGGGAACTGTGCTGAACCAAAAAACCTCAGGTGATTTTTTAATTTTTCTCTAAGGTTCCTACTGTATTTATGTATAGGGGAAATCAAAAGGACACCAAGTGAAAAAAATGCTCCATTTTTCGATCCCAGCTCTATCAGGGACAAATGATATCTGAATAAACAGGGAAGTTCCCACTCTGCCCCAGCTGTCCACACACTAGTGCATCAAGTGTTTAATCTTTTGGTTAAACAACACTCCAATTTAGTCCCTTTTTCTCCTACAGTATTGCCATCATGCCCTCTGTTTCCCTTTTTCCTCTACAGCCAGAATATGGCCACTGGATGTAAATCCTTTCCCTTCCCATAGTGAACAGCCCCCTTTAGATTCAGATGTCTTTGTCTTCAGCAGCCAAGAATCCAAAAGCTGGGTTTTGCAGGGAAAGGTTTCTTGGTTGCCTGAGATACTAAAGAAATAATACGACTTTGGCTATGATCTTTGAAACTAATCTGTGATTTTCATGACTTTCTGCCTTTAAGTACTCAAGCCTGAGCTGTCTCAAGCAGTCCTGTTCTTTGATAAGTCGTTATTTCTGAGCTTTCAAAAGCAGAGCCCTTTCCAGTTTCAGGCTGAGCCCCCTAAAGGAGAGATCTACAGAACTTTGACTTTATTCAAAATCTCTTATCCAGCCTTGAGTTTTATCAGTATGATATGAGAAGAAAAGAGTAAAAGAGTGAGTACCTAACACTCTGGCAAGGTTGCAATTAATTTCACAGAGGGGAGGGAAAAGAAAGGAGGTGTAGGAAAGCCCAGCAGGTGGGTCACTGCTCCAGCCACCAGCCTCCTGTTTCCTGGAAGCCAGAGCCAGCAGCATTTACAGTAAAACTGATTGTTCAAAGTTGTATCATTATTCCCAGATTTCTCCAGTGCTGCTAATCTCAGTTAATTATATTGGAAATCCCTTGTATTATGACCATGTAATTCATAATGTGCCAGCAGAAGTCATGGTTCATAATAATCACATAATGGGCAAGGACTTAGACGTAATCAGATTTTAGTTACTCTGTCGTGTTTCCATAATGCTGCTATAAAACCAACATAATCACAAAAAAGTACCAGTTATTTAAACATTTTTATCAGATTGATGTACAGTATCTTTCTCTCCCTCTCCCTCTTTTTTAAACAATGTAAGATAACAAAAATTGGATTACAATTGCTGGGAACAGACTATGATAAACTGTTTGCTTGTGTGCAGAATGAAATTTAACAACGGCATCAGTCTCTCCATTTTTAGCAATGTTAGACCTGTTAAATAGTAGCACTCTGCAGCCAAAGGCTACTTTCAAAGAGGCAGTATTAGAGTATTGTGCAAACAATATCTCCAAGAGCTCAGCTGTCTTATAAACCTTGAAAGATGCCCTATATCCTCACAATTAACCTGGCTGCTAACATTTACTGTGCAGATGAGGGCTTGACTTTTTCCACAATACATGATGCAAAAAACCCTTAGTAGCTGTAAGGATTTTTAAAGGCCAGTGTCTGCCTCTCAAATAAAATAAAACAGAAAAAAAAAGAGCCACTTGCTATTTTACAGGAGTATGGTTGGTGATGAGAATAGAGAACTTGCAAGCTGGACTCTCTGGACTCTCTCTAATGTTTTATCTCCACTCTGACCCCAATCACTTCAGCTGTGCACTTGACATCCTGAAAAAGGGTCCAACTACACTTGTTTCAGCACTGTGCTGCCAAACTTAATTCAAAAGAATTTGTGAAACGTTAGAGATTTTCAGCTGGCAAGCAAATATCCTATTTCTATTTTTTTCTACCATACTGAAGGCACTTTATTTTAAAGCAATAAATATTATAGCAGTGAGTAAGTAAGGTCAGAAAGTGTCACCCTTTCCTAGTGCCTTTTTCCCCCTTACATTAAGAAATGAGCTGTGATGGGGACAAAAACACTTGTCACTTGAGAAGAGAGAAGGACTTGTCTCCTCCTAAGAGGAAGTGAAAAGGTGGTGAGAGAATAGCTGGAGATTATAGAATTTCTTCCTGGAATTGTGGACAGAGTGATTGGGGAATCACAGAATTGCAGGGCTGGGGCTTCTCAGCAGTCTCTTAATCCAGCTCTCCTCTGAAGCAAAACACAGAACACCTCTGAAAGACACTTCTGTACTGTTTCTAAAAATCTCCAGTGAGACAGACCTCTATATCAGAAAGCTGATAGAGAGTTTCTCCACATCTTTCATGCTGCAAAATAGCCCATGATGGTTTTGTATCCTCATTTGACATGAAGGGCAATTAGCCACCCTATTCTCTCTGCAACCTCTTAGCAGATCTCCTTGCAGTCTTCTCTGAATTAAATAAATCCAGTGCTCTTAGTATTTCCTCCCAGGCCATGTTTTCTAAACCTCTGTACTTTTGTTGGTTTACTTTGTATTGTCTCAAATTTGCCTCTTTGTTCAGATGGAGACAAATTGGAGATGGTGCAGAGAAAACCAGCAAACTTGAGCTGTTGCATTGAAACTGTGGATGTTTTGCTCGATGTTTTTTGAAGAAATAAACAAAAACTCCTCTGCACTTTGTGGGGGTGAAGAGACACATGAGATGTAATAAGCTCAAAGGTCAGGAAATTCAAAGTTATGGTTTCTGGTGCAGAATGTTTCCAGAGATTTTTCAGATTTAAGTAAATTAAAGCTTTACTCTGACATTGCAACATTTTGAGTTAGACATCCTGATCCAGAAAATGTGTGTGCATAGCATTAAATTTGAATAATATCCCTAAAGCAAGTGCTAATGTACATATTGCAAATATCATGCATTTCTTGGCTCTTCTTTAAGCCAAAATGTCTTTCCTAGATCCATCTATATACTCATGTCATATTATCATTCTTTAGATCATGTTGTTTTGCAAACATGCAAATAACAGGCAGTTCTGAACAACTAGCACTAAAATTATTGGATTGGGAAAAAAAACCAAAGCAAATTTATTAGAAAGGAAAATAGAAATGGTTGTTTAAGTTAGAGATTTTATATGTTGGACTGCATGCTGTTGATTACCACTGACATCAGGAAGGCAGAGTTATCAGGAGAAGAATTGGTGGTTTCTCACTATTTCTGCACTATTTAGCTACCATTAAATTAATCAGGAGGGACTTAGTCAGCTTCATTAAAGTTGGCCTGGGAGAGGAAAAAATAATGCTCCCTTGGAGAACTCTCACTGTTAGGGCTTAAGAATTAAGTGCTTTCTGTTGCTGGTGAGGAAAATAACTGCAGAAATTGGGGCACAGTCTTCTGGAATAGAGAATATCATAAATACATTACATTGAGAAACATTGCAAATTTCCCTAAATTTTTGGCATCCATCTGTTGGGATGTAGGGAAACAGGACTTGAACATCTGGGCTGGGATATGAAAGGTATGAGAAATCACTCTTTAGCTTAAAACCTCAGTGGAAACCATATCATATACGTATCTCTGTAAGACCTCTAGACAATTACTAACAGCTTAGATACAAAATAACATTAAACCTTTCTGAGGATCAAAAGATCTTGTCTCACGCTAATCTCCTAATATCAGACAGCATAAAAAACTTCAGAAACATCGGCCTGTTTAAAACCCGCCCAGATTTATGTTTCAGAGCCTGTTGTTCTGCAAATAGTCCTCCCCCATGATTTAAAAATAAATGAGAAAGGTTCCTGGCTGCTGTGCACAGGAAGAAGTCCACAGTACGTCTGCACACAGCTTCTGGTGTGGAATATCTGAGGCACGAAACGCCTCCCACGTGTGAGGCAAAGGCCTCCAGCAGCGCATGATTAATTCACCAGGGTGCTGTGGTGGTGCCTTCCACAGGCTGGAACATCTCCATTTCCCACAGATGGCTGTGGCAGGCGCTGCTCCTGTGGCAGGAGAGAAGCATCAGTGCCGTCTCCTTTGCACACCTCGAGCGTTCAGATCAGCCTTTCCTGCTGCTCACTGCCCTGTGACTCACTGCTCGCAGACAAGGCTTTGTCACGGCCACACGCCCTCTTCCAGGCAAAAATATCTGCAGAAAGCTAAAATCTGGAAAGCGGCTGTGGCACCAGCACCTTGGGGACACCATTTCACACCCATACAGAGCGGAGCAGCCTGGTCCAACCAAGCCTTCCATCAACTTCCTAATGTGAGGAGCGAAAAATGAGTATTTCTATATAAATACCTTCATGAATAGAAGTTCATCTTAAGGAGTCTGTGTGCTGGTAGGGCACGGTAGATAGGCACAGGCAGCTTTCCTGGCATCAGCGCTCAGGGGCAGCCCTGGGAGTGCTGTAGGATTGAGGATCTTTGGGTGTGCTGCCTGTTGTGCCCACTGGGTCAGGGCACAGCCTCATTTCTGCCCACCCTCCCTGCCCCGGTGCTGCCTCTTTCTTCAGGTGTGGCCTGAGGTCCAAGGAGCCCTCAGTGTAGGACAAGGTGTATTCCCTTCCTTTTGCAGCACACTGACTGGAGCTCCTGGCCATCCAACTGGAAAGAAAATGGTGGAAAATGGGGCTTTATTGAGTTTTCCCTGTCGTCTCTCACTGAAAGAGCTGTGCAAAGACCAGACACTGTTTAACACCATGAAAGTCCTCAAGGGAGAGCACGTTAAAGGCTGTATAATTATTTTGAGAATCAACTTTCTGCAGCTAAAAATCAGATTCAGAAATTATCTCATCATCAGCACAGGACCTCTAGAAACTTCCTGGGAGTACACTTGGTCTTAGAACATCAAAAACGACAGTCAATGACCCACCCCTCCCCAAAGCCTGAGTATGAGATGCTGACTTTACTCTCTAGAAATATTCTTTAAACTTCTAATAAAAAAGTTGTTTCCTAAATACAGCCTACTCATTTAACTTGCTTTAAAAAGAAAAATAATAAAAAAAACCTCAGCAGTTTCTCTCTCCCTGTAGTCCCATCACTGTATTTTAGGCTGCAAAGCCAAGAAATTGATTTTTTTTTTTCCCTACTGATACTTATTGTCTTTTATGGCTGCAGAAGATTTTAGACCAGGAATGTGAAGCTTACAGATGGCTCAAACCTGGCTTTTGCAATAGATAAAGTAGGAATCTGTTATAATGATCCATTTGGACATGCTCCCATTTTCTGATCATTGAATTTGAATCTATTAATCTTGCAGACATTTCCAGCATGCCCATCACCATGAAATAAAGCTGAGAAACTGCACAGCTATATGTCTGTAAGGATTCATGCTCCTCTTCTTGCCTGAACTGCTGTTACATATATGCCTTATAAAGTGCTTCTTTTCTCAAAGGAATACTACAAGTTGACCACAAAACAACGTATTTCCTCACTCATGTGTGTGTACCAGAGCAAAATCTGTATTCCAGAAAGAACAAGCCATATTTCCCAATAATTTTGATGCCAAAGCAGATCAGTCAATTTCTAATTAACTCTAATTGGCTCCCTCACATGCTTTTAAATTATTTACCTGGAGGTGACAGGTGCTCAAAAGCACCAAGTATTTTCTCCACACTTTGTAAATGTTAAGCAGTATACTTGATGAAAAATAATCACCCACCACTTGTCACTTACAACCAAAAGCCTCATTGACTTAAACAGATGCAAACCACATGTTTTACAATCACCAAGAAACACAGGCAAGGACCATGTGGTAGATTGCTCAGTAGGTAACAAAAGGGGGGGGGGAAAAAGAGAGAGAAAAGAGAAAAAAATGTTGGGAAAATATTTGGGACAGCACTGGGGGAGGCATTAACCCATCTTGAAAGACATTGGCTCAACAGCCGCCATCATGTATGATCAGGGCACGTCGTGTCTCTGCTGGCTGGACCCACAAAGGGCTTCTCTCCAAGCCAAAAATCCTTTAGGCACCTGAACCCCACAGCTCCCTGCATGTCTCGTAGGCACTGTGATTCCCAAGGACAGATAAACAGAAAGGTGCAGTGCTGCCTCTCTCCTCCCCACGGAAAGCAGTACCTTAGAGCTCACCTTGAAATGGAGTTTTGTTTCTCTTCAGGGCCCTAAGAAATTGGAGGTATTTATCCTCCCAGCTGCCATCTGCTCCTGGAAGGAAAGGTGCAGGAACAGGGAGGGCAGAGCAGTTCCTGTTTAATTTGTGGCTCTGGACACTTCCTGGCTTGAGCCAAGGGAGCAAAAAAATGCAATAGGCAGGCAGCTTAATTTATAGCCACACAATTAGGCACGTTGGGAGGAGGCTCAAACACCCCAAGCAGCTAATGCAGGCAAGCAGCAGCCAGAGAAGGTGTGCTGTTAAAGTGTTTTTCGTCTGAAATGTCTTTAAATCACAGTGCTGCATACCTACCCAGGCTGCAGAGGAGAGACAGAGATACAGCCTGAAGTGGGCACCGAATTGGAAAGTGTTCATGGACTGATTTGAGAGTAACTTTATCCATGAGGACAGTTTAGAGAAAATGTGTTATTAAAGTACTTTATTTCCATTTAGAGACTCACACAGGCATACACAGACAGTAGGTGGTGACAGCTGCTACCAGAACCATTTGTTATCTTACTTCTGTTCAGCTTTTGACAGTGTGAAATGAATATAAATGCTGAAAAGCTTTACAGAGGTGAACCAAACAATAAAAAGTAGGGGGGAATGAATTCTGCTTAGGTTACTTTAGGGAAGAGCTTTATTTCTGTTTATTCCTGAGGCATGGATGTGTGCTGTGTTTCTAATACTGACAATACTGCTGAGAGGGTTCTTGGTGGAGTTTACCAAATCCACACCATCCTGAGATGGTGAGAGCTGGCCTTGAAGCTAACTTTAATATCATTCCCAGGAATTGCATGAAAATAAGGCTTCAGCAAATTATTGCTTTTCCCTAATAATCTGTCCATCAAAATGGAGTGAACCTTTCACATAGTTTGCCTTAATAAAAGTGCTGGTGAGATATCTCTGTGTTTGGACTTAGCAGGAGCAAATCTCTTGGCATCAAAAGGATTAAATTAGTTGGCCTGAAATTATATTGCTTTTTCCAAGCAATCATGACAGCTCTGAGAATCTTGCTACAATATACTCACATCACACCAGCTGACAGTTGCCTCCAAAAAAACCCGTTCATTTTGGCCAGCTCCTCCTGTGAATACTATCAACAGACTGATGCTCCTGTTTCAGAGTCCAAGAGGCATTTTTGAACTACATCCCTATGAAGAGGAAGCCCTGGTCTCAGTTTTGACTTTTGTCTGATTGTTTGGTTCTCGCTTTGGTTACATCTTGGATACACTGACAAATTTTGTCTTACAAGGGCAATCTATAAAGGAGATTTTCGTCTGTTGTACAGAATATAAAGTTCCTGAGAAACTACTGTATTATATTGATTGCACAATATATGTTTCATTAGAGCTTTTGTTTTCTTTTTTTTTTTTTTTTGCTTCTGTGACTACTCATCTTACCCTGACAGAATTGATATAACAGGAATTCTCCATAAAACAGGGACTGGTAACATGAGGCACAGATTTATAGCACAGCACAGAGATTAATCTGAAGTCAAGCAGATATTTTCCTAATATCTTTGTTCCTGATTTAACGTTTCTAAAGCAAATTATTTACTATATGAGAAAGACCTCTAAGTTTGCATGGGGCGGGGAGGTAGAACCTTTGTCTGAAGTTGGGCCAATAAAAGAGGAATGACTTGGGCTTAGGAGCGCTGCAGGGAACATCGTTAGCTTCTGTGGGAGGGAGAGATTCGCGTCAAGTTTATTTTTATAAAGCAGCATCCACCTAGAAATGAGCACAAACTAAAATGCTATATCCTCTGAACTTGGTGGGCACTTGAAATCTCATTTTTGCAAAGAGCTCTTGATTGCAAAAAAGGCCAGGACAGCAACAGATAGGCAAAACCTGTCAGCCTTTGGGGACCATAAAATTTGGTTTTCAACTCCTCTAACATTCTTCCCCACCCGGTCATCAAATTCCTTCCATGTGCCTCTGGTTCCTGTTGGTTGTAGCTGAAGAAGGAATTTAGGCCTAGACAGGACAAAAGATAAACCCCATGGCCCTGTGAGCAGGGCAGGCTGAGTCCCAACCCAGCAGAGGTGAGGGCAAGCAGCCTGTTAAACTCATCTGGTCAAGCCAATACTCTCCAGAACCATGCTTTTCTGGAAAGTAATGGCTTTTTGAATAGAAATATGGATCATTTCTCACAGTTTAGCATATCTGAGGTATGGCTGGCTCCCAGCCAGCAGTGTGTAACCAATAATGTGCCCAAGATAGCAAATGTGTCCTGCACACACATCATTATTACAAACTCCAGTGCTAGCTATATATAAAGCAGCTCATATGCCAAAAATATCATACGTATATATTATTTGAATTATCCATTGCAGAGCACGCTGCAGGAAGGCTAGTAAATTCAGTTCCTCTTACCTGCCATCTGCATTCATATTTAGGAGTGAATTATATGTTTTCAATATGTTTTCTAGCAAGTTATTTACACAAATCTCATTAAGAATAAAGACAGGGGGTTTATATACAATTCCTGATCTGCTGACTGAAATTGCATACCAAGATGTCAGTGTGACTTTGAACAGAAGCTGGAAAGCTGTGCTGCATGAAATCATATCACGCTTTTTATTCTCCATACTGACATTTCTTTTCCTCTCTCCACTGAAACAAAACCACCATTTACTGGTTCTTCGTTATGCTGGTTTCCTGCAGGATTTTTGCTAGTGCCTAGTAGCTGTAAGGGCTGGATTACAGCTCGATATACAAAAAGCAGTTTGTTTTCAGCCCTGTGTGAAGCTCGCTCTCAGGTTTTGAAAGTAATTTTCAGGAGTAGCCTTCCTTAGCAGACGTTTTCTGGGATGCAGTGAAGGTTGTACTTGCCAGGTGCCTGATGTGCGATGCAGTGACGTTACCAGGCTGATTACTTGGATGGCTCTGAAGTGAAGGCATCTGGTTAGGACTGCTGGCTAGTAGAAGAAAAGGCACTAATTAAATATTTCTTGCCTCTTCAGGTTTGTCCCTCTGATTAACCACTTTAAAAATCACTCCAGGGAAAGCCACACAGTTATCTTTAAAACACAGGGGCATGATTAAACATTCCTTTGCTAACAGAAAAATAGTAAAGGGAAAGGAAAGCAGGCAGCTCCAGCAAGGCTGGTGGGTTATTGCTGGATTCAAACTAGCTCTTAAGCCTTTCAGCCTGGCAAGGGAAAGCCTGAGTGATCTTATGGGAGTTGCCAAAGAATCCCATTGCCACACACCATTTGACCAAATTTACTTTTTTTCCCAAGCTAATTTTGCCATCAAAATGTGTCTATAGCCACACACAGATAGATATCTATTGGCACCCTCTTCTTTAAGACAACCTGTACTCCTGAGCTGAACATACACCAAACCTATAGCAGTGATCAGTAACCTGTTACCATTGCCAGTTTCTGATGTTTGAGCCTTTGACCTCGTTTCCAGTGAAAAAATCTCGAATGTGTCAATGTACACATCACCAGAGCTCTAATTTAATCTTGTGATAACTACACTAAGGATCAGCAGTTCCACTGGTCTTTTACCAAAGTCATGGTGGGTTTGAGAGAGCTTTTCCTCTCTTTCTTATTAACTAATGACTGTGAGATCCCTACTCATGAAATTTCCTCGGCTGCTGCTGCCAAAATTAAAGCCATAACACCAAAACAAGATCTATGCTGAGGTCACAGAGTTACAGACTTGTTCTGACACCTTTGACAAAGTACTTTATCACAGGTGTTTACACAACTGTGGTTTCAGCAGTATATTTTTAGGGTCCTAACGTTGCAAGAGAAACCTTCTTTATCAATGAAAGTTTAACATAATTAGAGTCAGTTCACCACTAATGCAAAAATTCCAGGTAGTGCTCTCATTCCTTACATTTCATGTAATACACTGGGTAACTCTGAATGTTCTTCTAAATGGTCTGCAGCAATCTTCTAAAGGACGTGTGTACACAAAACTTGCACAGTGACCTCCAGCTGTAACAAAACCCCCTTTTTAAAATTAAATTATTTCTGGAAAAAATATCCCTCGATACTGCATGGGCTACTCTCAGGTAGACTAAGTCTGAAAGCAAAAAATGCTGTTAGGTTTGCTAGCTACGGTAAAGAAAGGCTATAAAGTGTTAGATTTCAAGTTATTAACCCCAGATTGGCTGTAAAGCTTCAAATGTTTAAGTTGTTTGCTTCAATTTCATAGCCTCTATAAGCTTTAAGATTTTGGCAAGATTTCTGCAGACCAAAAGTCCTAAGTTGGATGTACCTGCAAATTTCCCAGTTCGGAATTAAAACAAATTCTGTAACATAACTCTGGGAAAAGAAACCCTCAATGGCACAAAACGGAGCTGCCTCTCCAAGCCCACACCTAAACTGTGACAAGACCTTATGGCATTCAGAGGAGTGTGATGGAGATGTTTTTATCTTTTCCTTAAAGATCTCCAAAACACCAACAGCGCTTTTAAACTTCAAAGTTAGTGCTATTGGGCAGCAGACTACAGCAAGATAAAGAAAGGTTGGTTCTGCCAGGTGAAACATGGAAATTGCAAACAAATCTCCTCCTTGCTCATTATGTCTGTGCATGGCACAGCCTTTCTTCCTCCCTTGCTCTCAGTCCAGCAGGGTTTCCCAGGGTGACAGTCTGTAGCTACAGAAGCTCCTTTGTGTCCCTAGGAAATTTCCCTTTTTGTCTTCCCCTTTGAAACTCAGATTTGAGTCCTTCCACAACTCTTCTCCACACCCCCATCCGTGCTGCCGTGCCCAGCTTGCTGTCCCCTTCCTGCCTAATTCCTCCTCTGGGAACTTTCCTCAGGTGCTTTCTGGCACAGTCTTTGCCTCACCCACCAAAAACATTCAGTCAGACTCCATATTTAGTGTCAGACTGGACAATGTCAGGGAACAGTCCTTCTCCTGCTGCACAGACAAGCCCTTTTACCATAAAGGCCAGGAAAATGCAGTAATAGGTGGTGAAACACACACACAAAAAGCATCACCTCCATCACACCTTGGGAAACTGTGCTGTGCAGAGATGGCTCACCCAAAGGAAGCCTTTTCCAGTGGTATCTATATTGCTACCAAAAGCATCCTTGCAGCAGTGAGCAGATGGAATTGTGCATCTCACTGATACCAGGGCTACTTTGTATGTTCACGACTTTTCTGCTTAGTACAGAAAGAACCATTGTTACAAAATTAAGTTGAATCTTACTTTTGGTGCTTGTTGCTGTTGTTTGTATGGAACAAGAGTGGAGTGATATCTCTCAAATGCATTGGATTACTGTGGAAACACTACACAGAAATCAGGAGAGAGATATGAAAAGTGTGGAGCTTAGATGGTCCCAAATGCAGGTGCATCCCTTTAAAAATATTACTCTGATTTTGTGAGATTAAAGATTGAGTTATTATTAGTTTCTTTGAACTCTTACTCTGAGATGTCTTAGAGAAGACCTGACAGAACCCAATCTCCACCGTATTTATACATATTTTCTGAATCCTTATCTGTTCAGATATGGTTCGGAGAGACTCATGTCTTGGTTTTTGTCAGAGATAACTGAAGGGTTACACAGGTCTAAACATAAATCTTCATATCAGCACTAAGGCTCGAGGAAACTCTGAATTGCAGCACTTTATACTGAAGGGATACCTAAATGATTCTTTTCTTCTCACAATCATTCAAGAACTTGAAAGTCCAGGGAGTAGCCTCAAATCTCTCATTCCCATAAATTTAACAGAGGTCACAGCATGGCCAATTCAGCTGAAAAGTGTTATTACAGAAAAACTTGATGATACTTTTATGTTCACTGATGTGAACATAATTCTCTGGGTCTTTTAGCTACATATAGCCTGCCTTATCCACAGAGACACTTCAGCAGATATATATGGTACCATGAGCAAAGTTAAAAGTGATGAATATTCTGATTTATAACTTCTACTGATAACGAGATGATAGAAAATCTTAAAAATATGGGTGTTATTATATACACTGTGTAACTTCACTCAGCAGATAAGGGATGGGAAAGAAAAAGCATTTATCACACCTGAACTGGGGGGACACTTCCTTGAATGACCCTTGTTGCCTGTAAAGAATTGAGCTGATGTCTCTGACCAAGGGACAAAAATCTTAAATACAGGGTTAGCTCTGTAGGTGCCAAGTGTGGATATGAAGCTATAATCCTTCTTGGTTTTAAGGACCCCACACAGGGAGAAAAATGCATATATTGAAGAGCTTTTTTCTTGTGACAGATTTAATCATCTAAAGAGATCTGAACCTGCTGAGTTGACATTGCACCTCCTAAAGCTCAACCACTGGATTGTAGCTACAGAGGCACAAGAAATTATTATAACTAAATTCATTAGGGGTGAGGAGCTGGACAAACAGGCCAGATTCTCCTCCTTCCACTTTAAAGCTGTGGTGAGAGGCAAAGCAGACCCAAGAGAGAGTCCCTTGGTAATAATCCCAAAGGAGAGGCTGCCTTCATCCACCTCAGGCTCCAGGTCCTCAGCTTTGGGCTCAGCACGATCCAAGAGTTTAAGAACACAGCCCAGATAAATATTACTTTGTTAATCTTCATTAGAAATCTACTTTTAAAGCTGATTCGCAGTGAAGTCACTTAGTCAGATGAAATCATTGCACACTAAACAATCCTGTTAGGGATGCTTATCCAAGCAAAGGGCGTTCAATTGCATTTCCATTAGCAGCACTATATGGTTATTGTCCTTAAAGACAGGGCTCTTAGACTTAATCTATTTTCTTAGAGCTGAATTTCCTCAAGAATTGAAAGTTAATTTTTACTACTTTCTGGCAATACGAAATCAGGTGGCCTGCAGATCAGTAAAACAGATTTGAGGACTCAAAGTGGCCCTGCCCAGTACCACAGCTCTGCCTGTGCTGAGAGCTCCCTGAAATTTTAAGAAGTTCTGGATTATCTAAGTCTAATGATGCACATTATTAAATAGAACATTATTTAATGAGAAAGTCACCGACTGTGGTGAACAGCAGGTGATTTATCTATCAGGAAAAGAGTATTTTTTTCAACAGAAAATATGATGTTTCTCTCTGTTGAATTCTGCACAGCTCAAGAAGATAGGAAAGATGCTTGATCTTATCCTTTTTACTTTCGGTAGCAGTTTTCTGGAAGGACAAGTCCTCCCATTAAATGAGGGGGAGATTTTCTGCTTTCCTTGCCTTGTTTCACTCTCTGCCTTCCCAACTGTGGGACTAAGGCAGAGTTCAGCAGTGCTTTACCGGAGTAAGGAAATAGCTCTGACTCCTCCTTCAACCTTGACCTGAAGACAAACACAGATCTGGGAAGCCTGGAGTTGAGCCTGAATTTTTGAAAATAGGAAATAAAGTACATTTTTCCCCAACAGTGTTTTTTTTTTACTTTTTAGTGTATTCTCTGCTTTCTTGTCTATCTCTCCTGGGAGGATCACACCACATTTTGTGTTACGTTCCCATATATTTGCACTGATTTCTGTAGTTAACTTTAATTAAAGCCAAGGTACATTTTACTTTGGTTTTCTCCATTTATCAGTTACAAAAAGTGCTTTTAGCTAAGAAATGCCGTATTATAACATTAGTATAGAGTGGCTTTGTTTCTTGTACAGCTTTGCACTAAAGGCATTGCTGTAGATGATCCCTTGAAGACATTACCAGGTGACATTTCCACTATTGTCCCTGATATTGAGGCAGAGCTTCGAATCTGCTACTTGAAAACTGAGGAAGCCTGGTACTGCTATAGAATCATTCACACAGGTGAAAATAAATATTGATTTGATACACTGCTAAGGCTGAAAGCAAAAAATTAAGCAAAGACTATGAATAAATCTTGTGCAGGAGGAATCAGTCTAATAATGAGAGAAAAGGAATCAATAAAACACAACTTTCACATGGCACTGGTGCTTAGATTGGACTGATTCTCAGAATTTGAGACATTCAGCCACAACAGCCATGTATACATTACTGTTCTGATAATGCAGAGGGGAAGAGTATTGCAGGGAAGACACACCCATAGTTCATGGCACACTTAAGAGTGAAGTCAGACAAATACAAACATGCTCAGCCTCATATGACAGTAACAATATTATGAGCACTTGATTTCGTTCAAGCCAGATTAGGTCAGGGATGGCTTCAAATTATTTCCATTGCATAATCCCTCATGGGCTCACTTGTGATCCACATCAAAGACCAGCACTACCAGCAGTGCATAAGGAAGCCAGAAACACAACTTGCACGTGGTGGAGATAAAATTCCCATTAGTTTCAGATGAGTTAGGATTTTGTTGGGTTTGTGCTGCCCTTAATTAGCAATCAGGCACAACAATTATTTGTGTGCACGTCATGCCAGCAAACACCTCATTATAGAGGTCTCTGCTCATTTTTTCCCTTGTTTGAGATGCATTAAGATGGACACTGCAATTAGTGTAGGGTGAGGGTTCCTTCATACAGTCATCTCAAATGAGTGTAACCACAGAAGCGTGCTTACAGCAGAAGAGGAGGCACATGCTGCTGTCAGAGTGGAGGGGTAACGTGTGGTGTGGGAGCACCGTGGTGGCATCAGGTTCATTTGGCTACACGCACAGCCATGGGACGTCTGAGCATCCTGACTTAATGCCAAGGTCCTCAGCTCCCATCCCCATCCCTTTTCCAAGTAGTTTTGGCTTGGAAAGTCATGCCTACCTGCACGTGTTGTGGGTGTGCAACCTTCATTCTGCTCCCGAGCACCATTCTGAGCTGGCAGCCTCAATGCCCGGGAGCAGCTAGAAAACAACAAAGGTTCAAAAAAAAGCACACCTCGTACAAATTAAAAAACAACCACGCTTTTTCATGGCTTCTCAGAGAAAAGTGGAAAAAAAGCATGAAGTTTGAGTGGACTACAAATTTTGGAGAAAATTACAAGTATTGCTCTCTTATTCTAACTGTGACTTCCAAGAACACGAAAATGCAAAGGCCATTTGGACAGATAGAATAGGAAATATATTTCTTTACCTCATTTAATTTATCTTGATTTCATAATGGTAAGATGAGATGACTCCAGTGCTGCAGAAACCAAAGCCTATTCAGACCTGCTTTGGTTTCTATTGTCTTAAAACAGAAACCCCTGATGCAGTGAGAAAATAAACGCAGTCAGATTGAGATCACTGGAAAACTGAAGGAGGGAAACATTTCTCACTTTTTTCCTTATATGTAATTCTTATATATAATCATACCAATTTGTTCTTTACTCCTTCATTTACACAGCACAAACAAAAGTGGCAATCAGTAATGCCTATTTTCAGTAAAATTCATTTCGTAACTTGAAGAATGGGGAAAAATCTATTGATCATAGTGGGCACATTTTACAGTGAAGGAACTGATACAATACTATACCAGTAAAAAACATTCTGAGACATAATTAACATAGACAAAACCTGAAATATAATCAATTGCTATTCTTTTTTTAAAAAGAAAAAAATAAATTACTCTGAGCTGTCCTGCTAAAAATAGCTTCCTGCCATCAGTTAACTAGTGCATATAGAATTTTTATTCCCATCGAGTTTTTATGTCATCACCACATTGTAATGGTTTGCTGGTAATCCTTTGGCATTAATCATGAATCCAAATTAAAATATTCGTTCCTGCATTTATTTGCATTTACTGAACTATTCTTTCTTTAATTTCATGTAAATTTCACAGCTCCTGCATTCATTTCTGAAGCCCTATTAGCAAAAAAATCAGCTTTAATATTCTCACCTATGGTTATATCAAACACACAGTAGTGGGTTTTGCTAGAGAGAAATCTTATAAAATACCACAACTAGAGAACTAGAAAACAGAAAAAAAATTAAAGGAGAACAAAAATTAAGTGTTCAAAAACAGGCATCTGTAGGGAAATAGCTTTCCTAGTCTTAAGAAAGGGAGTCCAAATTATATAATCAGCTTTAGGTCCTGTATGAGGAGCCAAGTCTGGGTCCTCCTAAAAAGTGGAAATTTTATTCTCTGATTTCTTAATATTCAAGGCTGCCTTTAGCATCTCTGATACAACTGAGGACACTGGCTGGGTTCTGATCATTTGTCAGGCTGATACAAAAGATTTACCCTTTGTGATCAAAAACTATTAAAACCACTTCTCATCCATCATAGCTCTGAGCAAACCTGCCATGGATTGATCGCACCAAGCAACATTTGCTGTAACCTACCTGACCAGCACTTTTCATCATAAGATAACCATCAAAATAATTCCTAACTTGCAGTCTAAAGCTATAAAATGAATCACACGATATTTACGTGCCCTGTGGTCCTTTTGGCCCAGGCATTATGGCATACCATGGTTTAATGATCTTAATAACCCCATATGGCTTGCTGAGAAATTAGATTTTCCCTTTGGTTGCAGAAGGCAATTTTCAATTATAGCAGATGGCAAAACAGTGAAGGTCTGAGAAGTCAAGAACTGACTAAGAAACCTCAGATTAGTACTTAGGCCTTATGTTGCTCAGCCTAATAATGTCAGTGGTTGAATTTTTGCCCCAAATGAAGACAGTCTTGAAGCAGAGCACGGCATTTCAGCAGAGCAGTCCCCCAGTTCCCCCTGCTCTTCAGAGGCCAGGCACAACAGACACCCAGAAAGCCACAGCTGCGTATGGAAAAACAACCCTTGGTGTTATCACATGCACAGCTCTGCAACCATTATGATTTGATTTTATTGGAAATTGGAGAGAGCCATGCTGAACTCCAGGACAATGAAGATAGAGATCCTTCAAAACATAAGTAATTTTTTCAGTGAGATTCTATATCCCCTTACAGGTTTGGGTTGGTTTGGTTTGGTTTTGTTTTGCTTTTTCACCCTCCAAGCAAGATAAAATAAATCTGTATGGAAAGCCTGTGACTTCTGTCTGCATCTGGGAAAATCAAACAGAACCTTTCTATTGGAAAGATGATTTTTGCCACTGCCCCTGGTCTCCATGGCACACATGGGACACCTCTGGATATCAGCTGGTCAGCAGGAGAAAGAGGCTGCTCACCACGGGTTGGAAAGTCACATCTCTTCCCAATGGGATTGCTCTCCTGCCAGAGGAAGCCCACAGCTGGTGGTGGGAGGTGCATTGGGAAGTGCCATCTGGAAGGATGTTTGTGACCTACCTCCCACCAGAGCTTCCCTGGACTTCGTTCCCTGTCCTCCTTCCCTTGATCTGGAAATTGTGGATGTAAGGGTTGAGCGGAGGAAGAGGAACCAGACTTCATAGCACATTTCTTCAGTATTACTGCTAGGTAATGCCTGAAAAATAAGTTCATGGTAATGAGGAGTGTTTAAGGATCTATTCCAGATCTCTGGGGGTTAGCAGAGATTTTCGTGTGTCCTTGCAGAGTCTGCTCCACAGCACAACCCGCTGCCAATTCTCTCCCTTCCAGAAAGGCTATGCACAGAGAATGCAATAAATCTGCAAAGCTTTTTCTGCTCTGCCTTTTTATGTGTTCAGTGGAAGGCAGGGCTCTCTAATGCCTCTTGCACAATTCATAGGGAGACACATGAAGTAGAAAATAGCACCTCTGCTAAGTAGCACACGATTGCTTTAGTGACGAGTTAACAGAGGGAATCTCTTATGGAGGCACAGTAGGGGGGAAAAACTAAAAGAGCTGAAGGCTCACAGATTTACTTCTAAATCCTCTGCATTTTTCCCACTAACTTTTCAAACACTTACAAAAGGTTTGAAATAATTAATAGTGAACAAGCTTTATGCAGTATCTGTCAGAAGAAAAGACATCTCAAAAGACATCTGATCTCGGTCAGTGTATTATAGACTGAATCAGCCAGGACCCTTTAACCCAGATTATTCAAAATTGCAGACTAAAAATTCAGTATTTGGCTATTTCTGCATTCCCTAGCTTCCTTATTTTGCACCTTTAAAATAGGACTATATTATAGTAACTTGAGAATGGAGTTCTAGTGAAATATTAAATAATCAAAAATAAATAATGCAATGATGTGATGATACAGTGCAGTCACTGGGCATTAAAATGGAGGCAGAATAGAAGAAGAGCTCTAGAAAAACATAGATTTTAAGGCTGAAATAGAAAAACAAGAAATATAACAACTGATACTCCTAATCTGTGGGAAGTCTGTAGAGCAATGTATACTTTGCTCTAGACTACTCTCCTAATCTTTTTACCCCTTCAGAAAAGGGAATAAAAAGAAAGAGAAAAATTAGCAACACCAAATTACTTCAGCAATTGTGTTAAGCTTATTGCAATATACATAATAGATGAGATATTATTAATACAGAGCTATTCCATTGAGATGCTCTGGATAGTATAAACTAGAAGTACTCTTAAAAAATAACTCCTCATGCAGCATCTCAAACATTTCTATGTACTTCAATTTTTCATTACTTTTTAAATGAGCATCATTGTCTCTGGATTCTGATTCTCAGCTCTGACTCTTGTTATTTCCAGGTTGAGATATCACTGACATGGTTGTTATTTTATGGGCTGACTTCCTCCATTGGGGTCAAAGGCTACTTTCCCCTTGACTTTGATGAGGCTACTTAGCAAAAAGTTTTATCTGCACAACTCGTGGTGGGATCTCATTAAGAAAAGGCACATTTGGGGAAAAATAAAAAACCTGGAAGATGTACAGTTCCTTGTAGAAAGAAAAGTGTAACAGCATTGAACATGACAGCAGTGCTAATGGCACTGGGAAGTTTGGTGGTACAGCTGGAAAACAAGAGGGCAACACATTATGAGAACAAGATAGGGAATGCAGAGTACCTCCGCTTGTGCTAAGAGGTTTTGGGAGCTTTGAAACAAGATATTTCTAAATATCTTTTTGTTCTGGACCAGAGAACATTCTCCTTTTTACCACCTTCACAGCTCAGGAATCGAGACCTGTATGGCACATTTATCTTATGCTTGCAATTCAAAGCAAATTGCTGCTGCAAAATCTTTTAGCATGGCAGTTATATTTCACTTTACTGACAGAGAAAAGGCGTTGTGTGAAACCTTTTTTGGGAACCCACACTTCCTCCCTTCCTGTCTGTTTAAATAGGAAAACATCATGAGATGGTTTATTCTGTGCACTGACAGTCCTTGCCCATAGATGCCATAACTGCATTTATTTCTGATGGATTGTGCAAAAAAAAAAAAAAAATCCAACTGCACAAAAACAATTCAAGCATCCTCCTTCAGTGTAAAAGGATTTGGTCCTCTTCCTTCACCCACCCAGGTTTGGCAGAAGCTTTTCTGTCTATTTTGTTCAGTGATGATGATTATATCAAAAGGGATACCTAGTGATTTATCAGATTACCAGAGACAGGCATTCAAGACTCTGCCAAATTTGCCTGGATGAGCAGTATTACATGCAGCTCCTCTTGTAGATACATCTACCAATCCATCCTGGCCCCTTTGTCCTCCAGCTTTCTTCTCTATAATCCCAGATGTTATCCGATTTTGCATGTCACTTCTCTAAAAGGAGTGGCCAGGACAGGGAGGGAAGGGCACTCCCTCCTTCAGGGACCAGAGGTAAAAGGTCCCCAAGTGCAGAGCAGGATGGGCACCGTCTCAGCCAGGCATTTGGTGGCAACAGAAAGAAAACTCCCCATGGACCGACGGTTCTGAAATTTTCCAGGCATCAAGAGGCTGAAATCAAGCTTGGGAGAAAGGCCCTGCCTCCCTCACGTGTCTCTTCCTGTGGTTCTCCTCACCCACTTCTCCCTTTAGTTTCTAATCCCCACCAGCACCAAAACCACCTCACTCTGTCCTCTGGCAGAGAGTTTCTGCATGCCTGCTCTCACAAGCCAACCAAATATTTTCAGCACTTTGTTCCAACAGGAAGGGTTTCCCCTCTTCAAGATGTCATCTTTGGTAAACTCTCACGCAGAGGAAGGAGACTCACAAGCTTTTGTGTCTCCAAGACACATCCCCCTGAATTCCCTACACCAGCACTGGGAAGAGAAGGGGTTTAGAACACAGAGTTGGCTCTTAGCAAGTGTACAACCACGAGGTCCTCAAATAAAACTTAAATAAAACCTTAACATTGCTGCACATGCAAATTGCAGGAAAATATGATGAGGTTGATTCCTGACTACTGTGGGGTTCAGGCATTTGGCTGTCTCTGGTAGAGCTGAACTCTCAAACCAGCCCTTGGGATCACAGAACAGGGCGCAGCAGACTCAGACAGATCTAAGACTAGAACTACACAGCACACAATAATCTGTCTGCCATAGAGATGAAACAAGGAAAAAGAAGAAAGTTGAAGTTCAGTGTAATTAGACAGGATTTGTCAGGTTCATCCACGAGTATACTGGGGCTGGATCACCAGCTGTACTGATTGACAGTGCTCACTGAAGATAAAAGCATTGTATGAGCCTACAGCAACTGCATACATGGCTCTGCTGAATGCTGCTTGACACTTTTCTTGCACTGACATTGTCTTTAACGTGGTGAAGAAGAGCTCAGAGACTGCATTTGTGCAGTCCCTCAGTGCCAGCGACGCATGGATGTGCACCCTGAAACACCCACCCACCCCTGCAGCCTTACATCTCCCTGCAGAGGCACAGACTGCGTTAGCACTGCAGTTTTGCTTCTGATAAATCCCCTAATTCCTCTCTAACAGTCAATTACAGTTGACTATTAAGCCCCACAGTATCTCAGGAAAGCATGGATAACTAGGAAAAAGAAAAGGCTGCTACTCTAATTAAAGAAATAACTGCACACACACCCACAAACCAACCAGCTTTTACTCACAGCACTAATAAGAAAAATGAGTTTCACTACTGCTCAAGTAGTGAAGTGCATTTTTTCCCTTGTTTCATCTATAGAATCATTATTGACTTTTTCTTGGGCTGCAATGGCCAAACACAAATGATGTGGTGGATTGTAGCAGAGGCACTTCTTCAGGTCAGTCAGATCAGAGTTAAACCCCAGCTGCACTTGGGAAGGAGCTAGTCAGAGACTGCACCTTAGAGAAAGGGCAGTGTGATTTCCAGAGCCCAGTTTTGATGTAGCAATCCAGGCTTCTTGCCACACCTGTTCTCTTAACAGTGGGCAGTGAGATTGAAAGGAAAACTTGGAAAGAAAACTGCAGAGTTACGCATGTCTTTGATTTGCATACATCAATTGCTGTGGTGGGGAGAGAGTTGAAGCCTTCTTCCCTTCTCCTCACAGTTCGAAAAAAGATAATAGGACAAACACTCTATTATTTTTAAGAGAAGATGTCAAGATGAAAAAATGAAAACGTCAAAAAAGAGGCTGATATACAGCATTACTTAAAGACTGTTTTGTTGAGAAAAACTGACCAAATGATTTACGAAAGGCTTTTAACAGGGCAGTCTTTGGATTACAGTGAAGATGAAAAATAAATGAAAATCTATTTCAAGTTTACTTTAGCCTAGTCATTTGACAGATGAGGGCAAAACCTGGCAAGAGCACAAGTTTTAATCTTCAGATGTAGTGACTTTATTTGCAGTTTTGCCGATTAAAGTTTTCTCTGTGCAAAACAAGAGCTTTTCAGAGCATTTTCAGATGTTTTCATTGAAACTACTCTTTTTTTTTTTTAATGTGAAACTCCCATGAAAGGCACATGAGTGAAAAGACCAAAGATGCTTCTGCTCATGGCACAAAGCTCATACAGATACCATCCTTACTGTGCTGCAGCCGGTGTGTCCACCACCTTCTTCCCTTCTCAATCCTCCTTTCAAGCCTCACTCTTGAAATCCAGCCCTCCTAATTAATTACTGGATTAACCAGCCTAGTATCAAGATGCTCATGGCTGGAGGTGGATCTTGGAGCATGGGCTCGTTCTCAGTATGCCCAGCCTGGCACATTTCTGCCTGGCCAGATGGGTCCACCATCTGCTCCTGTTTGAAGGAAAACTTCCTGGAATTAGGGTTTTCCTCTTAACCTTTGTTTGTACAACCCTTTGCTTCCCCTTTCCATTCTTTTTTTTTTTTTTTCCTCTTTTCACCAAAATCACCTGAAGCACATCAGAGTCAGATTTAAAAGATAAAGGAGCAGCTCCTCACAGTTTCAGTGCACACCTGAAATGAGATGAGCCCTGCTCTGCACAAAGGCCACGAGACTGGAGATGCCTCAGCACAGCAAAGGGCTACTTTGTGGGAAAGTAGGAACACAGCAGAAATTATATGTAGTGTATAGGCTTCAGAGAATGGAGCAAAATCAATCCAAACACCAGGAGTCAAAGGTAGCCTACTGCTGTTTGCTCAAGCTATTAGGGCATGCTATATTATTTTTGAGTATAGAATTTATAAATCAAGAGAAGTAGTTGATCTCTTTGAAATGAGTAAAAAAAATAAAGATGGAAAAATGGAGAGCTGATATCTAATTCTATGAAAAATTGCCACAGTTCTATATTTATTATGAGCCTATCCCAGCACATCCTGCTCAAAGTCTTGCAGAAAATGTGTTGCTAACTACCAGGGAATCATTGAATTTTTTTTATTTTTTCCCCTCATAGTGCTATTGCTTAGGTGTGGTAGAAGCCATAACTTGGAGAGGAGGGGTAAAATTTAAAAAAAAAATAAAAAAATAAATCAATATTATCATTATCAACTGGTGACTACAGTTTACAGCAGCAATAATCTCCTTTGAAACAGCTTGCAGAAGTACCAGCTGTCATCTACATAAAGTATTACTGGTTTGGTCAAGTTACTAAATGCAGATATTATTTGATGTTTTGGTCATTTTGATTTGGCTGAATTAAGTTTTGGTGACCTTCAATATTGCCCAAACCTCACATCTAAACCTTATTTGGCCGAGAGCTGCAGTATTTGCTGTTGGCATTACCTTTTCATTACTGCTAAGAGTGATTCATTCCCTCATTAAGAGCAACTAATTTTTAACATCCTGTGCTGCTTCTTGCATTGTATATTAGTGGAGTATTTAGATGTGCCCCCAGTCACTAAGTTCTGTGCTTCCTCCAGTAATGCCTGAAGTTATGAGATCATTTGTCACTGGTTTTCCACACACACGCCTTCTTCCCAGGGAGGCAGCTCCTGCAGGGTGATGCTTCCTCTCAACAGAGTTTTCTGAGCATCTTTTTCACATGTTGCACTGCAAAAGAACAATTCTGAGATGCTATACCAGGTTAGTGTGGTCTTCAGCAGGACTGAGTCTCCAGGGCACGGAGCAGCTCTGCTCAGACTGAAGTTTACTGTGCCAGAACAGAAATGTCCTTATTTATCTAATTACTGGCAAATGCAAATGTAACCGTTCAGAGCTTCAGGCCTTCTCCTGTGTGCCTTGGAGAAAACCTGCGGAGTTCATTTCATTCAGAAGTCTGTGGCATCTTGGAGACACTTTCAGGTTTTAACTTATTTTAAAAGCTCCATCCGAAGGCCACAGGCGTACAGGTCATGAGTGCTGAATACAGAGGAGGAGACAGGTATTGGTCTTCTAAAATGCACTGTGTGTTTCATAAATGGGAATTTATAGCTGAATGTGTTTGCATCTATATTTATATCATAATTTCAAGGAGATGAATGCTTACAAAATTAGGAAAAGGATTAGGTCTCTGATCTTTAATATACTGAAATCATAAAGGTAGTAGTTTTTTATGTTACCATGATATTCAAAACTCTCAATAAGGAAACAAGAGCTGGTTTGCAAGCTCCCATTGTTACGGAATGTAGCGTTAATCTCTTTGTTGAAGTCCTAATCTACCATTAAATACTTTATAAAGCATATATGTAATGATAAATACTAAAATTGCAGGTTAGAACATGGCCTGTGTAGCTTTTTTCCAAGGACTGGCAGAAGTGCTGCTGACCAGAGAATCCAGTCCCTTGTTAGAGATCTCACAGGTGGAACTAATTGGCTGTAGAAGGAGCTGTCACTCCTGCCCTCCCCTTGCTCCTATCAGAAGGCCACCCTGCCTGCCAATCTTACTGCTGAGCTTCTGCTATTTTTATCCCTTCATCTTTTCCTGATATTGACTTAAAGCCTGTAATTTGTTACACCTGGAACTGCATCTATTAAAGTTAAGGTCTAAGAAACATGCCAAGGTCCACCCACGTAGAACCTATCACTTGTGCAGAAAGTATTTCAGAGTCTTCCAAGTTAACATTAATCACATTCCAGATGCACAGTTTCTCCAGGTAGATGGGTCAGGCACCTGCCACTCATGTTTGCAGAGGCAGGGCTTAGCATCAAGTTGGGCTGTAGCAGTTTTGATTACCTTATCTACAAGCTAAAAGCAATACAGAACATTACCACAGGATTTTTTTTTTTTCCCTAGAGCAATATACAAAACCTTAATGAAATTGCATTTATAATATAACCTCAACAAAAATTTTAATAATGCTTGTTCCTATATCACAGTTGTCAAGAGAAAGAGTCCATATTGCATTTGAGAGAGTGTTGAGTTGTATAGAATAAGTACACACAATATGTGTCTTAAACTGTGACTATTAGGAGCTTTTAAAGATTTAAGAAATAAAAATTTAAGCTTATTTGTCTCTTGTATTTTAAAGGAGCATTATTCTGAACCCAACCTCTCTCCAGAATCACCTACACCAAGCTGCTTGCTTTTGGTGCTTACAGAGAGATTCTGAAGCTGCAAATCACGCTGCTTGTGGCTCTTGAATGGATTCTCTACATCCCTTTCATTCCAGCTCTCAGTAGTAAGGATATCATCTTAGATCCAGGCATTTCCAAAATCAGTGGGGATTTTGGTCTGGCTTTGTGCACACGATCCAATCCTCCCGGCTGTCATAACATGAATAATCCCAATTACATCCCTAGTTGTGATTAGGAAAATGCTTGTAGGAGCATTCACTCATTCTTGGGCACAGATGTGAGCCCTGATCAGGTCCCGGAGCTGTGCTGGATAAAAGCTACATCCACACAAGCATCTTCCACTCCCTGGTTTCCCTGAAACCCGGGGCAGATGCTCAGATGTGCCCCAAATGGAGGACGGGGAGAGGAAGGAAATAAAAGAGAGAGAAAAAAGAAAGAGAAAAAAATAATCAAGATCTCAGGGTACACTGTGGTATGCTGCAAAATTTAGCCTGTGTGCAGCTGAAGAGATTGCTGGTGTGAACGGGAACTGCTGGCAGGAGGAAAGCCTGCAAGAGGAAGCTCTGCTTGCGTGCTTCCACTGATGCTGCCAAAAAAACTAGAAGTTTCACCATGCAACAGAAGTTTTTAACCACCTAAGATGCTTAGATGAAAGAGAAATGCACAAGGAAAAGCGATGGTGACTTGCTATGTATCACCATTACTGCTAACTTTAGACACTCAACAAGGGACTGTTCAGCTGAAGACCACAAGGTGTATCACAAAATATTTCACAAATCATTAGGTAACTAATGGCAGAGCAGCCAGTGTGTGTTAGGCAAGAGACTGAAAGGGTCACTTTGCTCATCCTTTAAGATGGATGCTGGGGGTACAGCTCTGAAGCCACTAAAACAGCAGCAAAACAGCACAGGGAGTGGAAGAAGACTTTACCCAGGCAGACAAGCAGACTTGCAGAGAGGATTTGGGAAGATGAACTTCAATTTTCTGTGTGGGACTTCTGCCAAAGACTCCAGGACAAGCACTTTTCCTTCAGCAGGACACACATTGAGATTATGTCAAAGTAATCTCCCCTGGCTTTCACTCAACAGTACAGGCAAAAGAAATCAGCTCCCCAGGGAAGAAACACAAAACACTTTTTCTAAATTTCTTAAGAAATGCGATTTCAGATATACCTGGAATATTTCCTTTGGCCATAAACCCGCCCAACCTTTGCTTTTTAATCTCAAAACACAGCTTGCTTTTCAGACAAAGCTGTTTCAAGTTAAGAAAGAGAAACATTTTGTTGAAAAACAGTGTTGTGTTTGTTATCAGTGAGATGTAAAAGGAGATCTGGGAACTGTCTCTTCTTCCTGGAATCTTGTTGATGTGCTGATTCAGAGAGAAATTGTCACCTACCGAATTACCAACAGGTGAGGCTCACTGCTCAGCCAGATGTTTTAGAGCTCTGTTAGGAGCATATGTTGCTTTGTGACAGGTGGGGAATCCTGCCCAGAATACTTTCAAACCCAAAAATTCATCAGAATCCCAACAGAAGAAGTGAAAAAGGGGATTTGTTTGGGGTGCTGGGAAGGAAAGAAGGGTTTTCCCGCTAAGTCAGGTAGGAGATTCTTAAAAATAGTAGCAATAATAAAAGAGTTTTTTTCAAAATATGCTTTCAAAAACTGAGCTTTCTTGGAAAGTAACACAAATAAATGGCCATATTTGAGAAGATGATATGAACAGAGAAGCTGTTCATAAATATGATTTCAAAAATGAATACAAATTTGTGGTTGGTGTCACTGCAGATAAGGAATCAGTAAATTTACTACATCAGCAGGCAGGAGGGAACACTGTCAGCCTTTTTTCCCCACACTGAGTAGCTTTCGGGAAACTAGAGGATTTTAAATGAGATTATGTATTTTGTAAAGGAGAGGAACACTCCAACAGACTGACTCCAGTGTGGTTCCAAAAGCAGTGACTGTAGCAGTACTCAGAGTTTAGCCTAGTTTAACATAGTGTTATAGCAACTGTGCAGAGCTGCTTCTGCAGATTGTGTTAAACTAAGCTTAGCACCGCTTCTGTCATCTCTCTGGAGTCACTGGTCCCAGTCAAACCCCGCTCATGCTGCAGACTGTACCCTGCTCATCACACACAGCCCTTGCCACAGGGATACTCAGCTACACTTGCTGGAAATACAAACTTGGGGTTTGTTTGCATAAGCCATCATTTATTTCTGCTTGCCTTTTTTTTTAAAAAAATGAGAAACTGGTCATTCTATTCCCTTTTCTGCTCTCAAGCATCCCTTGCCTTCTCACCTCTCATGTGGGTTTTAAGCTATTGCACAGTGCATGGAGCACCCGCAGAGCAGCGCAGGGGTGTGCGAGCAGCAGTGGCTGGTTGGGAGCAGCTCAGCTTGGCACAAACACCACGGATAATCACATTTCACTCAGCCTACCCATCAAGCTGAGATCCCCTGAGATTTTGTCTCTGAAGACATGCCAGACCGAATTCTCTGGTTCAGAGAAAGTCAGAGGTTAGAGAGGGGTCAGCTGTAATTTAAGTGTCTCTCAAAGTCCTCAGTGTGCAATTTTCACTCACACAGCCCAGTACCAGGAGAATCAGCATAGGCAGGAGCCTAAATGCAAGAAAGTCTGAATTAATGTAGGGACTCAGATATCTGCACGTCTTCTGAACTTTGTCAGCTGCACAGGGATCTCTCTGGGATAGCACAGGAGTGGGATGCCACCATGTAGAGTGCAGCCTAAGGCCATTTGGCACTGCAAAGCAATCCCAGAAACACCACTGTGGGGTCACAGCATCTGCAAACAATGAATTCCAAAGTGCTGCAACCACTTTCCCTAAGGTGTCACTTAGTAAATATATTTCTCCTCTTTTGGTATCTCTCATGTTGGAAGACTGCTCTGGACAAACACAGTAAAGATTTAAACCTCAGCAGGGAGAAAACCCATTTCAGTGGAAAGACCATCTTGGTCCTTGAACAAGTGGGCAGAAATGTGTCGTGTATGAATTTAGTCTGGAAGTTACCAGGAAATTTTAGGCATTAGAAGGCATTTAACCATAGGATTGGCCTCCAACAGCAGCAACTGGAAGTGTCCTGCCAAAGGACACATTGTCACAGCTGATCCAAAAATCCCTCAATTACCAGAATGGAAAGTTCAGGAAAGAGTCCTGAGCTCATTTCTGTCCTAAAACCAAGAGAATGCGCTTGGAGAAGGCCAAGGAGAACCTGACCTTCCTGGCAACGTAAGGACACCATTCCTGGAGGCGTTCAAGGAACGACTGGATGTGGCACTGGGTGCCATGGTCTGGATGACAAGGTGGTGGTCAGTCAAAGATTGGTCTCAATGATCCCAGAGGTCCTTTCCAGCCTAAATGATTCTGTGGCTGCTGCCCTAGGGGAAGGGAGGTAAGGGACATGTCTGTGCCAGGGGATGTGCCACAGAAGATCCTCAGAGGTCCGTGCTGTCTCCAAGGACAGAACAGACACCACCCACCCCTACTTTCAAGGATGAGAGTCCTGGAAAAGGGACATGCACCAAAAGGTGAGCCTCAAAGCCCCTGCAGGAAGAGTTAGCAGAGCCTGTGTGTCCTTTGAGTCCCCAAGCCCACGGGCTGTGCTCTCACAGCTGCCTGCCACACATCCACAGGCAAAGGTCTAACCAGATGAGCAACAAGGCATGAGAGCAATTTTTCTTCCTTACTCAAATAGTGCAGGCTGTTGCTGACACTGAATGGCCTTGGATCAGCAGTAAGGTGAAAATGTGCAACTTACAGAAAAACACAGCCACCTATTTCCTTTAAAAGTGGGGGCTAAAACCTCCAAGTACAAAAGGTATTTTGCCCCTTTTTCTCATTAAGCTGTATGGTTCTCTTCTTTCTGCTAATCAAAATGCTGTGCTGATTTAACAGTGTCACTGTGTTCTGTGAAAAGCTTAAGATAGCTCTTTTATCACCAGTTAGAACACCAGTGACTTGAAATTAGTTGTATACATGTAAGGGAAAACAGACTGTCTGTCCCTCTGCCAGAACAAACAACTCATCTTCATCTGACTGCATAGAGTAGGGGTAAGCAATCCGTAAGGAGGAAGAAGTTTTAGGATCTTAATAGCTGTGGGATGGCTGACTCAGCTTTTTGACATTCTGGTTAGAAAAAAAATTTTAAAATCACGTCATGTAGACAATCCCATCAGCTGAAAAGCAAACTAGGTCTGCAAGCAGTAAACCTCAGCCCTCTGTAAGAGTTCAGGTCTGTGTCCCCTTTTAGTCAGGTTTGAAAAGGTAGTGTGAGAAAGCAAGGTGAATTATTTGGGTTAGTTTTTATGCCTGGGTTTGTTTTATGAGGCACACAGTTGTGCTAAGGTAAGATGTGTAAATCCTTGGGGCTGGGGATACCAGCTGCCTGCCTCCTGCCCACACCTGCCTCCGTGCTACCTGCCTGTGCAGCCTGCCTAGGCTTCCTCTTGGGAAAACAGGGAAGTTTGTCTTCTGTCTCTATCCTAATTGTTTCAGTTTTTCTAAACTGGAAAAAAAAAAAAAAAAAAAAAAAAAACCACAACAAAAACAAAACAGTTCAATTTAAAAAAAAAAAAAAAACTGTTGTCATAGCAACAGAACACCCCCCATCCACCTGTGATCACAGAGAATACATTGGGGCTCACTGACATGGGCAGGGATGGACAGGGAGAGCTCCCACAGCTGGGAAGGGTTCATTTTACACCATTATTTCAGGAGCTGCAGGGTCAGAGCCCACTGATCCCCCAGGGGTGGGGGCTGCAGAGCACCGATCCCAACACCCAGTGCTAGGTGGACACATGGCCCAGGACTAGGAATGAAATGGGAAAATGAATTAAATTGGAGCTGGTTTTCCCCATGTGGAAAGGGTCCAGGAGCTTCTGATGGTTTGTGACTTCCATCCTCAGAAGTGCAGCACTTCTGGGAGCACTTTGTAAACTGGGCCTAGGAAAGCAGCGAGTGCTGGGACCAGCCAAAGCCCAAAGGAAAGCCCACGTGGCCTATTATTTATTATGACACCAACACACGATGTTAGTCCATGTCTAAAATTTACCAAACATTATCTCTGTGCCACACACTCTCTTCTTTATCACCTGAAACTGCCCAGATGCCAAACAGCAGCTTGCTCAGACAGGGTCCCTTCAGAGGCAAGAGGAAGCCTTCAGTTCTAGCATTTCCACAGCCCCTGCCAGAAACAAACCCAAACTTTGACAGCACAAGGTCTGTCCCTAGCTCAGGGAGCAGAGCAAGTCCAGAACAAGCATGAACTGTGTCCTTCTGGATGTTTCATTGCATCTCTGTCACCAGCAGTTCATCCCAGCCATCCCTTCTCATCCCCAAATGGCTCCACTGTGAAGCCAGCACTGGCACAGGTTCCTCCTACACCTCCTGGGGTCTGTCCATCACACCCATCCTTAGTGCCTGTTTCCTACCACGTCATGGAGAGCCCGAGGTCTCATTGGGCTTAGGGAGCTGTTTTCCTGATCACCCCCTGTCATTTTAAAAGGCTCCTGATTTCCCCGTGCATCTCTCGGCTCAGGTTTGGAAAGCAGTTTCTGTGTCCTTACCTGGCACTTACCATTAAATGAGAAACATTTCTTATCATTGCAGAGCAACCTCGATACCATGCACGAAGTTGGTATGGGACAATCATGGGACAGATAATTATAAATACAATAAATGTATTCTAAATACAGGGGCCATTTTCCTCATAGGAAACTTATTTCTGCTTTCTACCAATGGACCAACAACCCAGAAACCTCAGCAAAGACATCAGGTGTACTCCATCACCAACCTGGGAGGGTGTGGCAAGACACAAGTGTTTGATAGCAGTTTCCCAGTGCAATTAAGGCTCACTAGTGAAATGTTCAAAAGGAACTTTTAGTCAGTCCTCTGCAGAAATTAGCAACATTGAAATATTACACAAATACAGCAACATTTTGCCCCATTTTGGAGCTAGTCTGCACATAAGTCAAACCAGACAGTAGCAATTTCATAACTGCTCAGTATTCCGAAGTGCTATTTATCTCTCTTCATGTAATGGTTTCCAAATGTCTCCATGCCATCAAAGTAATGAGGTTACGTTTAATTAGAATATATGGAGGTATTTAAAAATTAAGTGTTATTATTTTGTACACTTTTCAAATAGCATAATTGCGTTAAAATCACTACTTTCTGCTTATTTCAGTTATAAACATCACTTTCCTTTTCTAATCTCAGAAGGAAATAAGAAAGGTCACCCAGAAGAGAGCTATAGCTTATTTTGCATCTTGTATCTTGGGCTCAGTGGTATTGTATTAGAGATCTCAAAATGCCCAGGTGTCTGCATTAGAGCTGATCAGAATAGGAATATTAAAGTTCTTGTTAAACTGAAAAAACAGAGCTATACTTACCCTTTCCAACCAGGAGGTCTGCACAGGACTAACGCCACAGTGCAGTGGCTGTGGCCCTCTGTTAGTACCACTTACTGCAGATCCAGGTGAGCTCACTTGAAGTAGATGCACAGGTAATTTTCAGCCATTTATCAGCCTCTTGGTCTTAGCAGCCATTAGGGCTGAACAGCACAGGAGAGTGAAAGTTACTCTAATGTGCAGAGGCTGTGATTATTCCTGAGGCTCTGCCATCTGCAGAGAAATCCTCCTCTCCCCTTCTGGGCTTCTCTCCTTTCTCTGCAGCTCAAGGGGAGCAGCCAAGGATTAAGGAGCTGACCTTGAGTGCTGCCCTCCTTAATTTCCCAGTATTTACAGTGGTAAATGAACACACAAACATTTAGCAACACCGCTAATTCCTTGTCCTCTTTGGAAGCGGAGCACTTTGGTGCATTCCAGAAAATTCTGCCTATTTCTATACCCTCACCATCCATTTTCCTGTCACAGACCTGCGTGGCTGCTGCAAAGGATCTGGCTGGGCACAGGCTGTTGGTGTCAGCAGCCGTCACGCACCAAAAGCTGCCTTTGACTCTGCTATCACAAGTCCTGTGCATGTCTGGAGACGGGCTGAGGGAGACGGTTCAGGATCTCTGATCTGCTCCTCACCGGCACGTAGAGAAATATATCTTATTATTCTGCACCACCAAGTGGCCAGATGGAGCAGAGATTGCAGAACACCTTTGGATCCGGGCTTGCCACATCACCCGGATGGGTTTGGTTATGGTGTGGAAGTTCGTATGGGCCTGAACTGGCAAAGAGGGAAAAAACCACAGAATACAAAGCCTCATTTCTTGAAAGAAGAAAGTATGTCCCCTTTTTCCTGACATCCCCTAAGGTGTTCCTGAAGGTGTGTTGTCAAAACTGCTTCAGTTCTTATTCAGGCATATTTTACATATTTCAAATTTAGTGATGGATAGTTCTGTAAATACTAGGCCAATATTTCTGAATATCAATGTAGTGCTTATGTCAAAAGTAGGAAGAAAGCGCATATCTTTGTTTTTTAGAGATTAATCCTTCTCTCTTTAAAAGCTGTAAAAAAAAAAAGATGGTATTTCATGCAGAAAGATGCATTACATGGTCTAAAAAGGAGCTATTTTCCCATTCTTCTGTACCTCATGTTCCTTGTGCTCCGTTGAACTCTTATTTAGCCACTCTCAAGGTACAAAGAGTGAAGTCTGCTGCTGATCAACATTACTTGTCCAAAATCCCCACATGACAGCAGCTGATCCCATTGCATAACATTACACATCACATTTAATATGTGATATTGATTTGTAACAGGGCAGGGAGTGGTCCCTCATTCTGGTTTGAGAATATCATGTATTGGGAGATTTCTTTTTTCAAGATGTTGATGACGTGGGTCACTGTCTGAGGATCTAAAATAATAATTTCATAAACAGCATTTCCTTAAGTAATACTTTACTTAAATCTTATTTCAGAATATCTCATGGGCTCTTCAGTCTCTTAGTGGAAATATTTGTTGCCTGGATTTCCAGGGGCCACATGGAGAGGTGTTCACTGGGAATCAGGACCCCAGCTCAGTGCTTTAGGCTTTCCTGTATTTCAAGAGGAGACAGGCTTTTAACCTGCCTAAACATGTCAATTGGTCCTTTGGAATTTTGAGTGTTTAGGTCCCTAAGTATTTTTCAGTGCCCAGCCCTGTGATCATATTCAGATGGTGTAATTTCATCTGCGTCCCTGCCTCTGGAAATTCACAGTTCCCTATTGCACAGGGTTCTGTGCAAAATTCACGGGTTCCCTATTATCACCTTGGTTCTGTGCATTGAGCCTTGGAGACCTTCAATAAAAAGTCTCTGACTTAGGCGCATTCAGGGTTGGACAAAGGCCACACACACAGAGCCTTGATCCTTGTGTTTCTTTTGAAAGTGGAATTTTCTAACTAGTGGAATTTTCCTTCATAAGCCCTGAGGTCACAGCAGCAAGCATTGGTCCTGACCTGTGTGTGTTCCCTGTGACCGAGGAACTGAGAAGTAAAACTGGGATGGAGGCACTCAGAAGGCTCAGCGGGGTTTTGTGTATGTGCCTCGCCATTCCTGATGCAATGCGTGGCAGTACAGGGGAAATCTACCGGGGATAACAGCAGATGTTGAAAAACTAAACACGAATGCTGGAAATGTAAGTGCGCTTCTGATTATTTAAATAAGGACAAATTAAGAAAGAAGAATAAAGAGAAAAGGCATTTGTCTGGAGTGCAGCAACGCCTGGAGACCTCTGCCACAATCAGAGCGACATTGTGCTGTGCAGGCTGTGAAGGATTAGCAAAAGATTGAGCCAGGGGGACTCACTCACCAAATTAGTAAATCAGTCAAATATGAGTGTCTGCATTTCACAGCTGATGCTGAGAAACAGCGAAAGATGAAGCAACTTGTCCAAGGATTGATGCCAGGTTTGTCCAGGGCTCTGTGCACCTCTGAAAGCAGTGCCAGGCTGGGAGAAGCAAGTCTTGGCTCGGGGTTAAGGACCTGACAGTTTTAACCTTTGGAATGATAGCAGTCGAGGGGGCAATATAACTATGGGATCCCAGATTGCAAATGACCACTTGCAAACATCCTCTGACTGCAAAAAACCACAAGGTTTCAGTGCTTCAGGCTGGCTTATATTCAGATTGGAAGTCCCTTCTTTCTATCGAGGTGGCTGCAGGAGCAACCAGCACTCACACACACAGCAGTGGGCCAGCCAGTGCTGCTGCCATGGGAGCTGGAAGCTTTGCAGTGGATCAAAGGCATGGAATAACAGCACACATTCATTCAGTCTTTCCCCATATTGTGCTACAGGGTTATTTCTTGTTTGCAGCTCAGGACACACTGAAGGTCTTTCCTCAAAACCATCACCAGCTCGAGCAGGCAAAGCTGGGTGCTTTTGTCACCTCCTCTGCTTCATCCACAGGGTCCATATGTCATTCCTGAGATTAAACCCTGGCTCCACTTGGAGCCCATGAGCAGTTTGCCAATTGTTTTCAAGGCAATGAGGATTTTATCCTTTGTTCATCCTGTGCCGGCTGGGCTAACGATGTTCAATTAGAAACTGCTCTTTGTTCTAGTGCAGTCAAGAGGATTCTTGCCAATGATTTGAATGAGCATTGGATAAAGCTTATGGCTAAATCCAGTCCTTATGCAAAAATCCATGGATCCTACTGAATTGCTTTTCTCCCAGTGAAATTAATGGGAGCTGTATGAGAACATCTAAGGGAAGATTTAGTTCCTGTTTGTAACAATACCCTGTTACCCCCTGATACTGGGCCTGTTTTGAAATGTTTATTGTTAAATCCATGTATTTTTGGTTATATCTCATTAAGAACATATTACAGCCTTGGAAAGTACATTCTGAAAGGGTATTAAAACCAGATTGGGATTACTGTTTGTGAGAGACTTTTAACTAGGGGGAAATTTCAAATTCAATTTACAGTAATGTCAAACCACAATTAATATATAGGCAATGATAAGGGGAACATGCAGAAGTACACATTGATAGCACTACATCAACAAATAAACTTTTGGAGCTAGTAATTAGGTACACAAGATTATTATATGTTTAATTGACTAAAGTGACAATTTGGAATTACATCTAGTCACATTTAATTGGATTTGGAATCTCTAGAGGAAAGGAAACAGAGAGCAGCATAGAGAGGCAGCCATAAAAGCAAACTGATTTTCTAAAGTCTGTTAAGACTCTGCATTAATATCCTTTGCACAATAGTTTTTTAATATCCCTCAGCCTAGAAAGAGCAATGCAATGATTGTCACAGACAGTGGGAGTACTAAAGAGTACTCAATTAGGTGACAAGATAGTTGATTACTTTTAGTTTGGGGTGGGTTTTAAGCTGTAGTTTAATCAAAGGTGAACTGTGTCTGAGTTTGCCATAGACAAGTGATATTCCAAGGCTGCCAAGATACGGGGTATTGTACGTGTTGATGCTGTCCTAGAAGGAATGTACTTACACATAAGATATTTCATCCCCAAATACTTTAAAGGAAAAAAAGAAAAGCCAGGCTAAAATATTGTATAGCATCCATTAAATATTTGCTTAGAGCAAAATACTGAAAAGTTATTAAAATAAAACGTTGCTTTTTTGGCAGATAGCTTAAAAAATTTACCAGTTGTTGTCTTAAGGCTGGACAAAGACCGAGAGTTATGTGTAATCTTTTGGTAAAAATACCATGTTGCACTCTTCTAATATCACCTGCATTAAATATTGCTGTATGCATCCTTCCCTCCCTATACACTCATTTATTCTGCTTTTGTCATGAGGAGGGCCATGATTGCTGAGTATACATTCATCATGACAGGAGGCACCGTGTGTGCAACAAGCGACCCCATCCATCTGTATTGGCAGCTAAAAATTGATAGCCCAATGAGGAAGGAGGTGCTTATCTCACTATTAAGATCAAAATGAAGGATTGCTGCTTAAAAGACTGCCGACAAAGGTAGCTCTTGGGCACATCAATCAACAGGGCACGATACGGTACCACCATATTTATAACGAAGTAGATTTTCTTGGACTAATTTTAAGGGCAAAATTCAAGGTTGTTAACCCCTGACTCATACTTCAATTTTATGGAGTGCTATAAAATTTAATTCCGGATACTGTATAACCCCCTAAGCTATTTTTTGTGAAGTCTTCCTACCTTAGTGACACTTTCCTCTCAGAATTTGCATGGTACTAATCCTCTGACACCTTTCCAAACTCCTCAACTGGAAGGGGAGCAAAAAATGGCTGTAACAAATGGTCTCAGAGGAACCTGCAGTGCTCTGTGAAGGATGAGTAGGCAAGACCCCGCTCTACCAAGATTACTGATGTGAGGAGTAGACCATTGACTTTAATGAGACTCATCTCTTGAGTGATACTTATTTAAGATGGCTGTTGAGCCCCATCAGCACAAAATCAAGTTGAAGGGTACTTCCTTCCACTCTGAGGAGCAAAGTTGGTGGTGAATGGATCCTTTACTGGGAAAGGCTCATTTCTACAGGAGTTTACCACTGCCAGTGAAGACCCAGCTTCACCCCCACAGGGAGTGCAGCATTTGGGCCTCAGGTGGTGGAAAACTCTCCTGCCTCCCAAAATGGACCTGGTCCTCAGGTTCTCTTTGTCCATGCAAAGAATTTAAGGATTCTAGAAACAGTGTATGTCCCATGCAACAAAATTTCAGGGCTTGATTCTGATCCCATTTTAGCTAATTCTGTGAGCACACCTGTTACATTTGTACTTCATGTGAAGTGGTGCACAATACGTCTGACATAAGCCAGAGTAATAAAGATCAGAATGTGGTTTTTATATCTTCCCTCACGTGGTATATTCTTCCTTTTTTAAACTATTATTAGTTGCATTCTTCTTGGTAAAAATGGAATAAATCTGAGTCCCAGGAGCTGCTGAATTTCAGTACTGCTGTGAGTGCAAAGTGCATCTCATTCAGAGAATTACCCACTGGGCTAGTGTTTGCAGTGCCTGTGAACTTTCGTATGTGCTTTCCAGCAGAGAATTTCTTCTGTACAGAACAGTTTGATTTTTTTTCCCCACTGGGTCAGACTCGTTTAAAATCTTGAGTTCACAAACACATTTTATGAAGGGGTCATTTCTTCAAATGGAATGTCTTTTTTTGTCTCTTTACACTGGTATCCATTGACTTCCCTTCTTGATGTTATGGACATGAAGCTTCAAAGAATAACCCTTTAAAGGAGAAGCTGTCATAGCTGTCCTCTCCCCCAGGGGTTCAGGCCATCCTGCTATGCAACAGGGCTGAAAAAGCGGTGTGAAGGACAAGATTCATCCCGGTGCCTCTGTGCAGAGTCTAAACCAGAAGCTGTGGCTGGGCTAAGGTGGGAATGAACCAGAAGCACAGGGGGTTCTGAACTGCTTCCAGCCATTACCATCATCTAAATAGCAAGGGCCAAAGGATGTTGGCAGTGGTAGGACTCTGGCTCATCAATACTTTACTCCAGAGCTCAAAGCTCATTTCTCTTCCTGACAGAAAGTTCCTGCATGGGCCTGGATGGACCCCTGTGGTACCAAGAGTTTCCACCTTGGTGTTTGTGCCCCACTCCCGTTCCTTGCCTTTCTCCCAAGTCACTGTCATCTTCGACTGCAGAAGCTTTGAAATGTCAGTAGGGATCAAACCTTTTGCTTGATCCACCACTGCACTCGATTTTCACCTGGAGACAAAGATTGGTCTGCGATTTTGTGCCTTTTGTGCGTGTCCCTGAGCGTGGGCTACGCAAGGGATTCAGCAGCACCGAGACGCTGACACACGCACGCAGGAGAGGCAGCTGGGTGCCCAGTGCTGCTCCCACTCAAGAGCCTGCACTTTAGAAACAGTTCCTGAAGATACATCCCCAGCACCAGTGACAACCTTTCTCTCCTGGAGCTGATGAGTTCTGTGCACTCAGCACCAGGGCTGACTTCAATGTCATCAGAGCACGCAGCAACAGTTATCCCGATGATGCAGCATGTGACACTGCACTGGGACTTTCCACCGCAGAGAGACTGAGCAGAGGTAGCATAATCCTTTTTTATTAATATTCTCTCTATTTCGTGGTGTAAAAGCTGAAAATAACTTGTCACAACTATGCATGCTCATGTGCCTTTGTAACCAAAGCAACAGCTATTGATGCACGCGCTTCGTGCTAACTACTCCTCTGCCCCAGCGCTGGCTCACAACCATGAGCAACATTTTCCAAGGAAAAAGGAATAGATGGGGAAGAGGATGGGTTTTTTTTCCTTCCATGAAGAAAGATTTTTAGATTAAACACGTCACTCTTTGCTTTGATCGGTGGGTCATGTATATAACCTTCTGGCATGGCATTGACTACTTTTATTTCTTCATGTCACGATTTTTTCAACTGCTGGAAAAGGCTTTCCTGTCTTCTACTTCTGTCATGGCTTCAAAATATTGTACAGACCACTCCAATCCTTCAGCTGACATCTTTACTGCAAAAAATTCAGGCCCTTAATTCACATCTGCAAAGCTCTTTATTATTTATCCTACTTCCAAATCACTCTGTTTTCTTCTCCTGATCTATTCCTCATGCTCAGAGCAGTCTTTATCTTGTATCTCCTTTGGTTTTCTTCTCCTGATATGGGGTTTATACTTTCTTTTGAACTTCTCCTATCCCTGACATCAACTGCCAGGACTCCTCTTTCTTTAAAACCCTTCTTAAAACATCCTCGAATTTCTCTCCTCTTCATTATCAGCTTTTACATATTTCTTCTTCTTTGGCAGTAACCTGTTCCATGTGACAGTGTACCTCCTCTTAGGCACACTGCAAGATTTGTACTGCTAAATTTTTAAGGCTACGTGGACTCCTACTAATGAATTATCTGACTTTCTGCATAAAAACACCACAGAATTGCACCCCTGCCCTCCTGCATTGGTGCCACAAGAGGAAAGCAGAGACTGGTTTTGAGAAAGTTACCCAAAGCCCATTTAAACATTTTAGGAATGGAATATTTACCATCGATCATCTAATAGATGATTTGTTGCACTTTTTTCCCCCTGTTTTGCCCAAATTTACAAATTGGGACCTTACTCATTCAATCCAAACTTCCATCAGTCTATATTATGCATTAATTTCTGAAGGCTTAAAGATCCTTTAGCACATCTTACCTTCTCCCTGCTTATGTACCTATGGATCATGATCAAAGCAACTTTAAATATTCTTTTTGATTAGCTTTTTGATTAGCTTTCTTTGATTGTCTCCTTTAAAGTAAATCATCTATTTCTGGATCTTCTATAAAGTGATATGTAATACCTAATGCCCTGTGTTGGCTTTGAATATTAATATCCAGCTTCCATTCTACTCTGAGACAAAGGTATAATGCTGATGCATGGTGGAAAAGTAATTTGCAATGGATAATATTATTCCGTAAGTTAGGCCTTTTTTCTCTGTTCAAATATTTTACTCTGTGGATTGAAAATATACATTCCAAGTTAACATATCATCAAATGAATGGGCTTCTTTTCATAACCCACTAGAGATATGCACTGGATGATTTGTGTACTGCCTGTTTGATTAAAAATAGATGAATTAAACAGAGATCATCACAATAAATAATGGAAAAATTAAATATATTGTAGTAAATATCTTCAGAGTGGTAGCAGCAAGACAAAGTTTAAACCTACTTATTACTACAGCCATGTAAGCTCCCCAGCATTTCTTGTCTGCAGTGCAATTTCTCAGCTGGTAATAACAAAACAAAGAGTAGGGTTGTGATATTTCACCCCACAGAAAGGGTCCCTCTGCAAACTGTCCAGTTTTACTCACATCTTGCCAAACAATTTCCACTGGCTAAAACTGTGCAATATAAGCCGGATGTTTCATTCCATAAATGAAAATATACCACAGCCATACATTCCGACAATGCCAAAAATGCCCAACGTTGTCCAACAGGAACTTTGCAAATACCTTGAAAGTCAGAGCCTGACTTCATCAATATCTGGCACTCCCACCTTAGTATAAATTATTACCTCATTTATAAATTACCTCATTAGCACATTACAAATTTAATTGCTTTTATTATTCCGTTGTGAAAACCATGTGGCCTATTTTACAGTAAAAGCTGAGCTCTACCATCCACTGTGCCCTTAGATCCAAAGTCAACCCCACTTAGCCAAAGTCTCACACTAAATGCCACTGCACCAGCCATGCATATGCTGCAGAAACTAACAGAACCCCAGGAAAGCATTTCAAAGCTTGTATGTTCATATCTGCGTGCTTCCATAGCCATCTGTACTACAAACCTTAATTCCAGAATGTAGCCAACATGTATTTGCTTCAGCTCAGATGGAGGCCTTTAATTTGAATTAGAGTAAACTGGGCTTTTAGCTTTAATTCCTGTTCAACCCCAGTGTTCTGGGCAAGACCGCAGCCACCACAGAGCTGCTCTTAGCACACTGAAAATGCAACTTGTGTTTCTGAGAATATTTCTGTCAGCTGAACTCAGCGCCGCAGAGAAAGCTTCCAGCAACACGTGAAGGTCTGGGTATTCAGACCTTTGTTTTGCCCTCTGGTCACTCTTGTGAACACCAGGTGCTTCCATCCCAAAAACCTGGGCTGCTGCAAGCACAGGGCAGCACACACCTCACCCAAAAAAGCAAACAATAACCCAGCCCTGCGAGGCGGCTGAGCACCTCCAGCGCAGCGATGAGCACTGTCAGCTCCTGTACAGCTCAGCTTCATCTCACACCTTGCGGGGTGAAAATCCAAGGCAAGAAAGTTAAGAGGGAAAAGCTCTTGGTAGCCAAACCCTCCCGTGCAGCCCCAGCTGGTGCCCAGGCCTGTCAGCAGTGCTGTGTGCTCATGCTTGACCCGTGCCCTGCTACGGAGCGCGAAGTTTCCAAGCTGGCAACAGCGGGGATGTTTTGCAATCCTCCTAATGGAGTGACTGATAGGAGCTGACAGGCAGCCTCTCTGGGCAGCCTGGCCATCATATCACTGAGAAAACTTATTTCTCATTAATTCTTGAAGCTATTTTAGCAGCTCATGCTGTGCCACACTTCACTGCAGGAAAGTCCCTTCTTTAATCAAGTCTGGGGGAAAATCCGTGTGAGGTCAACGGCTCTTGGGTGCACTGGCAGAAGTAGGTGTCTGGTGTGCCTGAGTCTGTATTGTCCCAGAGGTCTGTGGAGCTTGTTGCTGCTTTAAGGATTCATTTTAAATTTTCTCATGCCAGAAAAGAGATAACATTTCTCTTACAGCCCTTCATAAACACCGATAGATAATCCTCCCTCTTCCGTATCTATGGAAAATTTGAAGGCCAACATTTGCCTCCAAGCACTGAGCTTTTAATTTCCTGGTGGAAAATTTGGACATAATTATATTCCTTATCCTGGTCATTAGAACAAAAAGATTTTGGGCCCTAAGCAGCAAAATCAGTTTGTTCTTAAGACATCTCACTGGTGTCCAGATGATCTCAGTGCAGCTTCTGACCAGTTTGTGGGTTTCCTATGTCCTCAGTTCCATCATGAGTGAAGCAACTTGTCAAAATTAAAATTAATAACTTTTTGTCAGGGCAGAATGGGCCTCTTCCTGTGTATGCCATTTCGGGGATTCAGACCAGTCTGCCTTTGGAATACACTCTTTGTAAGACATAACTCTCAGCTGCAGAAAATCAGCATCATTCTCCTCTCAGGTACGGTAGTAAAAATATGGAGTAATTGAAAGCTGGATTGAGAAGGCAAATAAAATAATATAACAGAGAATTTCTATCATATTGATACTGATTTGGGAGCTTTTCACTGCTGTTGTTATTGCTGATATTTCCATTTCAGAAACAATTCTACATGTACAAAACCAAGGAATTTAACCTTTTTCTTGCATTCTTTCTTCTTTAATAGTATCTACTTCCACATATTTTCTACCTGCTTCTATTTTTCTGGGACCAAATCATTCATGGTAGAATAAATACTGCTTGAATCATAATGCTAATAGAAGGTATTAGCTTAAATGTCACAATTATTAAAGCAGATGGATTAATTGTCTCTGATTTGAGGAAAGATAGATTTATTTAATACTAGCTGAATGTAATAGGCAACACATACCTTGCTGTAGTTGCTAGCTGTTGAAACCCCAAAATTAAACAAATTATCAACCCAATTAGGGTTGTAACTGCTAACAGGGGCCCATAAATCATGCCTCGAGGATGCTCAACAGGAACAACCTGGTCAGCAAAGCTCTAGACCATTTAAAAAGCGCACAGGGCAGTTCAAAAGTAATGTACGTATTTCAAAAGCAGAATTTTCTGTTCATTCTGGATTTTGCAGGTTGCAAAGCAGAGCTTTAAGATTTACAAAGGAAACCTGAAAAACCAGTGCAGAAATCCACCAATTTCGTGCTGTTCTCAGGCCCTCATTGCTCCCTTGAATTGCAAAGGTCCTTGAGAAGTTACACATCCATTATCCTCCTCCCTTTCTTTTTATACCTTCTCCTTTCTTTGGGGAAGCCGGCAGGAATGTGTGCTGTTCCCAGGATCATTACTGGTGATGTGGCTCTGCCTGCACACCTGCTCTTGAAGAACTACAGAGCACACCATGCAAAAACAGAGTCACTTTTCAGAAACATCTCTATATACAGTCAACTCGGCTTCTACTAAATTAGCAGCCATTCAGGCACATAAAGTAGTTTGCTATTGCAATGACTCAGGCATGATTTTCCACTGACCCTCTGAGCAGTGCTGTCCATTTGACAGGCTAACCACATCAGTCATCATCTCAGGCTGTCTGATTCATCTCTTCACATTTAAGTTCCCAAAAGACACAGAGCTCCGTGCTGGGAAGGACTGACATCTCCTTCAGTTAGTTTCTGCATTTTAGTTTCCTTTTCTTCTCTTCTCTCTTTTTTTCTCCTCTTCAGGCTAAAAGCCCTGAAAACCCTTTACAGCAAATATCCCATCTTTCTCCCAAGAGTATTTCCTTGCCAGGCTCACTCCCTGTCTCTCAAGCACTTGCCTGAACCTCCCGATGGATGCAGCATCCAGATGTTGGCCAGTGAGTTCTGACTACATCTCCCTAAATCACTCAGTGATGCTCAACCTTTGGCTCTGCCTGTCTGAGTTCAGATGTCTGAGCCCAGGCTGCCAAAGCTGTTCAGCTGAGCACAGTTTATAATTTTTTTTTCTTTTTTTTTTTTTTTCCCCACAAAAACAACATGCTGTTTAACCTGTGACCCATTCCTGACCTAGAAAGAACCCTTCAGAGCTGTCCCAACACCTGCTGAGGACTTGGGATGGTGAAAGGCTTCTCCCAGCACTGGAAGGGAGCCCAGAGCAGCCACAGGGAATTGTCTCACTGGAATTAGGGTATTCCTCACTACAAAAACATCTTTTTTAAGGGGACAATATTAACAAAACCAGCTAAAAACTCTGGTTTTGGACACTGGCTTCATGTAGAGGACAACTGGCCTGTTCACAGACACCACAGGCAAGGAGTTTCCAAAGCAGCCTCCAACCTTTCCGTACGCTGTGCATTCCAGGATTTTTCTTTAATGACTAGTGATCTCTTTGAAAGGATATAAAACATGGATTTCCTTTCTTCCCAAACATAAAGAGATATTTATTAGAGTATCAAGCAGGCCTTGAAGCCTAAGGTAACCCCTCTGCAGCACCTCTGCCTTTGGGAAGACACGGATCTGTCGCTGCAGCGCTCCGCAAATCCCCTTTCAAAACACCCTGCATCCAAACTAACTCGAAGAGACTTAAATACCTTAATAACTTAAGACCCCAAATAAGCTGATATTTGATGTGACCTACATTAATGGAGAGGCATTACATGGCAGAGAAGCAGAAAGTTCTCATCTATTGTATAATACATTATTTATTCATACCATAAACACACTGAGAAAGGGATGTGCTCTGGCATTCTGTCTACTTATTTTTTCCCCACAGAAAAAATATAAAATAAAAATTATATAAGAGGATCATGCTGGTGAGAAAGATATTCGTATCACAACAGCCACAGACTTAGTGGCAGGACTGCCAGAGACTTTTTTATGGTTGGAAAGATATAGAGAAAAGCACATAGGTTGCACTGCAGTGCACCCATAATTCTAACTACCAGCCTAGGAGTGGAAGCAGTTCATAGAAGAGGCTAATGGCTTTACCCTGTCTGATACCATTCCATTAATAAAAATCATCAATAAAAGCATCAGTTCCTGCTGTACTGTAAATGAGAGAGGAGCTGAGTGTGCACTGCAGCTGCAAGATAAGGCACTAGAAAGATATCTAAATTTTTGGCTAATTCTAGATGTCAAGATAATTGGATTTTCCAAATTAAACCTTTCTGTAGTTAAAGAGGATTAAGGTTAGGGACTGTGGCAGGGAAAGCTACTGTCACTGTTATGAAGACTTTTTCACTACAGTGCCATTTTTCTTCTTCTATGTCTGCTCTAATGCAAAATGGCAAGAGCTTCATAAAGATATTGAAGCAGTTCCATCATTTGCCATCAGAAGCTGGCATGGGAAAGGTTCCTTTCTTGTGCATCTACATATTCATTTTATGAGTTCTTAACAGAATTTTAGTGAGTGTTGAATCACAGAATTATAGACTGGTTTGGGTTGGAAGTGACCTTAAATCTCATCTCGTTCCACCCCCTGCCATGGGCAGGGACACCTTCCACTATCCCAGGTTGCTCCAAGCCCATCCAACCCGGCTTTGGACTCTTCCAGGGATGGGGCATCCACAGCTTCGCTGGGCAACCTTTGCCAGGGCCTCCCCACCCTCACAGGGAAGAAAATCTTGGATATTGCATAGCCCAAATGCTCAGAGAAGAGTATGAGGTGGTGCTGGGTCAAATATAGGTTTAAAACCTCAATCAAAACAAAGTTTGTTGTTTAAGAATGTCTTTTGGCTTGTTATTTTTCATGATAGCAACGTACATCCCTCAAACCTGTAACTGAGGCATCCCTCAAGCTTGTGCTTCGTGAAGGAATTAATTGGTATTTTAATAGAAGTGCTGACAACATAAATACATCCCTTGAGATACTTTGTCTCCATATGGTTTCTCTGCAGACTTTCGCTGATTCCCCACACTTCCAAAACAGGGAGACAAACCTCCTGACATAGCAGAGCATGAGTCAGTTCCATAACTACAAAAAGAAATCTTCCTTATCACCAGGTTACTCTGCAAGACTCTTTTTAAGCAGTTTTTCCATCTTTGCTGGAGCAATAGAATCTGTCCACTGCTGAAGTAAACCACGTTCAGTGGCCTCGTGTCAGTCATAGCCCTTACATTCATTATTGTACCTTGCTAGAGGAGTTCTTTCTTATATTTTAAGATCACTTCAAGGACTTCATGTTTTCTAACTCTTCTGGAATCAAAGACTGGAGTGTAGCTCCACGTGATGAGACTTGCTGCAGAGCTCAGTTGCAAGATATGCAAAAAAACAAAAATCATCTTTCTTTATCGTTTTCTGTCAGTTTAGGAGCTGCCCCCACACTCACGAGAGCCTCACGCTCCTTCCACTCTGAGGCCAGAACAGCAACATCCTCCTTCTTGCACCTGCCAGGACATTGTAGAAAGGCCTGTTTGATGCAAGGACAGCAAAACACATGCAAATGGAGAAAATGCAGTTATCCAGCCCTGTCTGCAAGGAGTTCCTGGAAGTGCATTGAGCCCCTCCAATCCCCTCCTCAGTGTGTCTGTGTCTCGAGTGCCATGGTGCACAGCACAACAAATGTTCTGAAGGCATCCCTGCTTCCTGGACATGCTGCCAGATATTCAACCACAGTGACAGACTTCAGTACATAAAGGCGTGAGCAGAAAAATCCTCTGAGATTTCATCATATAAAGTTTTCTCCTCTGAAGTTTTTATGGGCTGAAGTTTTATATCTTTAAAGACTTTACCCCATAAAAATCCAAGAAGATAGTAAAACAAATAGTGTCTATGTCCAGGGTCAGTAGCCCAGGGGGGAAATGGTCTTGGGTAATAATAAGAATACCTTCAGTAACAGTATTGACCAGAAACTATGAATCTGTTCTTTTCCCCGTTGGCTGACATTTCACCATTATTGCCCTCAGAGCTACTCACTATTTGCTGTGCAGAGTAGCCACAGGTACAATGCAGTGCAGACATCCCAAAGAGTGACTTTGAAGTGTTCTTGAGGATGATAAACCCAAAAGTGAACTTTGCAGGCTTGCCTGGTCCAGCCACTCACTTTTTCATCTCGCTGCCTCACTCCACCTATTTTAAACCTGAAGTGTGTGGATACACCCAAACCCACACTCACATGCTCATATCAATCCAGATCAGGAAAGGGCTGCCAACCTATAGAAAATAAGCAGAATACCCAACATCTCACACAAAATTAGGCTGACCTAATTCCGTGCCTATATTTACACATGAAATTCAGAAAAACTCGGAAAAGTTTTTTTAAAAATGTATCTTAGAAAGTTAGATTGGTAGCACTGTTTGCTGCTGATCCTCTAAAGGCCATGAACAACAAGACAATTAAAGCCCACAGAAATAAGAAAACCTAAAATCACTTTCCTATAAATCAGTGCAGAACGGTAAGTTTTACCACAGGAAGGAATGGGCACAGATGCCCTCATGTGTCCCCAGGCTCTTGGCAGGAGGACATACTTGTTATTTTCTGGTCTGGTACCTCCAGATCTGTGGCATTAACCATGGATAACATGGTTCTGCCCATGGAAAGCTGGAACTTCTCCTCACCTGGGTGGAATGTTATTATTGCTCCGGGTGGTCATGATACTATTACACCCATTCGAGGCTTGTTAATTCTCCAGGGCTAAACTGGCCACTCCAGGCTGCTTCCATTCCAATAAATGCAGGATAATGTGCTGGCTAAATATAGAAATCTAAAATGTAAACAAATCCCCAGTGATACCCTCGAGATCCAGGCAGAGTAATCAGTGTAAGAGCACTCAGGGTGCACATGTGGCAGCCTATCCTAAAATCTACTCAAAACAACTATAACAGTACTTCTGCACACCCCGTATCAATAAAGAGGATGGAAATAAACCGGAATAAAACCTTATCAGAAGTCCTGTTGTCTAAAGCCATTAGAGAGAAGGACATGGATACTTAACTAATTGGCACTCTCAGGCTCCCATCCTGGGTTGGTGGGGGCAGTCATCAGCTGAAGGAATGACTCATGGAGGCACACTGTGTCTTGGATTATTTTACACAGGTGGGGGATAGACTGGAGAGCAAAAATGAGGGCTTGTCAATAAAACACAAAGCTGGTCCCACAGTGATACCTTCTGTGAATCACCTCAGTGCATCAGGGGACCTGGGAGATTCAGACCCCCTGTTGAAATGCAGATATCCTCGCCTCTCATGCGTTTCTGACCATCCCCATTAACTTTGTGTTAGTCCTGGCACTATTAATCTTGTTTATGCTTTTGCCAAAATACACGAATGAAGCCCTGCACTTCCCCCAGTTTCCAGAAAGCAACACCCACCTCAAGAAGACAAAGTTGTCACTGGCAGGAGATGCAGCCAAGGCAGAGCTGAGCATGGTCTGACCCAAACCCCAGCCCAGGAGGAGCTGCAGCTCAGCCTCCCTTGCCCTGATGGATAAAAATGCCAAGCAAGGCTGTTCCCAGGCTGACGGCTCCTCCTGGCAGCTCCAGCACCAGCTCATTGGGGTCCACTGAGTGTGAAATCCACCTCTCTGCATCAGACCAGCACAATGCATCATTTGAGTCATTTCTAAGGGATGAAAAGGTTCATAAGCTTCGTGTTGCCCTCTGCACAGGAGTGAATTTTACTCTTAATGTAAACGGTGCTTAAATGCAATATTTTAAGACTAATATTCCATATAGGCACAGTGTCTGATTCGTGCCAACCCAAGGGGTAATATGAATGCTTAGTGTTTTTTAACCAGCTCCCAAGGACTGAATAAAACCCTCAGATGAAAGCTGTGACCTTCAAAGAGCGTGGAATCACTCTTTCTTTTCATCTAGAAGATAATTTAGCTAATACTTTTCTCCTCATTGAAGACATAGGCTGGCTGCACTGAAAACTATTTACAAATGTTCTTTCCCAGTTAAATTGATTTTCTGAGTATAGATAGGCAGTGTTTTCTGGAACTAATTTGAATTCCCCTCTAATTAATATTCAGGACCAAAATATGTTATCTTTACATGACTGTGCAATTATTAAAGGGAAAATATCATCAGAGAAATTGGGGGGGAGGGGGGGGTTGGTTTTTTTAAACTAGCCATTACCCATCGAGAAATGTATCGTTTCTTTGCTGTTTTTAGGCTGTAACTCAAGAAGACTTCAAGAGAGAAGTATCTTCTTCAGTTTTGTACACACCATTTGTGAAAGGAGACAAGGCTGACAAAATAAAGGAGGCAAATAAAAACTTTGCTAAAAAGCACCCTGATTACAAGCAGCACATATTCACAGGTAACAGCAGAGGTCACATGCTCTTAAGCACTGTGTACTCTTTGTGTGTGTGTGTGTGTGTGTGTGTACGTCTTAAAAGGAGGCTGAGAGAGTCTGAAGCTTGAATTATAGACATTTCTTCTGGGGGGGAAACTGTTATCTGAGATTTGCTCTGTGATTGTCCACGATTTAAGTAACCGAATGAATTCTCAGGCAAAGTACAGAATTCACACTGCAAATCTCCATAAATACAACTTTTTCCCATGAAGTGCCATGTTTGTGTTGTTGGATTTCATTATTGCAACCAATCTTTTGTTCAAAGGTAGCTTTGCAGTGTGCTGTGGTGACAGGGAGACCCAAGTTCATTCCCAGCTCCGTGGATTTCCGTGACCACTGATGGTCATCTGTGCAGGGCCTTCACCTTTCCTTTCTGTGAGCACCACTGACCACCAGCTGTGAGAGCATCTCAGCTGCAGGGATGGGAACAGAGAGCTGGGTTTCCTTTAGCCTGTTGAAGACAAGTGGGACCCAGAGCGAACAAGGGCTTTATCAGAGCCTGTTTTCCTCTCCTGGCACAGTGACCTCCAATAGCCTCTCCTGGGGTAAAGAGATGCTTAAATTCTGGTGACCGTGGCCTTGTTTCAAGAGGAACGGGCATGGCATTTTGGCAGGGGGACAACAGACATTTCTTCCTGTCGTTAACCTGATGACCTGGAACAGAGCTGTCCCTGATAAGGCTTGGCTCTGAGTTGGTGATTGCAAAACATGAAGGGAAAAGTACATTTCCCACATCAAATTCTGGAAAGCCTCTACTTTTGTCACACCAGCTGGGTGTAGCTCACGTCTCACTGCCACCTCCAACACAATCTGCCAAAAGGCTGAGGGGCTGCCCGCTCCCTGCAAGAATTACCCCCAGGTCAGGTGGCTCTAACCCTGCTGATCTTCCAAAAGGAGACGGGCTGCCTCTTTGCAATCTACTTCTGAAACAGAAATGGGAATTAGGAAACCGAGTGTTTACCATAGAACTGTGCAAATAGGTAACAAAAGTAAACTTGTTTTGTTCATTTCTGTTTTGCTTTAGAAAACCAGTGCAAATCTAGATCATGTTCTGCAAGTTGCAGACCTGCCATGTATTGGATTTCTGGCAGGAGCTTTGGGCTTGTTCAAAGAGAGAAAATGAGGACTTTACCTACCATGAAAGTTGTAAAATCCCTGTCTTCCATTTACTTGCTGATGGGACTGTGGAGAATTTCCTGGGACAAAAGTACTGGCATTAAAAGGAGCATAAAATAAAACTCCCTCAATTTACAGCAAGAGTGAGACTTTCAGGGGCACATAAGCAGCAAAAGTGTACAAGTGTTGCACTGAAAGTCAGTTTGTGTTTATAAATCACTGAATGATTCTGAAAGTTTTACCAGTCACTTTCTTACTCCTCTTTTTCCAATAAGGAAAAGGAAGAAGGTAAAAAAGAAGAGGGATAAAAGATCTCAGTCCTATAGAACTTTAGTCAATTCTGAAACAGACAGACTAGAGCCAGTTCTGCTTTCAAGTATGTTTGTTTACAAAAAATCTATCAGCTAAAAGAATTGCTTCAATTTTATTTTTTCTGAATGCAGGTTCTGGGATCACTGAAGTTTCTGGGATTTAAATGGTGTCAAAGGCAAAAAATAAAACATATGTATATCAGGGCTGTCCTGGGAACACTCTAAGGCACAGCAGACATGGATCCTTTTCCTACACTTGATGCTGAGATAACTCAAAACAGTATTAGGTGAAGTCAGCCAAGTCTGTAGTGTTTACTCAACTTATCTATTCAGATCTGACCTAAAGTCATAGTGCCCACCAAAAAAAAAAAGACATCACAAGCAACAAGTTTAGTTCCTTGTCAGTGTGGTCCCACTGAGCATTCAAACTGCAGAACTGAATCTCACATAGGTGAAATTGAAAACAGGAGTTAAATCCTATCAATGGGTGTGAAATACCAGGCATCTCACGAACATGTAATTTTAAATACCCTTCCTATTCTGCAACAAATATCTGTCCAATTTTAGTCCAAGTTCTGCTGGAGTGTAAGGTCTGAAACGGTTTCAAAGTTTTCCTATTGCCAAGGAAAAGGAGCAGATACACGTCGAAATCCAAGTGTACAATGCAGTTTGTCACGAAATCGGGAATCCAGCAGCAGCAGAATATGCTGCAAGGGAAATATCAGGTCCAGTTGCCTTGATTTATATCGGGGTAAGTCTGGAGAGCGCTGAGTGGGGTTCTCCATTTGTCACTGTGACCACACAGCCTGGCATCTTAAAAGCAGAGCTCCCTGCAAACAGAGCACTCCTTTGTGAGAAGTGACACTGACATTCAATCTGGGTTTATTTTCTGCAGGGGAAGGGAAGGGAGGATAGAGCTGGTCCAGCTCCCTACACAAAGGTGGTTTGTACAAGTGCTCTGAGCATCTGTCCTTGCCAGGGTCAGGGCAGACCCACCCAGGGACACACAGGGGTTTGACAGCAGCAGTCACACACTCTGGACAGCACAGCTGACACGTGCCAGCTGGGGAGATCAGACAGGACATACAGGAAACCTGGGACAGTGGTGGTGGTGGTGATGGCAAAAGCACAAATCTGTAGGAAATCAAACCTCACAAATTCAGGGAACAACAAAACAGCTTCTTTTGCAGTTAAAAGATCCGGATGTTATGTTCTGAAGGGTTGAGTTCTTAATGCTTTGGATGATCAGCATTGAAAAGTGCATAGATGGGAAGAACATGTTTTATCCTATGCATCAGCAAAACTTAGGCTCTTGATGCAAAAGGTTGCACAGTCTGGAATTTCAAAACTCTCTGAGAACTGGGTGGGTTGGTTTGGTCACCTTTGTTCTGGCAAGATTTCTGGAATCCATTTCAGTTCCTTTTAGACTTCCTTTTTTTTTTCCTCCAAAAACTAGTAGCTTCTCTTACAACTGAAATGAGACAGTGGAAATTATCTTCATTGTGCTATTACGGATCCCCATGGAATTTACATGTGGCCAAACACGGCTGAATCTCTGCCTGCCCGGCAGTGCTTACTGACTGTGGGTTTCAGAAACAAACACAAACTTGAAAAGGTCTTTACCTAGAAAACTGCCAATTTTTTCAGGTGCACCAACTTGCGTAATGGCTGGGATAGCTCAAGGGGGATCTCCACAATCCTTGCTGGATGAGGAGGGTTGGGGAGTTTCTCAGGGCCCTTTTCTCTTTGCCCAGAGAACTCTCCTCATCTCCTCACTCCTCCAGTTTATCCTCACTCTGAGAGATCCTCTACAGAAAATGAATATGAATAAACACAGTCTATGATGCTTTGATTTTGTTTCCTAGACCAGAAGGCACCTTTCAGTCGCACCGTGGAAGTAAAAACAAAAAGATTGGGGGAAATAAATGGGGAAAAAGATTGTAATGGATTTTATAAGAAGCACCAGAATAAATGTGAGTATGAAAACCTCTTTTTGGTGTGTGATGTGTGGTGGCAGAATCCTCTGTGCGTGTGAATGATGTTGTGCTTTTCAGTGGGTACTTCCAGCTGCATGTGCTCTTCCCATGTCCAGAAATACCTCATGAACTGCACTAGGGGCTGAGGTCAAATGGGGTTTAAATACTTTTAAAAAGTAGTCCTAATTATTTTACAGTACCCAGTTTATTTGAAATCATTTAACATGCATTTTTCTCAAGTCTTTATGGCCTAATATATCACTTCCCTTGTCCACATAACCACCAAAACTGCTCACTGTGTTTAATACCTGTAGTACACCACACATTCCACCAGGATCTCCATCAAGAGTTAATAATTGCTCCTTGAAGCATTTCTGATGATTCAGATCCTGATCCCTGTGTAGGGAAGTATGTGAAATAACCTTCAAATCTGCTACAGCCATATTAAATATATATTAGTTAATTCTACCCCATACTTTCTGCAATAATGTACACAGCTTTTTAGCAGCATGGCTGTTGATTAGCACAAAAGGTCAAAAATCAAATTTGCATGTAGACTAGACTGTTTTAATGCAATTCTTAAATTATTCTCCTGAAAATATGAGGAAGAAGCCTCTCCTCCTCCCCAGATTGTGAATGCTAATGTTAATGCTTTTTCCCTAGCAATAACCGGCTTAGGGTTTTCTGTGCATTGAGGGAATCAGAGCCATTTTCTCATCAGGAGTGTCTTAGCAAATCACAGGATTTATATTCTTAGACAGGAGGTTGACAAAAACTGCTACTTAGCAACCCCTAGCAAGGAAGAAACATTAGCTAGATATTTGAGGAAGCTCTACCTCCTTTAGTTTCAGAGAGCAGCTGCTGAAACAACAGTAAGTGCCTGAACTCACGGGGTTGATGGGAGGTAAAGGTGCTCAGTGCTTTTCCAAAATGGGTTCTCACAAAGTGTCTGCATCTCTGGGAGGCAGGAGAAGGGTCAGACATCTGCGAGGAAACACAGCTGCTTCTCTCCAGTTCTCCCCTGAAGCCTTGTGCTGCTGGCTTTGGATGACCAAAAGCCCGGGTTATTGATGTGTGGGCTGATAGAAGTGGCATCTTTGGGAAAGTGAAATATCTGTTTCTGCTGTGGGCACTGCACTTCAGTGCACTTCAGGAAGCTACAAGTGCAAACAGACAGTGGGGTGGGTACTGGATACAGAATGAAGCCCTGGCCTTTCTAAAAGCCCCAGTAAAACTGCAATTTAAAAAGGATCATTGAGTCCCCAATTTTCTCTTTGAGTATGACACAGGGCTTTTAGAGGCAAGATTCCCCTGTCACAGTTGTACAGTTTCTAAAGAGTATCAGGAAGAGAAAAAGCTTTGAAATTAGGCATCTTTTGGATTTTCCGAAATTACGTATTCTGTAAATGAATTTGGAGGAACAGGACCGTGTGGTCCAAGCAGAGCCAAAGAGCAAAAGACAATGGCAATTACACAGATAGAGCCAGAGCTGCTCTGCTGCTGAGGATAGCATCTCTTTATGGTGCTGACAGACTTGGCCAATTTTGCTTCTTCAAAAGTATTCCAAAATTTTCTTTAAGCCAGAAGGATGACTCCATCTTACCTCTGTCATGCACAACATAAATTAAAAACTTCTGCAAGACAAACTTCAGCTACAGACTTACGCTTTGCAACTTACTTTAAGAAGATAAAAGAATATCTTTGGTTTTTAATAGAACCAACATTCCTTTCTGTCTTCTTTTTCATTTGAAGACGCAAATGTACGATCCAAATTCTTGTCCTGATCAGATATTTTTTGACAAAAACACACCTCCGTGCTAAAGTAGACCTCATTAAGCCATGGCAGCACTTAATATTCAAGGCAATTCTGTCACCTCAGTTGTGCAGCCACACAACCTAGAGTTAGTTATGTGCTTTGTACACACACACCAGTGTTGATATGACGTGAAGTTAGAGGTTTAAAAAGCAGAGAATTTTCTCTTGGCTCCCAGTTCGTCGTAAAGAACAGCCAGTCCCATTTAAATCAAGGGGACATTTGGGTACTGTAAAGCAAGAAGCATTTGAGAAAGAATGTCACAGTCTGCCCCTCATCTGCAGCTGGTGGGGAAATGCCATAAACCTCATCTACCCAGAAATGCCATAGCACAAGGGTTATTTCATTTGCCTTAGAAGATATCTTTTGGTCAGTTCAGTTACTCATATCCCAGCCAAGACAGCACTGACAAGCAGTTATTCTATTAAGTGATTTTACTGGGGTAATTTCTGCTGCTTTGTACACACCAAGTCTGCCTTTCTCTTGCTGTAGTCCCATGCTGATGGCACATGATGCTACTTAAAAGGAGGAAGAGTGGCCAGGGGGGCTTATTAGACTGCTCATATTATAAAGGTGAGCAAAACCCACCATATGATTCACAGCACCATGCTTACATTTACAGATCTCACTCCTTCATTGTCTATTTTTTAAGTAGAGGGAAAGTATTTACTACACACAGATTTCAGCACATACACTTCCTGGAGGATACCAGGGGCATTAAAAGAACATTATGATGGATTTTTTCCTGCTTGTTATTGCAACCCACTACAGAGCTGCTTGCAAGGCATAACTTCATTCAGATTTTTCTGCTGAAAAACAGTGGAAAGGACTCCACAATAGAAAAGAACTACTGGGGGGCATTCCAGACTTTTGCAAAGTGGTGCTCTTTAAGCTGATACTTAAACATGCCCTGAGTGTTGGATATGACACATCCTGCTTAAAATCCAGGCTGACCAAACACTTTGCTTTTCTTTTTTTTTTTAGCACTCAGCAATTTAACTTTATTTATAAATAGAACTGGCAGAAGGGATGACTCCTTTCTGCGTGTAGAGAAAAGGAAAAGGTGGGGGTATCACGCCGAAGTTCTCAATACATGAAAGGACACATGATTCACTCCTCTCACGTGCTCTGCAGCTCCTTTTTGCAATGAAAGCTTTGTTCTGGCTGTTAGGGCTGCGTGTTTAGCAGGAGCTAAGGTAAGCTCCATCCAGAAGAGGCTGATCTGCTTTGTGTGGGTGCTTTTTCATCCCAAGGTCAGAGGAAGGAGGATGCCACAGGGCTGATCCTCGGGCAGCAGAACCTTATTTCTCTCCCAGCAGGAAGGTCTTCAAAGATACCTCCAGGAATAAACACCCTTTGTGGTTTTAGTTTGAAGGGAATTTGTGCAGCAAAAGGTTTCTATGGAATGCTCCCTCTTGGAAGGATCCATGCCTCAGGCGAGACTGCCCATTATGAATTAACTCCTCAACAAAAAGTCCGTTAATTGCTTATTTTTACTTTCTCCTTTAAATTCTCCTTGGAATGCCAGTCAATAGGGGTGTCATACACCCAGAAAGTAACAGCATCATCATTTACCTCTTTATGATCTGAATATGTTACTGCATTTCTAACCAGGATACAACTCTAACTCCATTTACTGCATTTTTGCTTCCTTTGCTACCTGATTCCTCTTTCCCACTGCAGTTTCCATTTAAGTTTGCTACTTGCTTAACCTTCACTGTGGCTAGCTGGGCTGGTTTCCCTTTCATCTGATTGCCAGGTCCCTTTATTATGTTTTTTACTGCAGCTTAGTAGCCCCTTGAATTCTGCTACAGTTCATGTAATTCTCATCATGCGGACCACCTCCCCGTGGAAATTCTCTTCCTGCCAGCAGCAGTTATTTACTTTCTCTTTCTGCATTTCTCATTGTCACTGAAACACCATCTCTGACAATGTTCAACCTCCTCTAATCCTTAAAAAAAACCCCAAAACCTTGTGAGTTATATATTTATTTACTTCCAGCCTACTCAAAATTTAAATAGCGTTGCTGTGTCCGCAGAGTGAGTGTTGGCTCAGGTGCCAAATTTGTTTCCTGGAGCTGCGTGGCCTGCCCTTATATTTTTCTGAAGAGTCAAGCAGAGAAAAAATTGTTTTCTTTTAGCCTTTACTTTCTTAATAACTGGAGAAGCCCCCAACAGACACAGCATGATGAGAGAGGATTGTTACCTGCTTTCTGAGCTGATGATTCAACGCACTCATTTCTTAGCGCTTGCACAAAAAGGGTTTGGGCGGATTTCAGGAATAGCAGGGAAAAACCGTTTGCTGCATCTCAAATGTTGTGAGACTATTTGATGTTGATAAGAGCTCTCTTTCTTTCTCATTAACTGATTGCTTCTCCTTCTCTTAATGCACACAGCTCTGCCTGGGGCTTTCAGAGACCAGTGATCAGGTGGAGACTGAGCTCCATCTTCTTCCCTGCTTTAGCACCACGTTAACTGGACTGAGTCAGACCTATAATTTCACGTATCAGAGAGCACAGAAATCTTTTTCCTTGCTGGTATCTCCTAGTAATACCAGGTCAGGTCCTCCGAAAATGACTCTTCAAGTGATAAACGTATTTTGTAAGGATTTTGTCCTGGTCTCCCCTCTTAGAGATGGGTTAACAGTTCATGAGAAGATGGATTTGGAAGGACTCTTCTGGATCCTCAAGTCAAAGTACAAATTATGTACTGTTATACACTTTTGTTTCACCAAATATCTCACTCATACACTGAGTAAAATCCATCTTAGAGCTAGTTAGGCTTCCTGCTCCAAGTGAAACACACTGCAGACCTTCCACCTGAATTATCAGAAGCTTAATTGCCACCCCAGTCTTGTTTGTACCTATTTTTATGCAACGGTCCTTCTGCTATCATTGTCTTTTATCTCTCCTTTCCTTTTCAGTTGTTTGCTCTCTTTGGAACTCAGCCCTGCATTATGTTTATTGAGAAGAATAATAAGCTCTTGGCATTTTCATTAATAGACTAATCAAAGCACACTTCTCTCAAAAGAGGTATCTCCTACCGTGCTGGCTTCTCTGCTCTGTGGTGCTTGGGTTTAAATTAACCTCTCCAAACACAGCTGATGGGAGCTATCTGCAATCCTCCAGAGAACTGCTGACCAGAGCTCCTTTTCCCTGTGCATTGCCTGATCCTCTCTTTCAGCTAATGGAAATATCAGCCCACTGCCTCAGCTCTTCCTTTTCCAGTTGCTCTCACATCTGGAGCTCCCAGATTACAGCTCCATTCCTGTGCTGGTCTCCAGCACACAGTCTTCTATTTCACACTGTTTCACAAGTATCTTAGGTATTAGATTAAAAGGTGTAAAATTAACTGTACCAGGATTATTTTAGAGTTAAAGAAAACTGAGGTTTTTTCCATTATTGTTCCTGTAAGAGGTATGGAAAGCAAGATCAGAGTTGTTATTAAATTCTTAGCCTTGATAAAAGAACCACGTTCACACTTGATGGCAACACTTGATGGTTTCCCAGTGCAAATTTCTGCAAAACTAAGATCAAGATCAAGACCAAACCAAATGACGAAGATTCTTTGTGCAGAGAAGTTCAATTTAAAAACAGGACAGAGTTTATTGAAAAAATAAATGTCATTCCAAACTTTCCTTTCGCTCTGTTCAATCTATGATTGGACCTAGAATCACCTACCTGAAGCGCATGGAAATGGCATCATCAGGGTGCCTCCATATGGAGCTGCCAGAACAAAGGTCTGCTAAAAATACTGGAAGTGGTTTTGAAAATTGATGCCAATTCTTGGAATCTCAGGCACTTAAGTGCATTCAAAACCCTGATTAGATGAATGGAAATTTCACTCTGAAGGGCTGAGCATTCAGATATGCAATGGCTCCATCTCGTCGGGAATCTAGGCCAAATTGCTTTTGAAAATCTCAGTAGGGTGCTTATTTGCATTTTTGGCATCAGAATACTTCTGAAAATATGGTGGCAAGGCTGCCATCCATCAAACACTTCAGCAGGTGCTGAGATTTTATGCAAGCACTTGGCTGAGTTTCTGTATTCACACACTTAAAATTTACCATGTGCCTGGCTGCTTGGAGGATCAGAGACCACCTCTGCAGGTTTTGGGCCCTCAAGGTTATATATTTGAAAACTCTGGATTTGCCTAGTCTGCAAACAAACCATAAGCTGACATACTGCATGCTTTCCTCAGCCGCTTCACTGAAACTTTAAAAGCAATCCATATAACTTAGGTAACATTTAATAGAGGGGATTATGGAAAAGCCATTTCCAAATGTGAAAATTGCATTCAAGTTTGTTATCTGCTGTCCCCCCTTCACATATGTTATAAGTGCATATTTATTTTTCTAGTACTACTCGAGAGAGTGTGGCAAGAAAATCTTTTTTTCTTTTTCCCTCTTCAGAGATTGTCAGTAGCATTATCTTTAAGGTGCTGGATGTCATATTGCTTATAGCATTACCAGCACAAATATATGGGTTGATAAGCCTCAAGGTGCAGGACTTAAAAGGACAAGATTTTTTTCCTGTGACTCTCCTCTAACCTCCCTGCTTTTGCTGGGAAAACAGGGCAAGCACAGCTCGTGTCCAGTGTGATGGAGAGGTTCCATTACACCAACCTCCTTGGCCGCTGGCAGAGAGAGGAGGAACAGTCCCAAGTGATGAATCAAGTGATGGCTGAGCTGGCAACCATCCCCCGCCTGCAGGAAGTCACTTAGGAGGGTGCAGAACTGGTCAGGTTTTATTTCTAACACCTATTTTGGCCTTTAGAAGAAGGGAGCCAGAGAGGGAAGGGCTGGGCCAGAGCTCTGCGCTGCAATTTGCTCCGTAACTCATTTTTCCATTGTGCAGCCCTGAAGTCGTTTTTAAATCGTCCTTCAGTGCTTTATCAGAGGAGGTGCTGATCACCTGCAAGGATGACTTTTATAGAACCAGCATGACTCATCTGTGGGCATATTTTTAAAACCTCTTCTTTTCCCCCAAACCTCCCTAAATCAGTCTGGGAAAATGATTGCAATTATTCAGATCGTGCTACTTTAAGTTATCTCACCTCAGAAGCCACCTGCGGCAAAACAGGCCCAATCCAGCTACAGCTGGGCAGAGAGGGAAAGGACAGGAAAGGTTTCCTTTCCTGCTTCCATCTGTGACTTGCTCCCTGTCTCTGAATAATCCTGTGTGCCTGCCATGCTTTGTTTTCCCTTTGTGAGAGGAGGGCAGCGATGCCAGCAGGGCTGGGACTGGAGTCATTGATGGCCTGATAGTACATCAAGAAGCTGCAATCAGAAAGTACGATGTGATTATTCTTCCTCGAGGCTGACAGGTTTTATGAAGGGGGAAGGAAGGAGCTCAGGTACATGCAAGTTTTAAGCATTTCATTTTTTCTGGGGGAAAAAATAAAAAAAATAAAAGTCCCTCCACAGCCCTTGCATTTAAATGCAGTCTAATTTTGATGATCCAACTAAAAACTCTTGGTTTTCCCAAAGCCTGTCCCTTGCCATTTGTTTGCAGTCCTGCAAAGCTCCTAAGCTCTGCAGAATTAAAGCTTCACAGCAGCTTGCTTTAGGGAAGAGAAGCAGCAGCCTGCAACTGCAGGAGGTGGTTGCCAGACTTTGAAGTCTGGGCTCGAGATAAGGGGAAACGACATTGCAAAGAAACTGTGTTATTAAAAGACATTCTCCTTTTGATTCAAGTTCTCTGGTATTAAACTTCAGCAGGCCCACATTTCAAGGCTGACTAAAGGGTCTTGAGTTATTGGTACATATTTCAGTGATAGGTTTTTCTCCAGGGCACAATATTTTCAGTACATCGCACGTTCGGCACAGGCTCTCACTCTCTTGTCTGTATCTTGTCATGTAGTAATCATAAACCTGACCTCCCTGGAAAGCTTTTTGGAGAGGCTTTAAGCCACCCAAGACATAGGTCTTCAGTCTCTTAAGGGCAGGACTGAGCAGAACAAAGGTCCATGCTGGGACATTTAAGTGACAGGCTTTAAATCTTTCAACGAAACACATATTTTTTGTTTACTGAGCACAAGGTAAAAATGCCTTTTTAAAAGAATAAAGACAGAAAATCTCTACCAGCTACACTGCATTAATTCAGAATCCATTTCTTTTTCTTTGTTCTGCCACCCAGCTGTAAAATATGTCTTTATTCTCTGTGTGCAAATGGAGGCTCGGTTGCTTCGTATCTGGAATATTTTAGTGAAGTTAAGGCACCACAGTGTGAAGGCACAAGACTGCAGGCAAGAACTTGCAGAATAACTTCACCAGGGAGTGATTAATGGGCTTTATCTTCCCTGGTGACACCAGCCCACATGGCACAGGCTTCTCCTATGCCAGTAGGGACCGGTTCCCTACCACATCCCAGCTGCACCAAGCACAGAACGTCGCTGCCCATCGCTGGGTCTGCACTCCTGAGTCATCCAGGGAAAGAGGGAGAGAGAGATCCTCGCTTGCTCGTCCTCCTGCACCCTCATCTCACTGGGGTCCAGGCAGGGTGGAGCATTTGCAGGACTGGGTTGTCCTGGTATGATTCAGCATCTCTCAGTGACCATTCCAGAGGCAGCCCCCGTGTCCCTGGGGACAGAGTCACAGCACCCACGCTGACCCCATATGCTTCTCACTCTTCACCAACATTTCTAAGAGAGATCTAATTTTTTTCCCTCAAAGAAAACTGAGCTGGCCAAGCTCTAATCACGCTTGGACTAATAAAAATTTAAAATAATTCCTCTGAGGTCATTCTGACTTTACACTGGTAAAACTGAGATAAGCCTTTATGACCAAGGAAGGCAGTTAAATTACGTGAGTTAGAAAAGGCTAAAGACGCCAGATGTTTATTATCACATACTGAATAAGCTGTATAAAGTTTAAAATACTCTGAATTTATAATAGTACAACTCACAAGGATCCCAAAGGCATTGCAGTTATAAACTCTTCGGCATAAATGTCTTCCTGTAACTAAATAAATAAAGTCCTAAGATATGGCACAGAGAACGTCAACTAAGGCTTTTTTAGTCAGTATTTATTCACAGACTCTGGGAAAACAAAGATTCTGTGATTTCAATTAGCTTGAACAATTGAATATAAGTGGAGAAAAAATCCTGAAGAAAATCTTTCCAAGGTTTATGATTTCAGTGTCACCATATTTGTACATCATAAATCAAGATGAAAGGTTTTTTAAAAAGAAAAAATCTATTTTCATTTAAAATAAAATTAGCACGGTTTAAAAAAAAAA